>PVHT020000119.1:12469745-12520382 GCA_004024745.2 Catagonus wagneri
CTCCCTCGCCCGCCCTCCCAGAACCCCCAGCTCCTATCGCTGTCAGATCCATTATGCATATGCTGTACTTTTTCCACTTACATTAAGGTGATTACTGCCCCCTCCTCGCTTTTGCTTTGCTCCTCTCTCCCCGAAAAGGGGGGTGGGGGGTGTTAATACAAACATTCATCACAGTCTTTATTATTTTGGCAAAAGGAAAACAAATGGGAATCCAGCAGTCTTTCTCCTGTCAGGGTGCTGATGACGGAGGTGTCAATAAACAGAACAATTCGCCGAGCTGCTGGCTCGGGCTGCAGGCGTGGAAATAGAGGAAAGCAGCGCCCAGCGCCGAGGGGGCTGGAGCTCGGGGTCTCGCCCTCCTCAGAACCAGGCTTCGTCCGGTTCACCCTTCAGCGGAGAAGTCGGGTCCTGCTGCGCTCAGGTCCTTCAGAGCCGAGACCCTGTCTCCTGACGCCCTCGGAGGCCACCCGCCCCAGCCCCCGGCCTCCGGCTGCAGGTGCGCTCATGGCGTCGCCCCCTCGACCACAGGCGTCTCCCGGCAAAGGGACCCTCATCACCCAGGGCGAGAAGAGCTAAGCAGAGGCCGAGCCCGAGGAAGGGGGCGTCTGGAGAGAGCGGTTACGGCTCCCCGAGGGGGGTCCGGGCGTTCTCCCGGAGCCCGAGACCGGTCCGCTCAAGAGTACTTGTTTCGGCAGAAAAACCTCCGTGGGCGTTCAAGAAGCGTTCCGTCTTTCTCCCTAAAGGCCCTGGGCGTGAGCTCAAGGGCGACTCGGTCGAGGCCGCCCAGAGCACGACAGCGGCGATCTGAGAAAGGAGGGCGCCCGGGAACGGGGCCCGCGGGCTGACTCTCTCCCACGGGTGTGACCGGACAGGGGGCCCACCCCGCTTCAGCAGCTCGGGAGCCCCGCAGCGCCAGGCACTGGGCCCCGTGTCCTCCCTGCGGGACGGCTCCTGGGGCCGTGGGGGCGCTGGGAAGTGAGGGGAGCTCCCGAACCGGGCTGCCCTCGGTGCCTGGAAGACTGCACACCGTCCCCCGCCGGCTGCGTCTGTACCGGCCGCGTCCGCCTCACCACCTGCGCACCTGCCGAGCCCGCTGTCCCACCTGGCACCTGAGCCCCTGGGCGCGGAGGTCGAAGCTGAGAGCCCGCTGCCTAAAGCTCAGCGACTCCCCGGGTTTGCAGCCGGGCCCTCTGGGGTCACTGCTGTGTCGGCTGGGTTTGAAAGGCCGGGAGCACAGCCGCGGGCCTGAGTCCGAGGCCCAGTCTAACCCTCTCTCCAGCAGCAACGAGCCCAGAAATGAAGTCTCTCACCTCCGGGCCTCCCGTCCGCAGGGTGAGAGGTTGGAAGCTTGACTCCGCCAGGTCCTGTGAGCTCGCTTTCCAGCTGCGGGCTGGCGATGGTCAGAGTGGGAGACAAAGCACGTGTGGCCTTTGTTTAAAAGGAAGGGGCGCCTTCAGAAACCGCCAAGAAGGGCTTCTGGGCCCGGCATCGCTTAACTCTTAAAAGGAAGAAGAGACTGACCCCCGCCAGCCCGCGGGAGCCACTGGACAGCGATTCGTGGCCCAGAGGAGAGTCTCTGAGCAAAGGCACCTCCTGCCCCGAGAGCTTCTGGAAGGATCCCGGCTCACTGGCCCGTGTGTCCCACGCAGCCGGGACCAAGCCGCCCAGTCCTCCCCTCGGGGACGTGACCGCCCCGCCCCCCGCCCCCAGCAGCCACCGGTCCCCCGGCCTGGTGACAGCCCCACGACTGCTCTCTGGGAGGGCCCACCTGCGCACGTCGGCGGCGCTATGGGGAGGGCTCCGGGGAGCAGGGCGGGGGGTGAGGGGAGGCCCCTGGGAGGGGCCGGTTCCGGGCAGCGGGGCCTCAGCCGGTTGCAGAAACCCAGCTCGCGGAGTGTCATTCGTCAGCACCCAGCTGACTGTTGCTTTGCACAAAGTCATTTTTGGGTCGGTCTCAGTAAGCCTGTCGTGGGTGCAACGATCTCTCGGCTCTTGGCTGCAGGTCCTGGATGGAGAACGTGCAGCGGGGCCAAGGGAGCCGGGTCACCAGGACCCTGGCCTCTGTGTCACCGGCCCGGCCGTTCCTGATCCGTCGCCCCGCAGCCCGGGGCGGCAGCTCCAGGGGGCGTGTCGTCACCCGCTGTCCCTGACGCTGTGTTGGCGGGCCTCTTCGGTCCTGAGCGGCACCAGGGGCTGGGAGGGAGGGGCTTTCTCGGGCTGAGGACGTGGGAAGCGTCCCCAGAGGGGTCTCTTTGATCTTCCTTCCCCAGATCCTGAATCTGAGCCCTGGCCACTCAGCCCTGAAAATCTGCTTCTCTAAGCAACCGCTGAGGATTGCGCTGATGACAAAGGCGGGGGCAGGCTGTGGGGAAGGTGCGTCCCAGGCCGTCCCCAGGGAAGGGAGGGGCACAAGACAAAGGGACCCCCGGGCGGCCAGTGTGACGGCTGAGCCACGTCCTGGCACTTCTGTCCTAAAGAGATCTTTCCTTAGCTTCTGTTTTGCAGAAGCGTCCCTGTGCACGCCCCCGAGACGGCCCTGCCCAGCCCCACCCCCGCCCCGGTGAGGTGGCCCTTCCGCAGGCCACTCCGGTCACCACGGTGAGCCAGAGCCGCAGTTGGAGACGGGCCTGCGGTCTTTCACACTCGGCGGAAGTCTTTACCCAGCAGAAGGACCGAGTGGGTCGACCTTATTGGCCCTCCTCGACCGCCCTTTCCGCCGAGAAAAAAAAGCCCAGTGGTCAGTCTTTGCAGAACGGAGACCACGTGGAGTTGGCAAGCGGCCAGGACTGGTCTGCAACGGCGGAGCCCGATCCCAGGCCCCCGCGGTCCGGGACCAGCAGGGGGCCTGGCAACTCCCTCTCTGAAAATTCACCATTTAAGGGGAGACACAGATTCCTGAGTCCGGGATCAATAAGTCCTTGGATGAGAAATAGAGCTGTCAGGCCCCGAGGCTCTCTGGGCGGCGACACCTGGGGACAACCGAGGGTGGGGGGCAATAAAGGCACAGCCCCGGCCGGAGGGACCCAAAAGCATCCGCCTTGTGCTTCCAGACACCAGGCAGGAAACCCAGCTAGGCTCAGGGTCCCAAGGTCCTCACGCTGCCCGGGGCTGAACTTCCAGGTAAACCCCTCACACGCTCGCTCACGTGCTCACACGCGCTCACGCACCCTCGAACCCTCCCTGTACACATGTCACTGAGCTGAGAGGCTGCCGCCCCCTGCACCCACAAAGCGCGACCTAAAAATACTCCGAACCCCTCCCTGCAGAAGGTGATGGCCCTATTGATTAAGAGAAAATGAGACTGAATTATTTGGGGAGACACAGTGTCCATCATCACTTAGCAGAGACGTTAAATTCATTCACTCGCTGGTTTCAGAGCAGACAAATTAGGAGCCGCTAGGGAACATCCTGTTACAAATAGAATCTCTTTAAAAGACATATCTTGCTTCTTCCTATTATGCTGCTCTTTTTTCCATCAAAACTGCGCACGCAATCACACTGACCGGTCTGCTGTCACGATGCATATTTTATTTCAGTACTGGTAATTTCATCCAGTCAGTGGTTTCTGCTCCAAAGCAAGGCTGCAGAAACGGGAGCCGGGACCAGGCTTGCAGCGCAGATCGCTGCTGCAAGGGAAGGGCTGGGCGGCTCTGCTTTGCATTCTCTGCTCTCCAACCAAGAATGTGGAGACGTCCCGAGACCACGGCTGCCTGCCTATCATGTTGCATCTGAAACACGTGTCCTGTTATGTGGCGAAAGCGGGAGCCGGCGCGGGAGCCGCTGCGCGCATTTCTTCTTCGCAGGTGGTTTGAATCATACATATAGGTTTTAGGGTGTCCCGCACGCCCCCCACCCCAGCCCGGCACCCTGTCAATCTTGTCAGCTGTAAAATGGGTCTCTCTCCCCCTTGGGCTTCTGGAGATGAAAGATGAAGTCCTGAATTGGTGCTGACAGCCCGCCAAGGCCCGGCGGCAGGGGGTCCCCTTTGTCTCGGCCACTCTGACCTCCCGCCCTGGTCTGTGGGAACCGGCCAGAAGAATGCCGGCGGGCGGGAGAGCACGGGGTGGCGGGCCTGCTCCTGGCCGGGGACAGCTGACATTGTCCTGCTGCAAATATGCTGACGTCACCCCGGGCGCTCGGCCACCCGCCCCAGCCTGGCCTCCCTCCACCGCCGGCATCAGCGGGAAGCCGGGCCGTGCACTGAGGCCGGGAGGATGGGGGCAGAGGCTCCGGCGGGAACGGGGAATTTTCTCGGGAGCAAGTCTGCAGAAACACGCAAATCATCGCAGGCAGGACCGTGGCCTGCAGGCAGGAAGGGGCAGCGGCTTCCGGCTGCAGCTCTGCGTGGTTTTCAGCAAAGTGGCCCAGACAAGCGTCAAAGGCACTGACGGAAGTATTTCCCCAGCCTTAAGGGCCGCGTCTCCGAGGAACGCGCCTCTTCAGACTCGAGACCCCTTTTCCTGCACCCTCCACGGGGAAGCTCCCTGGCACGCGGGCTCGGCCAGCTCTCAGGAAAAGGAAAAGCATTTCCAAACACAGCCTCAGGGACACATTTGTGACACTGATTTTCGGAAAAGAGAAGCAGCAGCTCAGTGTCGATTGACTCCGTGAAGTTTCCTTTTCTAAGGACACAGGTGGTGTTTTCACTCCAAGAGACTAGCTTGTGTGATCGTGTCCATCGACTCGAGGCACGAATGTTAAAAACCAGTGGGAAAAGCCCAACGTTACTAAATCACTAGGGACTTCAGATGGCCGTGTCCAGATCACTAAGATAACAAAGGCCACACAGTGTCCTGACAGCAAAATATCCTTTTCTCCCCTGAAAACAAAAGGTATTTTTAAAAATTAACCCAAAGCCCCTTTCATTTCAAAATAAGAAGACAGCCCTAGCCCAGGATCCCCAGCATGTGTGATGGATAATAGGTGACTAACATGCATTTCTTACCGCTGGGGGTTAAAGATTCATGGTGCTCCCTTCCAGAAAGTCCGAGGCAATTCCGGGGCTGGCAAGTTCTGTGTTAGCGGAGGACTCTTTGTGTTGCTAATAAACTGCATCAGGCCAGTCTGCTTTCAGGTACAATTTAGAGAGAAATTGAGTTACAAAGACGAGGCTATTTCTCCCCACGTCGTCAGCTCTAAGAGCAGGTTGCTTCTGAGTGTCTCCGCTTTTCCCGGTTTTATTTGGTGCATGAAAAAAGGGAAAGGCTTTAATAAGATCTCTGTGTGCAAATAGTTTTCAGACTAAAAACATTATTCTGCTACGTAGCCAGTGTTCATTTCCCCGCAGACTTCATCTACACTGACAGTGTTTAAGGTTTTGTTCTATTACTTACAATTTGTTACAAAAGGAAAAAGCAGCGAGCTCTGTCTTACGTAGGAGAAAGGCAATTATCTTACATATTTTCCAGAAAAACCTTTAAAATAATCTTTAAAAGTTTATGCACTGTTTTATGAGATTTAAAATATAAATTACAGGAGTACATTATTCTCTAACAAAACTCATTTTGGAAAGGTTTTGCAAATATGGCATTAACAGTTTTCCTTTTAAAAAAAATAAATTTGGGATTTGTATTCATCCACATTGAATTTTTTCGTACTTGCTCAAACACAGAAGTTGCAAATGTAGTTATTTTATCAATGCTCTTTCTAAAGCAGGAGGTAATTTCTCAGGCTATTAAAGAGAGTAGAAATCCTGAATGGGGCCCACAAAACCCACCCTTCTGAGCCCACTTGACAATGGGGCCGGAAAGCGGCTTGCTGATTTTATTTACTGCTTATCTTTCTTAAACGGAATCCATTAGAATTTCAGTCTCCATAACCATTATCAGCACACAGGAAAACAGGTTTTAAAATGCACAGAAAAATAGGAGGATACAGGTGAGCAACAGGAGTAGAGAAATTAGGTACATCTTTATTAGTCATGCGTGTTTTCTTTCTTTTCCTCTTTAGCGCCAAAGGGAACGCCGCGCCCAGAGAAGGTGCAGAGGCTTCACGTGCTCCGCGGCCCTCGGTCTTCGGAGCCGCGCACGGCTCCTGCGTTTGGCTGCGCCTCCGGCGGGCCCTGGGGACGCAGGCCGGCCGGCCACGGTGGGACCGGAGCCTGCCTCCTTGAAGACGCGGAAACCCACATAAACAAACGCCTCCTTGATTCTGCTTCTAGGTTGAGGGCTTGAATTCAGCTTGAAGAGTAATTACGTGTGCTGAAGATGGCATGGAGAAACGCGCTGACCTCCTCCGCCCCCTGTGATTAACCTCGCTTGCTGTCCCGGTTGCATCACCAAACTGGGACTGCGGCTGTCCACAGGGTCACCTCTGAGGACCTCGAGCCCCCTCCCCACAGATTTTCCCAAACAGCGCATCTGGCGAGAAAACACAGCTTAAGAAGTGCTGACGTCTTGGGCTGCATTTTACATTCAAATGAAGCGAACCGGTCATTAGGGCTTCTTTCCTGTTGGAAACGTCGCCAGTGCTCGCACATCCGCCCGCCCAGTCCCCCGAAGGTGATCGGTGGCAGGTGGACGGGTGTCCGCGCGGACGACCCGGGAGCCCAGGCGCCTGGGCGAGTTCGCGCCCGGCCGGAAAAGGAAAACCGGAGACGGAGTCTGGCTGTTCCTGTGAACACGGGCCTCGGGCCCTGAAGAATCCAGGCGGGTGGCCGCCACCTCCTCGCTCTTCCTGCGGCCTGGCTTCAGTTTGCATAAAGTGGACTGGGTCAAATTTGGGGTCCTCTTCAACGGGCAGGAGCAATCTTTAAATATTCCAAGGAAAAACTGTAGTCAGATTAACGTTTGCGTCATCAGATCACATTTGAAGAGGCGGTCAGACCCTTGGGAGCAACTCCCGCCGTGGGGGCGGTGTGCCTGCTCAGAGACCCCCCACCCGCCCCGACAGCCTCTTGCGGGGGCGGCCCCATAAAAGGGGAACCACAGCTCAGCAGCCGTTCGGCTCCCATCCAAAGAAGTGCCTCGTTCCGGCGCCTAGCCCCCCGCCCTCCCCGCCTCTCTGACCCCAGCCACATGGTGCCTGGCTGTGACCTGCTTTACATGTTGAATTGCGTCCCCCTGGCACCCACCCCCGCCCCCCGCGTATTCATGGGTTGAAAAACTAACCGCAAAGTACCCGAGAATGTGGCTGTTTTTGGAAATGGGTCATTGCCGATGGATGTAACTAGTCAGGACGAGGTCACCCTGAGCAGGTGTCCTTGTAAAAAGGGGCCCCTGGGACACGGACACACAAGGGATGGGTCACGTGGAGATGGAGGCACAGATGGGTGATGCTTCCCCAGGCGCAGGGTGGCCCCCACCTAGAGCTGGGGACACAGAACAGCTCTGCCCTCGCGGAGAAACCAGCCCTCCATAGCTGCAGAGTACGTCATTCTACGCCGCCTGGCTGGCGGTGCCGGGTGCGGCCCCCACCGGAGGGGAGGCCACCCCCCAAACTCAAGGAGCACGTCCACCGTCCACCCCTCGCCCGGTTCCTCTGTCCCCCCACACCGGGACAGCCGCGAGCTCCCAGAAGACCCCGCAATAGCCGCTTTCAATTCCATCTCCAAGCTCAGGCTTTCCTGCAGCAGTTGCTGGTCATCGCGAAGGTGGCGATTCCAGCTGGGCTTTTCCTGACGCTGCAAACGGGACTCTCTTCCTGGGCCCTGCCAGGTGCTGACTGTCCACCGCAGCTGTTCTCCGAACCCAGCGCGAGCGCAGCAACGCCGCTCTGAAATCGGGAGCGCTGTCTCTGCAGAGACTGCAGGTTTGTAGAGGATGCGACCCGGGTTCGCGCTCCACCTCCTGTAGTTTTGTCCTTTCTGTGGAGGACAAGTGGACATTCTGTGGGCCAGCAGCCCATCACCACGCCTGCTCGTCCCCGTTCGAATCAAGCAGGTGGCCTGGGAGGAGCGATCTGGGAGCCCTGGACGGGAGGCGCCCCACCACGGCCCCTGCAGCGGCAAGACCCAGCCCCTGCCCGCAGCTCCGACTTCCTTCCAAAGATCAGCTCTGCCTTCTGAGCTCAAGCGGCTCTGAGAATCCCGGGAGGAGGCGGCTGTCCCCCCGGCTGGGCCCTGAGTTCCGAGGGGAAGTCCAGGTACGCAGGGTGTTCCTGGGCTCTGGTCCCAGCTGCTGAGACGGAGGTTTGGCAGGTGAGCTGGCCGGGCTGCCGGCTTGGCTGCACTTCCCGTTGGGTGGTAACCGAAGGCGGCAGAGAGCAGGCCCAGTGTCTGTGGTCTCCTGCAGGGCGTATCCATCCCCATGACGAGGCGACCACGTGTGCCCATGCGGGGAGCGGGGCCTGACTCCATTCACAGCCAATCAGCCGGAGGAAGCCGCGTGCGTGGGGAGCCACGGGCCACGTGCTGGGCCGCTCGGAGGATCCAGACCAAGGGATGCCTTCGTCCTCCAGCGCCCACGAGGGGAGCGGAGCGGTGCTTGCAGCTCCTGGGCCTCTGGGGCCGGTGGGGGCGCTGGGCCAGGCAGGGAGCCCTCTCAGAGGAAATGTTGATTAAAGCAAAAGCCTTTCCCCCGCAACACGGTGCAGCCAGCTAGTCACTGTGCAAACTGGTTTACTTGCTATACAGAAAGAAATCAGACATGAACAAAAGCAGAGAGAAAACGTGATGACCCCATGACCTCATCACCGGCTTCAGCAATGCCGCCTGCGGCCCCCCTGCACCGGCCACACTCCCACCGAATTCCCTCCAAGCCCCCAGGCTGTTGTGAAAACCCACCTCCCGTGTTGCATTATTTCATCTGTAAATACGGCAACAGGAAAAGAGCTCACTAAAACACACGATCTCGGGAGTTCCCGTCGCAGCTCAGTGGTTAACGAATCTGACTAGGAACGATGAGGCTGAGGGCTCGATCCCTGGCCTCGCTCAGTGGGTTAAGGATCCTGTGTTGCCGTGAGCTGTGGTGCAGGTCGCAGACGTGGCTCAGATCCTACGTTGCTGTGGCTGTGGCGAAGGCCGGCGGCTACAGCTCCAATTAGACCCCTAGCCTGGGAACCTCCATATGCTGCAGGTGCGGCCCTATAAAAGACACAAAGACAAAAAAAACCCCCAAGAACCACGATCTTAGAAGTGTCGTCCCAACACTGCCTCCAGCCGCACAAGTATCAGAAGCCCAGACGAGACGATCTTTGCTGTTCTTTCTGTCCTTAGACTGCACCCCATGTGGTGATGTCACAGCCCAGTCACTGAGTTTTAATATCACTTGGAAGAGGACGCCCATGCCCTGTCATCATGTTGCCACTCAGTGCAATTACGGCCATTTATGTCATATTGGAATTTTTAGCATAACGTACCTTTGTATTATAATTCTGCGTGAGACTGACTTAGTTCCAAAGTCAAATCTATAAACAGGACCAGCGAGGGCCTGGACAATGAAGGCACTGAGGATGCAGAATTTAAGGGGTGGCGGCCACAGGGCGGTGGAGACGCCTCAGAGTCTGCAGTCGCCCAGCCCCGCCTAGGGGCCCAGGATCTGCAGAGAAGCCTGGCTTCTGTTTCCGACCCTCTACCAGTTTCCTTCCCTGTAAGTAACTGTTTTAAAATTCTACCTTAGAGTTTGATCTCTCTATTGTGTTTTTAATATAAGCAAATACAAATATAACTATACCTCTATGGGGATTGATAGGCCTTTGTATACGTGCGGGAGGTACACCTGCAGCTGTAAGTGAACAGATATGTGTGTGTGCGTGTATGCGTGTAAATACACCTGCGGCTGTGTGTACAGTTATGCGTGTGCCCATATGTCCCACAAACGTCACCTTCTTAGCCTGCAAGGATGTGTGAGGGCCTTTTTACTGGACAGCACCTCAAATACCACATGCTGGTAATGCTGGGATTTTTATCTGATGGATGAAAATGTGATGTCTTAGTATCTTTTTTTGTCTTTTTCCTTTTTCTATAGCCGCCCCTACAGCATATGGAGGTTCCCAGGCTAGGGGTCTAATCGGAGCTACAGCCGCTGGCCTACACCACAGCCACAGCAACGCGGGATCCGAGCTGTGTCTGCGACCTACACCACAGGTCATGGCAACGCCGGATCCTTAACCCACTGAGCAAGGCCAGGGATCGAACCCGCAACCTCACGGTTCTTAGTCGGATTTGTTAACCACTGAGCCACGACGGGAACTCCACGCCTCAGTATGTGGAAGCAATTGAAAGCACGGGACGGGAGCTCCGGTGTGTGGGGCTGCGATCCTGGCTAGAGGCGGGAGGCGAATTAAATGTGAACAGAGTGAAATTTAATACATGTAATGGGTTCTTTCAGTGAGCGGATGTCACCATGAAACGTCACTAAGCCTCCCCTGTCGGACTCGGCCGGCGTGACTTTGCCCAGGTCTGACGTCACCGGTGCCAGCCTCCAGCCTCCTTCTCGGCACAAAGCTCACGTGCACGTGGTGCCAAGGACGGGCCTGAAAACACTGTCCCTCCATGGCTAGACAAGGAGGCCTCGCCCCCAGGCGCCCGTGTGACACGTCGCCCGGTCGCCGTGTAAACAGATTGATTAGACTAGGCTTGCAGATGCGTCACGTGGCCAGGTCTTGCCACTGCGCGACGACCCCCCACGTCAGGCACTGCTCCTCTCCAGGGTGGGCAGCGTCCCCAGGATGCTGGCGCTCCCACCCCTGGCCCGCCCACCGAGGAGCCCCCACCCCGCAGCCGCCCCCGCGGGTCACGGAGGGGGCGTGCCGTGGGGACGGGGGACGGCAGCCGGCCTCTCCGCTGAGAGCGGGGAGCGGGGAAGCAGAGCATCCCCCTTTCTTGTCTGCTCGTCTGGGCACCGAGGGTTTGAGGTGAAGCCGGCTCGCGGAACTTCTACTCCAGGAAAAAGGCAGCTGCCGGTATTTCCTCCTCGGCTCCGCGGGGACACGTAGAGGCTGCATGTGCCCCGGGGCCGGTGCCAGCATCCCCATCGCCGGGGCCTCACCGCCCGCTCCCCCGGCGCAGCGCAGGCCACTGAGGCTGCAGAGATGGCGGCCGGGCCCGCCAGGCAGGGCCAGGACCCCACTCCTGAGCGCCTCTCCCCTGACCCAAAGACCGGTCACTTTGCCCAGATCCTGGCCTTCCTCGGCCACTGTGTTTAACTCCTGTTTGCAGGAGAGGCTCGAGTGTCTGCAGAGTGTGCCATAATCACATTGCTACTGACGGAAGACCAAGTTAAATTTATACCGAGCAGAGATCTGGCCCCTCTATTCCCTGGTGTCCTCAGGAAGTCCCTGCAAAGAACACAATTTCCAGAATATTCATAGAACCTTCATGTCCAGTTATTGAAATCACTGAGCTGCATTTCGTGACCCATCCGCGGGGACACCGACCTTTCTAACCCTGGGGGCAGGGCCCCAACCCGGTGTCTTATCATGAGAAATTCCTCACCTGCCAGGAAGAGGGGCTCAGAGAGTGGGGCGCTGGGGACGAGGGGAACGGCAGGAGCACGTCCGCGGAGTGTGATCTGCACTCCTCCTGTCACTCGTCAGTCCCCGGCTAGGCTGGCGCGTGCATTCTAACCGGGCCCTCTGTGTGTGCCGCAGACCCGGACGAGAGAACTGGAGGGCAGATCGGACCTTCGGAGACGGGACCGAGGGCAAAACGTCGTTTCCATCGCTCTGGAGAGCGCATGTCAGGAAAGAACAAGTCAGCTGCCATTCCGGCCCGTGGGGGAGGCGGTGCAAGGCGCTTCTTGAGGAAAAGGGTGAATATCAAGCCTCTGCTGGACCCCGAGTTTCCTAGCACATGTGCGTGTGTGCATGTGTGTGTGTGTGTGCATCTCTGTGCATCCGTCTCCTTGAAAATATGAGAGAAACGGACGTGTTATTCCTGAGAAACAGTCACTGCCACAGCCCCAGGCATGGCCCAGGTGCTGACGATGGGACACGGGGTCCATGGGGCTCTCGTGCCTTCGCTGTCTCGCCCGTGGGCAGGAGCCTCACCCCGTTGGGGGCGGGGGCTGGTCACACTGAGGCCCCACACGGCTCACGGCCCTGGGGCAGCTCACTTAGAGGACCAGAATGCAGAATGTTACATGCGATCGTGTGCAATGTATGTTTTGGGGTGTGTCAGAGTCATTCAAGGAATAAAAAACTGAAAAACTGCATATGAAACGACCTATTCAATTATAACTGAAAACTTGGCACCATTTCCTATGATTTTGCAAAACCCCGGGTTTTATTCTGGGCCTTCTCTTAGCAGTAAAACCAGACGACGGTTAGGAAGCCCTTCTCCCCGCAGCACAAACAGCCAGCCGCCCTGCCCCCACCCGGGACCCCACTCCCCACCCCACCCGGGCCGTTCCTGCAAGTTGAGTTTCTTGCCCAAGGAAAGCAAAGCGCTGGTTCTTGAGAGCCCCCCGAGGATGCAGGGCGGTTCTGAGCCCGTGAGCGCCTGGGCTGAGGCGTCCTTTCTGGGGGTCAGCAGAGGAAGTGCTGCACCCGCGGGCAGGCGGCTCCTGGGGTGCAGCGCCCAGTGGAAGGGGAAACGTGGCTGGAGTCCCGCATGACGCGAGGCCTTGCCCTCCGGACTGGAAAAGCGAAGCGGACAAGAGGGAGAAGATGGAAGAAAGAAAACAGAAAGCGCGGGCCTCTGCAGACCCCCTTCCCCGCATCCCCGCATCCCCGCATCCCCGCATCCCCGCAGGATGGGTGGGGACCCAGCGGGCAGCCGGCGCCCCTGCCATCTCCGAGCACCTCTGAGCCGGCGGAGGGTTCCCCCCGAGCAGTAAGGCAAGTCCAAGCTCAGGGCCGGTTTTGCTCCCACGACACGGCCCGCACGCGGGAAGGGCCAGGGCGGGGCCGTCCTGAGAGCGGCCGGGGACCCGGGCTCCCTGACGGGGTCCCTCAGCAGAGGAGGAAGAAAACCTCGCCAAGCAACGCGTCTCTCCCGCCTCCACTTCCTGCCTTTTTCTCCAGCCATACTTTTGTTGAGAACCACAAGACATCCGTGTCCCCAGTCCCCTCCCGAGGCTGAGGTCACCGCGACTCGGGCAGCCCTGCCACAAGAGGCCCAGCGTTGATCTTGGAGGAGCTTCCTTGACGGACGGTTGTTCCTTTTTGTTAAGCGTGAAACATTGTCAAGTTTCCCCCAAGTTTGAATAGGACTTGCAACGGGGAACCGTGGGGCCATCGGCGACTGGATTAGCATTCATAATTGTCACCAGTCATTGTTACAGAGCTCCCCAGCAATCACCGCCTCCAGCGACAGGCTCGGGGAAAGTGCCTTTCACCGACCCGCACGGGGTAGGGTTTTCATTTCACGAGACTGTCCAACCATGAGCAGAAACGAAAGACAGAGGATGCTGAACATATATTTAAATGCGGACAAAGTCCCATGACAAAGTCGTTATCTCCCGGCTCAAATCAAAATTTTCAACAGTTTACTTCCTTTATGTCTTCCCCAGAGTTTCACGTAACAAACTTTCAGTGTCATGACTAATAGCGGCTCTTGCCAAGGCTTGCTCTCTTAAAACCTCTCTCAAGCCCCGGTGATGTGCGGCGCGCGGCTTGTTACAGAGAATCCATTATGCATAGGCTCCGTGCGCTGATGGGACGTGGAAACCCCGCTGTGAGAATGCCTATCAGCGCTTCTTTTAAGGCCCTTTCTCAATTGTCAGCAAAGTATTTTTTAAGGTTAAAAGGTGTAAAATTATTCTGAAATGCTTTTCTGACCTGTCGCCTATCACTGCAAAGAGCTATAGTTCATTTTTTTCTAAAATTGTATTTTTTGAAATGCAGTAATATTATAAGAATAAGCTTTCTATGAGGAAAATAGTCCCCTGAAATGTTCATGATATTTTTTTTGCATGCCTTCTGCTCCAGTGACTGCAATATTAATCACTGTTTCGTGCTTAGAATTTTATTTCCGATGCAATTTTCCTTATCTCAAGCCTCGGTGGCTGTGGAAAAATTAATATAAATGACCGTTACTCTTGGCACCCCCTTCTTCTCTCTCTGCTCCCCCCCCCCGTGTCTGTTATAGTGGGTGCTTCATATTCCATCAGCGTCTAGTCAGATTCGCCGCCAGCACCAGTCCAGCAGGTGCTGCGGCAGGGGGGCCGCGAGCTGGCGGCGCACCTTCTGAAGGGAACCACCCTGCAGGTGAGTGGCAACGGGCAGGAGGTGTGGAGCCCCTGGGTCTTCTGCTGTCACGGCTCCAGGCTTGCCCGCAAGTCGTTCCAGGCCAACCATGTGTCGTCTTACACCCTGGCTTGTGACCCCCTCTGGTCCACAGCGTGGAATCCCCCACCCTCACGGGCCGTTTCTCTTCCACCAAAATTACTGGTAGGTTTTGAAATCCGGTTTCTGCCACGCCCTGGGGAGAGCTCTCTGGGTACGGGGAGGCCCCGGTGAGGAGAGCAGGCCCCCCTCCCTCGCCACGGAACAAAGACAGAGGCCGGTGTGGCGGGACCGTGGAGCTGAGCCCAATTCGGCAGAGCTCACGGCCCGGCGTCTGCTCGCCTCGCCCGCTCCTCTTCTCTTTGCTCTTTGATGGCGCACCCCCTGCATTGCCGGCTTCCAGGCTCGGCCTTCGGGGACACCGCGATAAAGCCTGGGGGCTTGCGGAGGGTGCGTCCGTGAGGGCCTCACCGCGCGCTGACCTGCGTCCACAGCCCGCTGGTGAGCCACCCTGTCCTCCCCACGGCCCTCGGGGCAGGTGTGGGCCAGCCTGGCACTGGGAGCTGCGGGTGCCGGGGACCCGTGGGGGCGTGTGGCTGGGCCGGGAGGCAGCCGCAGTGCCGGGCGGCGTGGGCGAGGCTGCGGGGGTCTCGGGTGTTTGCAGCACCTGCAGAGTCTCTCTTCTCCCCCCACCCCACCCACGGCACCTCCTTGTGCCACGGCTGGGACCAGATGACAGATGGCATTTCGGGGACCCTTGTCACTTGGATACTCAATATTTCTGTGCGGCGCGCACGGGCCCCTCAGCGCGAGGGGCGCCGACCACAGGTTAGGGGTCGAGACTCGTCAGCTCAGGAATCATCAGGTCCCTTCAGTTTTCTTCAACAAGAAAAGTTAACGTTGCCCCGAATCTTACAACTCCTTGCAGGAAAGGATCTTGATAGCTTTTCCCCAAATTTGTTAACAATCTTTTAAAAATGCAGGTGACCTGTTATCGCTCACGTGTGAAATCTAAAAAAGAAAACCGATGAATGAGAATAAAGAGAAGGAGACTTGCAGATCCAGAGAACAAACTCGTGGTGGCCCCCGGGCGGGGAGGATTAAGAGGCACTGACTGTTATTATGGAACAGACACGCTGCCAGCGCATATACTCCCCAGCACAGGGAATGCAGCCAAAATTCTATCGTAACCTGTATATGGGGTACAGTCTATGAAAATACAGAATCACCATGTCGTACACCTGAAACCAACAGAATATCCTAAATCATCTTGACTTCCATAAAAATAAAAATATATAATAAAATCATTTTAGGAAGTCTATCAAAATCTGATCTTAAGACCACATTTTCTGAACGATCAATAACTGAAAACAAATGCGAACTGACTTGCAAGAGTCAGCTTGGGTCATATTTTTCTCCTCCCTGTGGGAAACGCCAGGGCAGGCGGGCAAGTCGCAGCAGGGCCAGGCGGCTAATACGGCTTTCCTGCATCTCACGATGTCTGAGGACCCCATCAGCGCGTCAGCATTTGTGCTGAGACTTTTTTCATCACGGGAAACGAATAGCCACGTTTGTATTTCTGACTCCGCATCGTCAGCTCCGGGTCTGCAGCGGCCGATGCGCGTCAGCTTTACATGCAAAGAGCACACTTTCAATGGGACCCCAAACCGCCCCCTCCACCTGTTGGTGAAACAGGACTTTCTTCTGTGTACTAAGGTGGCATTGTCGCATCAGGTGGCACCCACACGCTTGGCCCGTTCGGAAAGAAAACAAATACAGCTTTGTGCATCTGGTTGGAATCAGTGGCCAGATTTTGCCGAAGGAAATAACCCTCAGAGGCTCAGAGCCCTGCATAAATCCTGCCTCTTCCTCCTACAAAATATTCAAAGGCTTCACGATGGTGTGGCAGGTCCTGCTCCGGGGCGAGTGTCCCTGTTACATGCTGCCTGTGGCTGTGCTGTCACTGCCTTTAATCACAGAGCCCGCGCACTTCTAACCTGGCTAACACGTGGCCCCTAGCACACTGGGTTGTCGCTGCCGGTTCTGAAGAGCAGCAGAGTCTCGGAGACACAGGATGGGACACGCGCTGGGCCCCCGACCTGAGCTTGAGTAATTGTCCTCCCTGCAGCTTCCTCCTCCATCAAGTGCCGGTCTATGCCTGCCTCTCAGGATGGTTTCTGATTATTGATAAATGCAAGAATACACCTAAAACGCTTTGCCAAGTGCCGAGCGCTGCATAGTTCTAATTGTGTTGTTGTCACTGAGTTCTGAGATCCTGAAAATGTACACATTTCCTGTTTGGATAAATATAACAGAAGAACTCTTGTGAGGATTAAACATGATCTTTGAGGGGTTCCTGCCAGGGCACAGTAGGTTCGTGATCCGGCTTGTCTCTGCGGAGGTGCGGGTTCAATCCCCGGCCCAGAGCAGTGGGTTAAGGATCTGGCGTTGCTGCAGCTGTGGTTTGGATTCGATCCCTGGTCTGAGAACTTACCCATGGCTGAAAAAAAAGTGATCTTCGACACTAGACCTAAAGATATTTTCCCCCAGTCTTCGATCCCTCCTCTGCAAAATGAGGCTAATAACAGGATGCAGTAGAACCTGCAAATGTATACTGTATCTATATCCTATGTCTATCATTATTTATGCTGTATTTGCTGCTGTGTCTACGGTATCTACACACTGTATCCACTGTGCCTGCGTCCTGTGAATAGTGTAACTATACGCTGTGTATACTGTAACTACCTCCTGTGACTACTGCATCTAAGTCCTGTAACCATGTGCTGTATACACTGCATCTGTACCCTGTACGTACTCTCTATATGCTGTGTCTATACACGGTATCTACGAGTCCGGATACTGCCTGTACACAGCACCGCTTGCAGGGCTCAGAAGGTCACGGCTGTCCGTCCGTGATGAATCTCCTGAGTGGAAACAGAGTCCCACCGGAACACTGATATCCCACCCTGGGGAAGAATTTTAAATTCAAAAGTCAGCTAAGACTCATTTGCTGAGAACTTCCTCTGGCCCCGCGCTGGGTGCAAAGACGGGAACCATGGGCGCCCGAGAGGAGCTTGGACGAGCCGGCGCCAGCTGCTGAATAAGCCGCCTCGGGACCCTCTGCGTAGGAGAGCCGCTGGCAGGTGGACGGGCCCCACTCTTTGGACGTTGTGCAGGGACCGCGTGTCCCTGGCCAGCCTCCGAGGTGGGCTTCCCGGGCGGCTTTGCCTGATGCTTCCTCACAAGACCGGCCACCCGCCCCCTTGGGAGCCACTGCCCTCCATCCGTCGAGCACACAAGCCCTCGGCTCCATCCTTGCTGAAGGGGCAGGAGGAACCTTTGAGAGGCCAGTGCGGCCGCCTGGCTCTGTGCTGTGACGGTGCATCCGGACGGCTTGGGGGAAACGCAGGGACGGAAGGCGAGTCCTTTCAGCGCACGGACAGCGAGGAGGCTCCCCGTCCACACAGGCGCGTGGCGGGCGGCCGGGAGCCAGCCTGTGGGCACATTTCTGCCGGTCACCTGCATGCCACTCCTGCCCGCCCCCCGCAGACCTCAGGAGCAGCCAAGTTCTCTGCCAGGCTGGCCCTTGGACGACTCCGACCGCTTTCTAGACGAGCTGCCTCCCCCGCTCCACGTAACTCAATGTCACAGGAAAGAGGAGGCGGGCTCCTGGTGGCGGAGGCTGTGTTATCGTGGCAAAGCCGGGTGGTGGCCATGGCCCAGCCCTCGGCTGAAGCCACGGTCCCTCCCGCGAAGTGGGAGGGACAGAGAGCAGCAGCCCAGCCTGTGGGCCCCCAGCGCCTGCCCCGCCCTCTGCCTGGGCCCAGCAGCCCTGAGGGCATCTGAAGTGACCCAGCTTAGTGTCGTCGGTGTGCGCCCACGTTTCTGACGGTCACACACAGGGTGACGGGGTGGCGGTTGAACTGTACGCCCAGAGCTGCTGCGGGGTGGGGGGGCCTGGGGGAGCTTCCGGGCAGGTGCCCCTGCCCACGGCCACTCCCTGCGGTCACCTGCCCTCACTCGTAGCAGGGCGACATTCCCACAAGACGCGGTGAAACTCGCTCTGCATCGAGATCGACTTTAGAGGAAGACAGGGGCAGAGACGTAAGAGACGCAGCCGAGAACTGAGGACGCCGAGGTCCTGGGAGCCCCCAGGGCCTGGGAGAGAAGGACAAGGACCCCAGACCCCCCGAGGGAGCAGGCTCGGCCCGCACCTCGGGTCTGGCTTCTGGCCTCCACACTGTGAGAGCCCACATTTCTGCTCTTTCAAGGCCCCCGTTTAGGGGATTTTCTTACTGAAGCCCCTGGCGCTGACACACCAGCTGACCACGCGGAGCCAGCAGCCCGCTCCGCAGCCTCTCCCTCTAGAGTCGCTGGCCTGGCACACGTCTGCCGAGGCCCCTTTGGACTAGAGAACGAATACCCGCCTGTGTATAACATGAAAACGTGAACGTGAGAGCTTCATTCAATCACCTTCTGACCTTAAAAACATTTATTTATTTTAGGATTGAAATGTGGACAGTGGAGTTCCTGCTGTGGCGCAGCGGAAATGAATCCCACTAGGACCCATGAGGTTGCAGGTTCGATCCCTGGCCTCGCTCAGTGGGTTAAGGATCTGGCGTTGCCATGAGCTGTGGTGTAGGTTGTGGATGCAGCTTGGATCCCACGTTGCTGTGGCTGTGGCGAAGGCCGGCGGCTACAGCTCCTGTTAGACCCCTAGCCTGGGAACCTCCACATGCCGTGGGTGCTGCCCTAAAATGACAAAAAGGCAAAAAAAAAAAAAAAAAAGAGAGAGAGAGAGAAAGAGAGAAAGAGAGAGAAAAGAAATATGGACACCTTAACCTGAATCCTCTGTGTGAACAATTCTAAAACCACGGGGTTGTGACACAATTTTTTTTAATTTCAAAGACATGTACAGGGAGTCCCCTGATGGTCTAGTCCATAGACTCGGTGCTTTCACTTCTGCAGCCCGGGTTCAGTCCCTGGTGTGGGAACTGAGATTCCCATATCAAGCCTCTGCAGGCCTCAGCCAAAAAAAAAAAAAAAAGGTAAGGAAAAAAGTGAAAATCAAAATAAAGATATGTACAAACAGAACCTAAAAAGAAAAAAAAAACTAACTAACCCTGTTCACATTATGCGGTGTTATGCAAAAAGCTCGTGATGCCACGTTCAGAATCTAACTGCTTGGATCTGTTGTGAAATGAACTTGACCTTTGACACTTAACTCTTTCTACCAACAGCAGGATTCAATGCCCTGATTTTTCGAGGTCTATAAAACAAGGATACAAAGCTTTCTAAACATCGGATGGCACGCTCGACTTCAGAATGTAAATGAAGCCAGCGCGCTCCGGAGCGGGACTGAATTTTAGCTGACATCTTCTTGGGGTCTCTTTTTTAAGGATCGCAAGTTTGGGGCACGCTGGGGTGGCCTTGGGACCGGAAGGCGTAGGAGCGTGGGGCGGGTGTGCGGAGGCGTGCGAACCGCTCCTGACACCCACGCTCTTTGACGGCAGCGCCCTGAGCGCTGCTGCGTCTTGGAAAGCTTCCCCGAAGCCAAAGACTTAACATTCAAAAGTTGAAACTCCCCCTCGGCTGAAGAGAAGGCAGAAGCCGCGGCGTGACAAATATCATCCGTCCCGTTTTTAACATCAAAAGCCGCACCCCCACAAAAAAGACAAAACAGTGAGGGGAGAAAAGAACGCACTTTTTTCCCCTTAAAATGTCGACGAGTCTTTGGAGACCCACTTGCAGGAGCCACGAGGTAACAGCACCCCTTCTGAGAGGAAGCCCCAGCCTCCGAGGAGCTCTCCGCCACGGCCCCCTCCCAGCGCACACTTAGCTGCAGAAAACAGCTTCCGAACAATCCAGACCCATTACCTTACAAGAACCCACTCGACAGCACAATGCTTCTCGTATTTACTGAATGTTTCTCTGCTTCACCGCACACCGCCGGTCAACGCGGGACGGGATTAGAAGTGAGACACAGAAAACCCGAGGATAAATTAATTACACTTCTGTGTGATTCCCTTCGGCTCTAAATTCTGTGACTGTTTCTAATTTATAACAGTTTCTCTGGCTATAATGTTCCAATTAGCAAATGTAGGGGAAAAAAAATAATTGTACTACAGGACGCTGGATGGTGTTTTGTTTTCCTTTTTCTTTTCTTACGTTCTTTGAAGCTCATTCAAAGGAGTCCGTCTGTTCCCCCACGCTCCAAATAAAAAGCATTTCTTAAACAATTGCTACAGTGGTGTCTTACTGCAGTGATGTTACGAACAGGTGGCCAAAATATACACCTCTAGCACTAAAACATGGCAACACAGAATCTCACTGCCCTCAACGGTGAGACTGGGTTTCTGCCCAGAACTTTCCTGTGCTGGGGAAGCAGGCAAGGGGGGCCAGGGAGGAATGGCTGGGGAGCTTCTGATTAGACTTGGGGAAGCAGATCTGCCCCAACTTCAACCGTTTTGTACAATAAAACCGATCCTTCTTCAGACGGCGCAGAAAAGTTTTTTTCTATTTGCAAAAGAATCCTTGGATTAAATAAGTATTCCAGGACCCTGCAAAAGCGAATTAGCAGTTTCTTATCAACCAGGCCTTTAAGGGGTTTATAATTCCTGGCACTTAGCTGTGGTAATTTGATAATACGGCCACCTGGTTTTTAATTTCAGATTTTGGAAGCATCCGTTCTTATGTCTGACTTTCCCATTAGAAGCCTCTGCAACAGCGAGTCTCAGACGGTCTGTGGGAAAGTACCGATCCACTGAAGACCCTACTAGCAAAATGAAATGGAAAATTATTGCTAGAAAAATAAAAAGGCAAACACAAAGAACAAGCCTAAATCAGAATAAACATCCTGGTTCCGATGTCTAAAAAGCTTTCTGAGGTTTCCTTCCTTTTCTGCTGCTAACGTGGCCCGATGGGCAACTTGGGGACCATCTGAACTCTGACGGGTCACGGTGCCCAGACCGGTGGGGAAGGTCCTTGCCTTCTGACCGACACGTCCGTGGAGAGAGCGGGCGGCACCCACAAGGGTACAGGGAGGTGTGTCCTGCAGTGGGCAGAAACTGTGCGTTTTGAAACAGGGGGATAGAACAGAACGGTTGGGCTCGCTTGGGATTTCTTTCCTCTCTAAATCGTTCATTTTTACTCCCGGACGTTTTAACTAATGTTTTCCCCATTTGACACTGGGACCTCCTCGACTTTTTAAAAGTCACAAATTGTCCCTAATAACAGCACAAATGATGTCGGCTGTTGACTGTAACAGCATTTTTTAGCATTTTATCTTTTGCGTGTTACAGTGCAATCATTTTCATTAACCATTCCTCTAGCCAAACAAGGTGCCAGTTTAGCATAATAATAAAGCAATTTCCTGTTCTGCAGTGTTGACTGGGGACCCACGCAAGTGACACTCGGTGGCTAAGGTGACAAATCAGAAAAGTGCCAGGTCCAGTAGAGCCCACCCCAAGCTCTGCCTGACGTCCATGGGGACGGCTGGGGCCACAGAGGTGGGAGCGGCAGGCCCGCCCGCACCCTCTTCCTCCCGGTTTTGCCCAGAAGTGGCTCCACTGGGCCAAGCCTTCGCCCCACCGCGCGCTCCCCTGGGCCTCTGCTTAAAGGCTGTTGATGGCTTCCCCGGAGTTGACCCGGGAGCAGGTGCAGGAAGGCTGTGTCTCACCAACAGGAAGGACACATTCAAAGGAGGGGAAAGCTGCTATAACAGCTGTCAGCACCGCGATGTGTGTTGCTTCTTCTTGTGCCCGCCAAGCCCTCCGCAGACGTGTGGGCCGCAAGCTGGGGACGCAGCAGCCAGGCCTGACCTCTGCGCTGCACACAGCCCTCACACACGCACTTGCACACGCACGTGGCCGGCTTTGCAGCGACGGCCGGAACTGCTCTGATGCAGCCAGCGCTCGGGGACGTCGCGGACCTGTGTCCCAGTCTGTGTCTCCAACGGCGTAAAGCGAATTGCAAGGGTGGATGTAAAGGGGACATTCCCCGTGACGAGAAGGCGGGGACCTGGAGCCGGTGGCTTAACCCTGATGAATACCCCGCCTCTGCGAGGGGCCCTTTCAGTAAAGACGGTTTTAACCATCTGGGGGAGTTCTGTCCCCCAGGGGACCTGGCCCTGCAGCGGTTCCTGCGCTGCCCACGGTCCCAGGGGCCACCACGATGAGAGCCTTTGTCCGGGGCCACGTCTAGGGTCACAGAGAGAAGGGACGCGTTCAAAGCCCTCGTGTTGTCCCCAGACGTGGGTCCCCTGGGATCTCTGGGGTCAGCGGACAGAGAGGGGCTCTGGGTCTTGAACGCGGCCCGGCCACTCGGGGACGAAGTCCTTCACGCAGCCTCGTGTCTCTGATGCTGACGACTCACAGCGAGTGTGGTCCTCGCACCAGCCCCGAGGGACGTGAGACCGTCGCCCACCCCGCGCCCGCGTCCGCCTGCGCCCCCCCCCCCCGCCCCGAGCCCAGCCCCGCGCACCGCCGCGCTCTGCCGCTCCCGTCACGGGCGCCCGTCCACACACCACAGGGCTGAGAGCGCGTCCGCCCCCGGGCCCGCCCCGCGCAGCCCCGGGCCCGCCCAGGCTGGAGTGTGACACATGCCACGGAGAGACGCCAGCCTGAGGGTCCCCCCCGAAACGGGGTTTCCCGCTGCTCTGCAGAGGGGTGCTGTCGGCGGCAGGTGGGCGGACTGAACAGGTCTTCAAACCAGGCAGCCCTAGTCACGTCGCAAGTCACACGCACACTTAACCCCTCCGGCCCATTTACGGTCGCGTTGGCAGTTCACGCGTCCAGGGGGACGACAGGTGTGTCCCAGAGCCAGACGCGCGGGTTCGAGATCCGGGTCGAAGTCTGCGGTGCGTCGTCTGAGCGCTGGCTTCCAGGACCCTGGACGTTCTCTCTGCCTCGGCCCCCGACCTAAACTCTGGGCTTTAATCCAGGCTTCGGTTCTTAAAGTGTCCGGGGAGGCTGGCATCGTTCATTCCACACGGATGTGGAAACAGAGGTTAAATGCTGTACAGTCCAAGTTTGCCAGAGGATCCCACTAACAAATACAGAAATTTAAATACATACGCAAGTGTGTGTGTGTGTGTGTGTGTGTGTGTGTGAGCATATACTTGTGTGCATATATTCATTCATTTATTTCTCTTTTTATTATTATTTTTGGCAACACCCTCAGCATATGGAAGCCCTGGGACCAGGAATCAAGTCAAAGCCACAGCCGTGACCTGTACCACAGCTGCAGCAACACTGGATCCTTAACCCACGCACCACAGCGGGAACTCCAACATGCGTTGACCTCTGTGTTTAAAGGCTTGTCTCAGCCATCGCGTTGGGGGCCGGCACGTCTGAAATCCAGGGGCCAGACCTCAGGCTGACCCTAGGCCGGAGCTGATGCTGCTATGATTTCTCGAGGCCGAATTTCTCCTCCACCGAGAAACTGCAGTTTGCTCTTGAGGCCTCAGCTGCACAGATGCGGCCTCCCACTCGACGGAGGGCGGCCAGCCATTGTGGGTGTGGCCAGGTGTGCAAACACCTCCCAGCCTCTCTCAGGTGTTGGAGGGCACACCTGGGCCCCACCTGCCGGGCTGGCCTGACTCCCCGTGCTGCCGGAACCCGGGCAGCAGAGCGGGACCGTGGCTGCTCAGGGCAGGGATGGCCGCCCACTCCAGCCTGCTGTCTGCACCGTTCACTCGTGGGCCTTCACGCCCACAACCAGGAAGCCCCCTCCGCGTGGGAGCCCGTCACCCGCACACGCAGGAAGCACCTCGAGGAGCAGCCCCGCTCAGCACAGCGGGGCCCCCAGGCCCGGGCACGGCTGCCAGGAGGGCAAGAAAGACACAGGCAAACCCGCACCTGAGAGAAGGAGGAGCCATCAGAGCCGGTGAGGGCCTGACGGGAGGCACGACCCTGGCCTTCCTCTCCCCGCGGGCGGTGCGCCCCCCACGACAGGCGCCGGCCACCTTGCAGACTGAGTGCCCCAAGGGCCAGGGGGTGGTGCGGGCCCGGGGACAAGGCCATGCCCAGTCTGCTCGCTGGGCCACGCAAACCAGGTCATAGGACACGAGCGGGGGCAGAGCTGCCGACCCCAGCCCGGTGCTGGGGGGAGGGGCGCCCTTCAAATCCCACACCACCGACCCCCCACCGAGCCTCAAGGGGGCAGGGCTGGGATCTGCCCTTGGTCAGGTGCCAGGCCCATGGGTGCCACCTGTGTGTCCCTTTCCGACGTGTTCCTGCAGCCCAGGAACTGCTCGGGCACAGTGGTCAAAAAATGTTTAGTAAGTGAGCCAACGGGTGTCATTAGACAGGCAAGCATGCAGGCGACATCAGAGATCACAGACATCAGAGATCACAGCCCCCGGACACCCCAGGCTCACCCATTCGGCCCCAGCGAGGAGATGGGGCTGCTGGAGCTTCCAGAAATCCTGGGAAGAGCAACGACCGCCGAGCAGGTGGGCCCCGGGACAGCTCCCTGAGGACCCCAGGGTCCCTTCCTCCCTCCCCAAACCTCAGCTCTTCATCTGCCGCGGGACACCCCGACCCCTCCCGTCTGGGCCCGTGGTCGCGCAGAGCGCAGCATCATTCCCACAAAGTCCACGCGGGCCACGGACCTGAGGGACAATGACGTGGAGGTGGTGTTGGCGAGCGTTTGGGGCACAAGGGGTGTCGGCCCTTCCCTGAGGCCGGGACGCCGCCCAGGACACTCACACCATCTGGGACCCCTCAGGGCCTCTGCTCTGCGGAGAAACAGCAGAAGCTGCTGGGCCGAGGTCGGGCGGGCAGCTGTTCGACGCCCGTGGCCTCGGGGCCCGTCCAGCCGCGGCATGGCCACCTGTTCTGTCTCCCGTCCCTCGAGGTGGACGTCACCCGCTTCCCCCCGTGATCCGCGGGGGCAGGGCCTGGGCTGGAGGGAGGGTGGGCTCGGCGCTGTCTGCCCCTGAGGTGCTCGTACTTTCCCAGAACTGGCCGTGAAGGTGCTCGTGGTTTTTCTCTCCTTTCGCTGTCCCCCCGTACTCAGGGAGTGAGTCTGAAGTGGCAGACACAGGGTCGGGCTGAGGACGGAGGGGGGTCCGGCCGCCAGCGGCGGAGCCCGGCCGTCCAGGACGGAGGCTCCTCCAGGCAGACGGGCCGGGGGTCCGGGCGCCCGTGACGCGGCGCGGCTCCGCCTCCGGGGCTGTTGTCCTGGATCCGACTCCGCAGCAGCGCCGGCCGCTCAGGACCACCAGGAGAAGCGCGCCCACGCCCGGGGCCTCAAAGCCTCCGTGGGCCCTTGGGTCCCAGGACAGGGCCCGGGCTGTCAGAGGGACCCAGGGGACCCACGGGACGAGGCCGCGGCCGTGCGGCCCCGCCTGCTGGAGTGAGCCTGAGAGCCTCGTGGACCAAGGGTCCCCGGGAAATGGGGTCGGAGGGTGGATGGGAACGGGGCCAGCCCGACATGGCCCACGGGAGGCAGGGTGGCCCCCTGAGCCGCCCCGGGAGGCACCGCAGAGGACCCCAGCAGAGCCCCCTCTCCCTCCGTGGGGCTGGCGGCTCCGAGTCCCTTAATCTCTCGGCTACATTCTCCCCTCGGAGCAAAAGGCCCGAATGGGCTTCAACGCGGCCGCAGCGCCTTTCCCGAAGCTCACGCGAATGCCCTGAGAGGATGAGGCCTCGGGGCGGCCCCAGCCGACCTCCCCGGCCAGGTGAACAGCCTGCAGAACGGCTGGGACTGCTCTCTGGAAGCTTCCAGAACCCTTCCTGCAGGGCCGATCCTTCTTGGGGAGGGGGAGGGGGTCGGGTCTTCGCTTTCTCCCATCCCTCCTTTTTCTTTCTTTCTCTTTTTTTTTTAGAAACGGAATTTTAAAACAGCCAGCAACTAAGGCAAACTCCCAGGATAACAGTCTCCACAATTTACATAATGTGAGGGTTCAGGGGAAGATGCAAGGCAGTCCTTTTAAATTGTGTGACACAGTTTAAAATAGGGACCCTCGGCTGGCATTAAACTGCAGTCCTCGGAAACCCAATTATAAAGCACTTAGGACGGCTCGGCCACTCAGGTCCTTTGATTGGCCCCATGTCCCTAACCCTGTAATCTTGCGTCCTGGGCGCGCACAGCCCGCTGCTGGTGGAAGGTTTCCCTGGGCTGGTTGTCAGGGGCAGCCAGCGTTCACATTAAGAAGTATTACCTTCCCTTGCTTTGGTCCGTGTTCCCAAAACGTCAGTCCTGGAGAATGGGGCCCTTTGTTCCTGCCTAGTGATGCTGGTTGCCATGGAGACGCTGCTGGGGTCCCGGGGGACCCTCGGCCTGAGCACCTGCCCTGTGTTGGCCACATCCAGCCTCGTCGCAACCCGGGGGGCTTCTCCGTGGGCCCAGCTGAGAGGCGGGGCCGACGCCGCACCCGCGTCCCCCCCGGCCAGGCCTGGAGACCGAGCACGCAGACACGGAACCCGGCGAGCGCCGCTGGCTCGGCCGTTCTGCCGGCGTTTCCTGAGCACCTGCACGGGGACAGCTCGGGCCAAGCCCGTCCCGGGTCTGAAAGGCTCCAGGTCCCCTGCCTGGTGTGACACAGCACCAGGCGACGAGGCGCCGGTCAAGGACCTGACACTGTCCAGGGACGTGCGGGGCCCGAGCCCGCTCCGCACCCAGAGCTTGTGACCCTCAGGTGAGCAGGGAGGCCGCCCCGGAAGGCGCGAGCTGTGGCTGGGCTGGGCTGCGGGGCCGACTCGACGGGGACGGGCATCAGCGCAGGGACACAGGGGCCGGCGCAGAGCGGCCGGACAGGACGCCAGCGCGGGCACAGCCTGGGCCGAGCCGCGTTGCTCCCTGAAGGGGCCTGGGGGGTGCTCTGGCCCAGCCCACACTCGGCCTCCTGGCCCGCCAGCGGGGGGCCACCTTGCCCTGGCAGCCGCGGTGCAGGCCGCCAGGGGTCTGTCACAGGCCCAGCTGAAGCGCCACCCTCGTAGCCACCCTGAGTCCGCCCACCCGCCAGCAGCACCCGCGCTCCTCCCAGGCCGCCTGCCTCTCCCGGGGGCACCCGCCAGCACGCGGGCCTCCGGGACTGCCTCGGGCCACGAGGACTCACACCCAGCTGCTCATAAGAACCGTGTGTGTGAAGAGAGGACAGGCAGGGAAGGCCGGGACCGCCCGGGGTCCTGCAGGAAAATGGAGCCGCTTAGGGCAACGCAGAGGAGGTCACGTCGGTGACGAAGGAAGGTGCTCAGAAGCCAACAGCGGGAGGCGAGGTGGCCACAGGCAGCCCCCCAGGTCCCGGTGACCGGGCGCGGGGATCGGAGGGGGCCCGGACACGGGGCAGACGCAGCCCTGCCCGGAAGGCCGCCCGGGACGCAGAGGGGCCAGGGCCCCCGCCTCCTCTTGCGTCTCCTGCAGCGGGGGGCTGAGCGCGGGGGCGGGGAGGCGGCCCCCAGAGGGACCCTCTGTGGGACCAAGTGGGGCAGAGGGACGGCAGGACCCGACCCAGGAGCGCGGGCCCTGCTCAGAGGTGACTGGCCTCCGCGTCCCGGGTCGATCCGAAGACACGGGGCCCGGGATTCTTAAACGACGTCCCTGCCCGGGTGGGGCTGGTCACCAGTTATGCCCGCAGCTCACAGACACTCGCGTGCACACACACAGATGCACACGGAGCACACGCATGCACACACGTGCAGACACGGGGTCCCCAGAGCTTCCTTCCAGCCCCCTACACAGGAGAGCTTGGATTCCCACCTGCTCCCCAATCCCAGCTGCATCCAGGCAGCCACCGACTGGTCACCGCCTGCTGGCCTGATTTCCCGTCTGCGGGGGACCGTCCACAGAGCGAGGGAGCCGGGTACACGGGGGCCCGGCTGCAGTGGCATTTATTGCTCTTCCTTCCCGGGCCTACTCCCTCATCGACCCCCAAACTCAGGCCCCTGGGGACAGGCCTGAGGCCCAGCACCTGTGGGAGCCCCGTGCTGCCCCAGGGCCGGGCCCCCATGGGGGTCTGCCTTTGCTGCGCACACCTGCCGCCTGAGGAAACGCAGCTCCCATCCACCTGTTTAGGTGACCTTGCCTCGAGGCCTGAGGAAGTCGCTTTCCTGAAAACTTCTAGATGTTGAAGACATAAACTAGAGACAGAGTTGGTTTGTTGTTGTCTTTTTAGGGCCCCAGGTGCAGCATACGGAGGTTCCCAGGCCAGAGGTCAAATTGGAGCTGCAGCTTCAGGCCTATGCCAGAGTCACAGCAAAGCCAGATCCTAACCGCGTCTGCAACCTACACCGAAGCTCATGGCAACGCCGGATCCTCAACCCACTGAGCGAGGCCAGGGTTCGAACCCTCGTCCTCATGGGTACTAGTCTGGTTCTTGGCCAGCTGAGCCACGACAGGAACTCCTAGAGACAGATTTGGGATGTGTTTGTTCCACAAGAATCCACCATCGTAAGCGCTTCATCTGGCTGGTGCGCTCCAGGCGGGTGCCACCCACCGGCTGGCTCCAGAGAGGCTCCAGAGCCCCCTGTGTTCCACGGGCGTCCTTCCCTGCCAAAGGTTTGTCCCCAGCGGCATCACAGCGCCAGCGGTAGCTGCACGTTGGCTGTGATGCAGCGCAGACTTGCTGCTGGAAGCCGGAGCGTCTTCCCTGCGCGCTGACACGTGAGGTCGGGGCCACGTTTCTGCCCCACGGCCTGGATACGGCAAAAGCACCGTGCAGACCAGAGTTACACACCTTTGCACTGCGTCAGCGTCTAAGCCAGCCCAGGGCCAGCCCCTGCGGATTTCAGGCGTCCAGGTTGCGCCCGAAGCCCCGGGCCCTCCAGGCTGGTCGGCGGGACCCTGTCGGACAGTCCGTCCTCGGCGAACTCTCTTTGGAGAGTGCTCCCACCTGCCCACCCTCACGGACTCAGAATCCACCTGCCCTGGGCACGGCAAGAGGGAGGAGGCCACCCAGAAAGCAGCGCTCCTTCTCGTGTCGTGTGCAAGGGAGACAAAGGACCGCGACGCCGTCGGTGCCCACCTCCCCTGAAGCCCCAGATCCCGCGCTTGGGCCGAGCTAAGATCCACGTCTGCATTTCCTGAATAAGTCGCTAGTTTCCAAGAACGAAAAGAAAAAAAAAAATTGAAACTGCAATAAAAGAGCGAGACATCTTACGAGTATATAAATTATCTATAAAGATACACAGGCTGATATTTGATTTTTCAACTGCAACACTATATGCAAACTGGCAATAAAGCAGTATTCACAGACTTACAAGGAAAAGGATGACGAATTAGGAGATTATTCAATTACGGTTCAGATGTAAGAGCAAACAAAGCTATGTGGGTGTACAAGGAGGACCCAGAAAGCACACACTCATCTGCACAGGATTACTCGAGCAGGCACTCCACACGAGTGAAAAATGAAGTAAAGAGCCTAACACGAAATACAGAAAAATGTGATGCTGAACAAACAGCAAAACTCATGGTCAAGTCTAAACATCTGTCAGCGCTGTGGCTGTAAACCTGATGCAATGGTTAAGTACAAGGTTTTGGACATGTTTCGTACGTTTTGTCTGAATTTTTCATTGTTCGGAGCTGAAGAGGAAGTTCAGGGCCTGTCTCTCCATCTGGACCAGAGTAGATTTCAACTCGTTTTTCTTACCAAGTACATTTCCTCGGTGTTTCTGGTTTTTGAGACTGATGCACGTTGCTCGGCCCTTACGGGTGACCTAAGCGTCTGGAAAAAGTTCCAGGTCTTCCTGGCGGTGAGGCAGAGCTACGATCTAGCCACCAAAGGGATGGCCCTTTGTTTTCTTCTTCTCAATATTTATACCGTTTACATTTTCTTTTACGGTAATTCAATATTGAATGGAAATAGGAAGGGAGCTCCCTGGTGGCTTGGTGGGTTAACGACCTGGCATTGCTGCAGCCGTGGCCTAGGTTGCAGCTGCAGCTCAGATTCAGTCCCTGGCCCAGGAACTTCCATATGCCGTGGGTGTGGCCAGAAAAGAAAGACAGAAATGGTGATAGGCTGCATTCTGGACTTGATCTTGATTTTGTGGGGAAAATTCTAAAATGCTTTGCTATTAGCAATGAGTGTTGCTGTCGTCTGGGGTTTTTTCCCCTCCTGCCTTTTTTTTCTTATTATTGTTTTGGAGATTTATCAATTTAAGTACAATTTCTTCCATTTCTATTTTAATGAGATTTTTGTGCCAAATGGAAATCTAACCTTAGCAAATTCTCCTCTGCAAGTTTTGAGACGATAACGTGGTTTCTCTCGTTTAAGCTGTAAGACGGTGAGCTTAATCACTAGGATCTTCTGATGTCGAACCAAGGTCAGAGAAACTCCTTGGGAGGGGTATTTAACGTGTTGGGCTGTGCTGAACTCTGCTCAGGACTTGTGCGATGGGGCACACGCAGGAAGCTGGCTCTGACTGTCGCAGCAGATCCTACAGTTTCATCCACACTGAACTGTGGTTGATCCCAGTAACATCTTTGGAGCCCAGTCACCTCCAAACCTGAGGTTCCCTTGCACAGCATCTGTGGACCGGCGTGGACTTCGGGCATCTTCCGTCCGTGAGCCTGTTCCACCTGTTTGTCACCTTCAGTATCTTTCATCTGCGTCTTGTAGTTTTCCAAGTACAGGTCTTTTATCTCCTTGGTTGATTTATTTCTACGTATTTTTTCTTTTTGATGAGATTATGAATGGGACTGTTTTGTTACCTTCTCTAATAGCTCATTGCTGGTGTACAGAAGTGCAGCGGATTTCCGCGTATTCATTCTGCATCTGCAGCTTTGCTGAATTCATCGATGGTGGTATCCAGCGGTTTGTGGTGGTATCTTTCGGACCCCTACATACAGCATCATGTCATCTGCAAACAAGACAGCCTTACTTCTTCCTTCCCAGTCTGGATTCCCTTTGGTTCTTTCTCTTTCTTCTCCTTTTTTTTGTCTTTTTGTCTTTTTAGGGCTGCACCCGCAGCATATGGAAGTTCCCAGGCTAGCAGTCCAATCAGAGCTGTAGCTGCCAACCTACCCTGGAGCCACAGCAACGCGAGATCCAAGCCACGTTTGCGATCCACACCACAGCTCACAGCAATGCTGGACCCTTAACCCACTGAACAAAGCCAGGAATCAAACCCTAGTCCTCATGGGTACTAGTCGGGTTCGTTAACCGCTGAGTCACGATGGAGCTCCTGGTTCTTTTTCACATCTGAGGGCTGTGGCTGGGTCTCCACGGCTCTGCTGCGTGAAGATGGTGAGAGATGTCCTTGCCTTGTTCCTGATCTTCAAGGAAACGTTTTCAGCTCTGAGTCAACAGCTTCTGGCCCGTGTTGCTCCTTGGGTGGAAATTTTTAAGCCCGTAAGGATTCATGGTCACCTGCCTGTATTTACTGAAATCAGCTTTGGTGGGACCACCTCAAACTAGGTCAAAACTCACCTGTAAATATGGTTTTCAACAAAGCGGTAAAAACTTTACCAATAAAATACAAAGTTCAGTGCACAAGATGTCCCTACAGCTCTATCACAGCGTTTGGATTAAAAAAAATGGAAAAGCTGTCCTATTTGTCCTCAGATGCTGAGGTGTGTGCGTGTGCATGCGTGTGTGCACATGTGTGTGCGCGTGTGCGTGTGTTACACGTGTATCTCGTTACTGATGGGAAAACGTTGGGATTTATATCACTTAATCATTTGCTCTCTGAAACACAGTTGAAACTGTTTTATTCTCTATTGAAAAGGAGAATTAAATTCTATTAAATTCTCTATGCATTTAAATATGCATGCCTAGTGTCAAGGGCCAGAGGGAAAGGCAGCGAAAACCCCCACGCCATAGACTGTTTTATTGGTCAAGTGCTGGGTGTTCACCTGATCTCGTTTCAAACGATAAAATCTCACAGGGTGAGCCCTTCTCTGGCTCGAACCCTGGCTCCTCCATTTGTGACTCTGTGAGCTCAGTCCCTTTGTCTGTAAACGGGCACAGAGCCCAGATGCGGTCGGAGGACAGGCGGGAGGGCAGCTCGCGGGCCCCGTGCTCCGTCTCACCCTCCCCCGAGTCCCAGCCTAGGGTCCGGCCCACGGTCACCCCGCTGGCTGCCGGGATCTGACCTCAGTGTCCAACCTGCCACCCGCACCTCTCTGCCTCTGGACCCCTTGCAGGCCCGGGGGTGGGGCCGCTGTGCCCACAGGAGGAGTTTCAGGGTCAAGGCCTTGCTTCTCCATCTTTGAAGGGGTCCCAGGAGGCTCCCCGAGTCCGTCCAGCTGGTGACACGGCTACCAGCCCATTACACGCCTTCACCCTGGCCTCCTGTGTTCTCGACTCCGACCACTACCTGAAATTACCTCCCCTGGCTCTTTCCAGGGACAGGTGCAGTCACGAGTATTTCCTCCTTATTTGTTATACATACATCTGCTCATACACGTCAGTCACACACTTGTTACATGTAATATATCGCAGCCGTCTGTCCTGTCTCCCCTATCATGTGACATAAGACGCACTGGCTTTACGTGGTGGTTAAGCGTTGTTAGCTCTACATCATCGTATTTAAATGACAGGCTATCAAACAGAATATCCAACATCCCTCTTCTGGAGAAGGGGCCGTGTGTCTTCGGTCTTGTGCAGGACTCGGCGTCGCATTAGGCAGGCTCATGACCTTGTTGCTGTCTTCACGGGCTGATTAAAGATGTGTGTGGTGTCGAGTTGGTGACGTGCGCTTATGATGGTTAATTTCACGTGTCAGCTTGACCGGGCAAGGGGTCCCCGGATATTTGGTCAAACACTGTTCGGATGTTTCTGGATGAGTCCACCATTTAAATCAGTGCATTAAAGGAGTTCCCATCGTGGCCCAGTAGAAATGAATCCGACTAGGAACCATGAGGTTGCGGGTTTGATCCCTGTCCTCACTCATTGAGTCAAGGATCCAGGACTGCCGTGAGCCGTGGTGTAGGTTGCAGATGCGGCTCGGATCCTGCGTTGCTGTGACTATGGTGTAGGCCAGCAGCTGTCACTCTGATTGGACCCCTAGCCTGGGAACGTCCATATGCCGCAGGTGCGGCCCTAAAAAAGGACACACACACAAGAAAACAGTGCATTAAGTCAAGCAGATCGTCCTCACCAGGGTGGGCTCACCCCTCAGGGCAAGGCCTGAACAGAACGGGGGGACGCAGCTCCCGTGAGAGAGGGGGGGCTGCTCCTCCCTGCCTGACCGCCCGGGACCGGGGCCAGTCGGCTTTCCCCGCCTTCGGGTCACACTGAAACATCAGCCTCCTGGGTCTCCCGGCAGCCGGGTCGCCCTGCGGATCCAGGGACGCGCCAGCCTCCAGGAGCACAAGGACGTCAACCGCTCAGTTGTGAGCTCAGAGGGACCCACGGCGGGGACCCAGAGGAACGGCCACCTGCCTCCCCAGACGCGCCTGCAAGGAAGCGTGTGGCCGGCCGTGGACGGAGCAAAGTGCTGCTCCCACGGTCTGCGTGGACCGGCCCTGGCGACACGGCAGAGACAAGGGAGAGCCGTAAACCAGTAAAGCTGTCCCTTTCACTTCCAGAGCCGTCTCCCAGCCCAGCCTCCCAACCTGACGGTGGCGGGGGGACCCCAGGCAAACCCGTGACGCTGGGCGGCAGCGTCTCCTCCGAGCGGAGCCCTGCGCGGAAGGCTGCTGGGACGGTCCCCGCAGAGGAGCTGCCCCGGGCCCCCGGCACACGGCCTTCTCCGGGGATCCTGCAGCCTCGCTCGGGATCCCGAGAAAGCGAGGGAACAGCCGGGGAGGCCGGCGAGGACGGGGCTCCGAGGGCTGGAAAAGAAAAGGTAAAGTCAGCAACGTAACGACGGCATCGTTTCCAAATATCATGTGCGAGGCAGCCTCGAGGCAAATATTTTTGAATTTCTAATGGAAAAATGGCATTTCTTTTATTTATTTTTTATGTATTTTTGAGTGTTAACAAATAGTTCTAGTGATAATTAGCATCTGTGTATATTTATTGAAAACCAGCACTAAATCTGTATATTTACAGAAAAACGCCTTCGACATGGATAATAGCACAATTCCATGTTTGTGAATTGACAGTTTCCTCTAAACATAGAGTAGAAATTCAGCAATTGTCACTACAGCTGTTTGTGAAAATTTGACAATAGATAAATAATGACTAGAAATCAATCTTTTCATTAAAATGCAAGAAACAAAAAAATATCTAAAGGAATGTTATTATTCCTTCAACAAGTCCAGGCCAATCTTTAGGAAACTCTTACACATACATTTTGGCGCCGTTTCCGTTCTGTGGACCCGAGGGGGGCTTTTTCTTTTCACAGATGTGTGTCAGCGGGGACGGGAGGGGCGGGCTGGCCGCCTCCGCCCCCAGCGCACCTGCCCGACCCCGAGCACCCAGCGGCGGCCCTGGCTGCGCACACTCCCACTCACTCGTGCACACCCGCACCCGTGTGCTCTCACGATGGCTCTTCGAAGTGTCCACTCCCCTTATTGTGTCCACTCACCGGACCAGACAACGTGCTCTTGTCCCAAGTGGCCCCGTCTCCTCCGAAGGAAAACAAAGCAAACAACAAACAAAAACTCGGGCTTTATATCCTGGCTGGTAACTCACCAAAGCCTTGATCGCGGGCCGGCGTCACGAGGAGGAGGCAGGAAGCGCATGGGGGCACCGCGGGCTGCAGGCCACCGGCTGTCCCCCTCGCCCGCCCTGCTTCCCGGAGGAGGTGAGGGACCCGAGCCCAGGACACAGCCAGAGCCCCAGGCCAGCCCGCGGCCGAGCAGGACCTTCGGTTCGAGCCTCTGCCGGGCGTGCGCCCGGCTTCCGGCCGGTGGGGTTGTGGGAGAGAAGGAGAGGAGGCTGGTTCTAATGACGTCGCCGCCCGGGGATCCGGCCACCGGGCCCCCTCGTCCTGACTCCCGGCACGCCGCCCTCGCTCCCGTCACGTCCACGAATCTGATGAGGATCCGTCTGGGAGCCGGAGTCATTTTCTTGGTCTCCCTCCCACCCGCCGCAGGAAAGCATATTCTGGTTGAAGCACAGTGGGGGTGCGACCTCGCACAAGGGCACCTCAGAAACCTGGTGGTTACTGCGACGCCACGCGAGCAAAGTCAGATGTGTCTGCAAGCCAGGTGACACCCGTCCATCGGACGAGGCGCCCTCGCCATCCACCAGGGCGTGGTCTCTGGCCGGAGGAAGCTGCTACCCCCCGCCCCCCGCAGACACCGCGACATGCCTCGGGGAGGGGTCTGCGCCGTGACGAGGCGGGTCACCCCGGCGGGCGGCGCCCAGGCCGCGGTCAGGAGAAGGAAGCACGGGGCGGAGAGGTTTTCCTCGCGCGATGGTGTGCCAGGCGAGCCAGCCAGGAGCCAGGGAGCCAGTCCTACCCGACTAGAAAATGAATCCCGTTTGGCTCAAAAGTCTTCTGGAGAGAGAAACGCTGGAACGGAGCCCAGTGAAGGTGCCGGCGCGGGGAGGCGGTTGCTCACTAGGGCCACCCATCCACTCCTGGGCCTGGACGGTGCTGTAGAAAGAGGAAGAGAGAGGAAAAGGACCGGGGGCCGTGGCCAAGCCACGTGCCGACTTGGGGTGTGGGGGGCCAGTGAAGCGCTTCTGGACTAACTTGGGCCCTCTTGCAGATTTTCAGGGAGGCTGCATGATGATTTGATTTGTAAGTTTTTGTCTTTGGTCTTTTGGGGCCGCACCCAAGGCATATGGAGGTTCCCAGGCTAGGCGTCAAATCAGAGCTACAGCTGCCGACCTGCAACACAGGATCCAGGATCCGAGCCGCGTCTGCGACCTACACCACAGCTCACGGCAACACCGGATCCTTAACCCACTGAGCAAGGCCAGGGATCGAAATTGCAACCTCTTAGATGCCAGTCAGATTCGTTTCCTCTGAGCCACAGCAGGAACTCCGAGTTATGGTTTGAAAGCTGCCTCTTTCCCCGAAGGCTCCAAGCGCCCCCGCGTCTGGTGTTCAGGGCTCGCTGGAGCCGGCGTGGGGTCAACCTCACCCACGCTTGCGACCGCTGGACAAAGACACGTGGCTTCTCAGAGGAGGCTGGGGTCCCGCTGTCAGGACCAGGGGACGTGGGTGCTGCCGCCCCGAGACTCTGCCCGTGTGGTCTGCACACGCTCACTTCTCCCGGTCGGCTCAGCAAAAGCCACTAGAAGTAAAAAAAATCTGCAGTTCCAACCCAAACAGCTGCCAGTTAATGAAAACCGGGGGCGCTAAACCACGATCCGAAGTGGCGACGGGCCTCGTGGCAGGCCGAGGGGCAATGGGTCAGGAAAGTTGTCAGAATCGTTTTGAAGAAAACAATCTTTCCACTTGTTTCCAAAAACACCTATTTTTCTTCAAAAACGGAAGCAGACATGAGGCTCTTTCACCAAAATGTTTGGTCTCACACAGTAACTGTAACCCAGCCCTGGGTCCCATCAGAACCGAGCCATTGAAATGAAGCGGACACGGGCGGGAACGTCCGCCTGGCCTGAAAGTGTGAAGGTGTCACCCCCCAGGCTGAGCCCTCAGAATAGCCGGGGTGGGGGACGAGCCTCGGAGCCCCAGGTCAGTCTCGAGAACAAAGTGCTGTGGAAACCAACTTCTGTGTACTCTTAATAAAGCTCAGAGCCGGGCATGGCTCAGGCAGGGCTTCCTGCATATTTATATCTGGATTCCTGTGCCTTTTATGTAACGCTGCCTATTTTCTGCCTTTTAGGTGCTTAGGCGATTGTAAGATTTTAACGCTGCTCTAGAATAAGTGCTTTTTGTGAGAAGTTCATCCTCCGGGTTCAAACAGACTGCATTTCCTGGTAAAATTTTATTTTGCAATTATTACACTTTTTGAAATCTTCATGCCACAAGATGCGAAGTCCAAAATATTTATGTTCCCAATTGTCAGCCTTTCCTCTTAGAGAGGTCGAAGCGAAAACAAAATAGACAACTCGTTTTGTTGAATCAATACAGGCCTATTATCCCAGCAAGATTACCATTCAGGTGCACAATACCTGCATTTTCAGAGCCCAGCAAGGAAGCGGGCAGGTGCCCAGAGGCCCAGCAGGTAACTAATAGCAATAAAGTAGCCGAGACTCATGTTCCAACAACAGAGAAGGGTCAAGCTTCAACCCACAAAAGTGATGAAAGGCAGAGTCAAAGCCAAAGTCCCCCTTGGCCCGCCTCACAGCTCAGGGAGAAACTGCCACGTGGGGACACCTCGGCCTCGCCTCCCGGGGCCCAAGCCTCCACCGCAGAGAGCCCTGGGCCGGGCCGGCTTTCCATCGGGAGCAGGACAGGTGACAGGGCCCAGCCACCATCCCGACACCCTCGGGTAACTTCCATCTCGAACGCCGTTACTCTGCGGCTCCGAGGTCAGCTCCGAGGTCACGCGTGGGGGCCGCAGAGCTGTCACCCACCACCCCCCGGGGGTGCCTGGGGTCGCTCTGCACGGGGCTGGTCTCTGTTCCCAGAGCAATTTCACAAGATGGACCAGACCTCGGTCACGCTCGGGGAAAGCAACGCTTCCCAGCATTTAAGCTCACGTGTAAATGTGCGATCTGTTTTGGCTCCAGAGTCTCTCTCTAGAACTTGAACTGCGCGCAGTTTCCGACAGTGAGTCCGTGGCGGACCCCAGATCTAGACCGTTTTACGGCTTCGCTGCCGAGCAGGACTCAGAGGCCGCACGGCTGACCTTCAGAGGGAGAGAAGCGCCGTGTCCACACACACGGGCGCGGCCGAACCCGATCCGCGCCCCTGGGGCGTGAGCCCTGGCTGCAGAGCGAAGCCCAGCCCCAGGCCTCGCCCGCAGTCAGACGCGGTCCCCACCCCACACCTGAGCACGTCTGGGTGGCAACTGTGCTGACGGTGCAGCCTCTGGCCACCTCTCCCCCACCCACGAGCCCACCTCTGACCCCACGGCCTCCGAGGGCCCGGCCTCCTCCGGGGTGGGGGTGGGACGGGCGGAGACTCAGAAATGTTTCCATCATTCTCGGGGGGTCCAGAAACCGGATACGGGGGTTCCGGCTTCTCAGGACACCCCAAGGGGTCAGGACCCCTCCCGCGTCCAGCACCCTGACCGTCCAGCACCCTGACCAGCCGTGAGCAGAGAGCGACAGGACGGACCCTCCCGGCCTGGGCTCCGTGTCTTGGCGCTGGCGGCTCTGGGTGGGGTCCCACCTGCAGGAAACGGGATGGAGCGGCCGCTGCTGCGGCCCCGGCTCCCCTGCAGCCCCGTCCGGCACCTGCTGCAGCCCCCCCGTCGTGGGCTGCTTCGGACGGGCCCTCCCCGTGTCCGCTGGGTGCTGCCCGCTGGCCGCTCTCCCCCGCGCTCGTCCAGGCACCCGGATTTCACCACTTCTTTAGGACAATTCCTGCCTCTCGGGGACCCTGCGCTGGGGCCTGCTCGTGTGTGAGGGGTACTGAGTTTGCTGTTAAAAAGCCGTGAAGTCTACCCTCTGTTTAAAGCTCGGCAGCCCCCTCCGCCCCGCCACACGGCAGCAACGGCTTAGACTTCTGTCCCCCCAGGCCGCTCTCCTGACCCGGCGTCTCGACGGCGCGGACTCCGGACGCGGGTGCGGGCTGGGTCGGTCCCGGACGGGCCTCGTGGGAGGACCCTGCAGGGGAGCCGGGCCGAGGGCGCGGGACCCAGGCCCCCAGCCGCGGGGCTGCTGCCGTTCCAGGACGTGACTTCAGGGGCGACGAGAGACCCCCCCTGAAAGCCCCCACCTCCGCCCGCCCCGTCCCCCCGCGCAGGGGATCCCCTCACTCTGCGGCCTTCCTTCTCCAGGAGGCCTCTCTGCGGCACAAGCTCCCCGAGGCTGTTCCCGGGGCGCCCCTGCGACCACTTCAGGGCTGTCGGCCGCGGGCCGGGGCTCCGGGGCTGGGGGCAGAGCCGGCCTGGGGTGGCAGCTCCGAAAGGGGCTCGGGGGCTCCGTCCACAGGTGACAGCTTTCAGGGTGACGCCTAAGCCCCCCCGGCTCCTGAAGTGAGAGGTGGGGCGGCTGGGGTCGCCTCCAAAGTGAGGAGATTAAACCGCGTGTCCTCTCCGACCTCCGACGAGGGCCGCCCCCAACCCTGCAGCCAGGCGGTTCCCCCAGCCTGAACCATTGCCGGCAACCATTGCCATTTTCTAATTCAGAACAAATCAACACGGAGTTCCCGCTGTGGCACCGTGGGTTAAGAATGCAACCGCGCAGCTCCAGTAGCTTCAGATGGGGGTTCGATCTGCAGCCCTGGGCAGTGGATTAAAGGATCTGGTGTTGCCGCAGCTGCAGCAAAGGTCGAAGCTGCAGTGTGGACTCAAGCCCAGGAACTTCCATATGCCAAGGGCACAGCCATAAAAAAAATAAAAATGAAAAGAACAAATCATCCTAACATGTGATCTTAAGGTAAAAGGATTTTAACCTAAAAGAGCGCCATGGCCAGACCTGGGGCAACTTAAACGCTAACAGCAATGAGTTGTACACCACGGGGCAGGGAAACTGTCTAAGAGCTTAGGCTGACATAAATAAACAACTGTAACTCAACGGCAAAGAAGCCAAAAACCCGGAGGAAAAACGGGCAAAGACCTGAATAGACATTTCTCCAAAGAAGAGATACAGACGGCCAACAAGCACATGAAAAAAGGCTCAACATCACCAGTTATTAGAGAAATGCAAATCAAAACTCCTATGAGGTACCACCTCACCCAGTCAGAAAGGCCATCATTAATAAGTCTACAAATAAATGCTGGCGGGTGTGTGGAGAAAAGGGAGCCCTCCTGCACTGTTGGTGGGAATGTAAATTCGTACAACCACTATGGAAAACAGTATGAAGGCACCTTGGAAAACTATACGTAGAACAACCATATGACCCAGCAATCCCACTCCTGGGCATATATCTGGACAAAACTTTCATTCAAGAAGACACACGCGCCCGTATATTCATTGCAGCATTTTTCACAATAGCCAAGACATGGAAACAACCTAAATGTCCATCTACAGATGACTGGATGAGGCAGATGTGGGGTATATATACACAGTGGAATATTACTCAGCCATAAAGAGCAAAATAATACCATTTGCAGCAACATGGATGGAACTAGAGGCTCTCGTAGTGAGTGAAGCCAGAAAGAGAAAGAAAAATACCACTTACATCTGGAATCTAATATACAGCACAAAAGAACCTTTCTACAGAAAAGAAACTCATGGACTTGGAGAGCAGACTTGTGGTCTGTTCTCTGAGGAGGAGGGGGAGGGAGTGGGATGGCCTGGAGTCTGGGGTTAACAGATGCAAACTATTGCATTTGGAGTGGGTAAGCGATGAGATGCTGTAGAGCACAGGGGACTGTGTCTAGTCACTTGTGACGGAGCCTGATGGAGGATAACGTGAGAAAAAGAAAGTATATGTAAGAGTTCCCGTTGTGGCCCAGCGGGAACGAATCCGACTAGGAACCACGAGGTTGTGGGTTCGACCCCTGGCCTCTATCAGTGGGTTTAGGATCTGGTGTGGCTGTGGCTGTGGCTGTGGCGTAGGCCAGCCTGGGAACTTCCATAGGCTGTGGGTGCGGCCCTAAAAAGAAAATAATGATAATAATAATTTTAAAAACTGGAAGGAGTAAGAGACGGGCCGTTAGAGACGCACTTCCTGTTTTCTCACCTGAGCCGCGGCCTCCCGGCCACGCTGTTCTGCGGCCGGTCCTTGTGCTCGTGAATGTGCCGGGAGGACCGCGAACGAGGCCGAATGTTCTCGCCAGTAGTGACGTAACACACATGACATGCGTGGTTACACACACAGTAAAGAGATGCACGTACCAACCACGCATGCACAACGCATCACATGTGTATGGACACACACGTGACACACGCAGGTCACAGGGGCAGGTAGCGAACAGCACAGCGTGCCTCAGGTACATGCGAAACATACGTGCCCCACACCTTTAAAACAACACGCACACACAGCCTACATGGATAACATGTCCAGCGTACACGTGTGCCCGTGCACAATGCACAATGTGAATGTGTGATCTGAGGCCCACGTGTAAAACGACACGCACACACAACACACCGTGTGCAGGCCTCACGTGCCCACACACAACGTACACTGCGTGCTTGCCCACAACGACACACCTGCAGGACTCGACATCACACAGCGTCGCCATGGTAACAAAGGCAGCGTGCGCCGTCCTCAGCTCAGGGGATGAGAAGGTGGCTTGCTAAGGATCAGGTCTGAAGATTCTCAGCCACCTGGAAAAACTTCTGATCTCTGCTTTGTCATCACACGGGCTCCCGCCCCGCTGACGTGGACTCCTCTGAGTGGCGTCCCACGGCCAAGGCAGGCTCAGGCCGCCGTCCCCATGGCACGCGGTCTCCAGAGCCCACCCACCCCGGGCCCTCCCACCAGTGCTGGCACCAGGCCGGCCCTCTTCTTTCTGGAAACCCCAAAGCCTTCTGCGGGAAGCTGGCGCCCACGCCGCCGTCGCCCTCATGGAGGAGCTGCTCCTGGTGGCGCTTGCAGCCGGGCTCGCGGTGCAGCCCAGGGGCAGCGTAAGTGCCGCGTGCAAGAAAAACCGTAGTTAGAGCTGCAGAGAGCAGGCCCGGGAAACCCCAAGGCCGGAGCCAACGGGTGAAGGCTTGCACACACCTGCCTGTGGCTTCTGGTCCCAGTCGTGCGGGGCCCGGGGACCACGAGCTGGACGAGGGGCGGGCAAGCAGCCGCGCGTGATTTCTGTTCTCAGTCCAGGGCCCCGCGAGGCCCTTCTCCCCGCCCCCTCAAGTCCGAGCAGGTGTGGCCTTGGCCGCTCGGTCCCCTTGTCCCACAGGGAGCCGGGCAGCCCCCAGGGCACGTCCTCGCTGAGCCACTCCCCTGCTGCTGGCCCCGCCCTTGGGCCGTGTCCCCGGAGGGAACGCTGTGTGCTTCAGGTGGCAATGAGGATCACGCGGCTCCAGAAAACCAAAAAGCCGTGCCCGCTCTTCTGGTCCTTAGAGACTCCGAAGGCGACCGCCAGGCAGCCAGGCCTCTGCGGATGGAGGCGGGGACGCGGCAAGCCTCAGGTCTCCGCGGCGCTTGTGAGCCGCTCCAACAGGACCAGCACAGCTGGGGGGAACCCGCATCACAGCCCCTCCGGCCACCAAGGCCAGCCGTGCCAGGCACAGAGCTTCCAGGGCCTTCGGAGCCGCCGTGTGGCGTGTGTTAGACGCACTCACACCACAAGTTTTACCAAAAACTCGTCCTCTCGGGCCCGTCAGATTCCAGGCCGGTCTGGGCGATTTTAGTCGCTTTCACGTAATTAACTTTAAAAGACCCGCAGCATATTGGTGAGAGTGCCCCCCTGTCACATCTGCAGGGGTGGTTAACGACCTGCCCAATTACGGGAGGGGTCCCGACCCCTGCACCTGGTAATTAAAATTGCTAATCTCCAGCAATTATCTGGCTGGGCTTTAGAGAAACCGTTTGACCCTTTGCCCACGGTGGGAACAATGTTTGCTGTCCATCGCCGAGTGCTCAGCAAAGCCCGGGCCCAGCCTATTAAGGGCCACTAATAGGAAATCAACAAAAGAGCCGCGACATCTGCGGGGGCGTCCGGGCCCCAGGTCTGAGAGCACAGGTGCCGCGCGGAGCTGCCAAAGACCGCGGCCCGAGCGGGGACATCCAGCAGTAATTAAGCGACTGTGCTTCTGCAAAGTTGGCAGCCGCGCCCAGCAGCCGGCCTCCAGCCCCGCACTGGGTCCTCAGCCCCAGGGAGGGGACCGCCAGGCGCCTTTTGTCCTGGAGGGCGCTTGGTCAAAGGCAGCGAGGAGGGGGGGCTTTCTTTTCTTCTCTTCTTTTTAATGAGTCTCCTCTCTCTCAGCCTGAGTGGAAGACGCTGGGCAGCCCCTTTTTGCAGGGAGTTTGGTTTGCCAGCGCGTGGAGCCCTGCGCCTTGGAGGCGGCTGCTGGGTTAGGGGACCACGGGCTCCCACAGGGCGACGCTGTCATCTGCTGCCGGGAGTTCCCAGCTGCTTCAGGCGCCCAGGACGCGGCTGCCCCAGCCTGGGCTCCACGCACCCGGCCCCAGGCTTCCTAACCTCTATTTCTGAAAACACCCCTCCAGTTCAGCACCTTCCTCCCTGTCAGTTAAGGACGGCACGGTCCCCACTTAGAAATGTGTGCTCGGGGTGGCCTCCACTGCTGTGGGTACAGAAGCAGCAAAGATGGGATCTTGGCCGAGCCCGGATGGGCTGCTGGCGTCTCCGACTCCGGTCCCCCCAGCCCGCTAGCAGCCGCGAAGGAGCTTCATTCCAGCCCAGGGTCGGGACGAGACATCACTGTCCACGTCTCCCCTTGGCCCCTTATGAAAAGTAAAATCAAGTGTCATAAACTTAAGAATAAGCATAAATAACAAACGAAGAATAAAGGCAAAACCCAAACAAATGAAATGCTTTGCCTTGCTCATTTCGGCTCCCGCTTGCCGCCCTCTTGGCCTCTCCCCCCCGGGACGGTACCTGGTGGGAATGGGGCATTGCCGCTCGGCCCAGCCCTGGGCACCTCGACAAGTGGCAGAGGAGATGGCATGACCGGGGTTTTCCAGAAGCCGCAGGCCCTGGCTCAGTTCAGGCCCCCACGTGCTCCGTGGAGGGTGCAGCCTGGTCCCCACTTCCTCAGCTGAGACCCGGCTGAGGGGCGTCCTGGACCCTGAGCCCCTGCGGAAGGGGACGAGAAGGACGGCTGCCCCTCTGACACCGCCAGCCAGGTGCCGGGGCGCCTCAGGGCAGACACGGGTGGTCAGCGAGGTGCCCCTGCCTGGCGGTTAGAGATGCGAGGAAGATGCTCGCGGGGCACGCGGGAAGGGGCCTCCCCCGCTTCCTCACGCAGCTGGCGTCCCGCACTCCCCACCCCACGGCCTTTGTCCTGGCTCAGACCTGATGTCCCCTCCGCCCGGACTTTTCTCCCTCCGCCTCCAACCCGCCCTCTTCCCCGTGACCTCCCCTCCGCCCTCTCGCCAGCGTGCCCGCCCCGCCAGAGCCCAGACCCTCACCAGGGTCCTCAAAGTGTGGCCACCAGCCCTGCCCCGAGGCCCCAGCACCCGTTCAGGGTGTCGGCGAGGTCAAAACCATTTTCAGCGCTGAGCAAAGACGCCCTGGACCCTCGTCCGTGTGGCCACACAGGCACCGACGGCCCAAAAGCCACGGGGGGCCAAGCGGGGGCCGCTGAGCAGGAAGCAGGCCGGGCGGCCGCTGTGCCTCCTGTCGTCCCCGGGTTAGCGGCCCGCACACGGCGGGAAGAAAAGTGCCGGCCTCACTTAAGAACGTGCTCAATGACACAGCACAAGCCACCGTGCTCCCGGGCGCTGGGCACCGGCGGGGCTGGCTCCGGACCTGAGACCTGGCCCGGGCTCCGAGCTCTGACGGGCCGGCACCTGCGGCAAGGCCCTGCTCTCCTCAGCTTGAAATTGCCCTAACTCGTTAACAAGGGTCCGTGCTCGCCCTGGCGGCGGGCTCCCTGCTTTAACGTTCTTGTGATGAAACGAGACGCGTGTCTGCAGCCCCTCGGCCGCGCGCCAGCGCCGGGCGGCGCCCGGGGAGAGCGGGGAGACGGCTGGGCGCACAGCGAAACCAGCCTCCTCTCTGAGAAGCACCGCTTTTTCTGGAAAGATCACTTTCTGGCAGGCTGGCTGGTTTTTCAGGCGTGGCGATCTGGCAGACATTTTCTCAAAAAAAGGACAATGTGAGCCTGTTGATTTAAAGAAAGTGGCTGACGGTATTTGTTTTCAGTGATAAAATTTACGCGTTCAGGCAAAAATTTTAAAAACCAGGTCTACCGCCCTGAGCCGCGAAGACTCTTCAGACCGAGGGCCCCTCTGCCGAGTCCGGTGGTGACATTCCCGCACGCGTGCTTTCGTTGCGCGATCAGACGTCTCCGTGGGTGGAAGAGCCACGCACCTCAGCACGTGGGCGCGGGACCGTCCAAAGCCCAGGGGATCCTCGGGAGCAGAGCTGAGGAGCTTAGCGACACGGCTCCAGATCCCACGCTGGAAACATCCTTTTAAGAAACTACCAGTTGGGCCACTGGGGGCAGCCTCAGAGCAGACTGTCCACGGTACCCGGTCTGACAAGGTGACGCGGACGCGCTCCTCTCCACCCTCGCTCTCGGCAGCGCTGCAGACGGCGTGGGCCGTGACCCGCATACACGTGGGGTGGCGGGGAAGGTGGCGGGAAAAGACAGGCCAGCCGGGGAGCCAGGACCTGGGGACACGCGGCATATCGCCTGTGCCTTGACAGCCGGCCGAGACACCAGAAACACCGTGGACCGGAGGAGAGCCGGGAAGAGCCAGCCTCTCTGCAGCTGAAGGACCGGGAGGGGGGCCGGGGAGGACAGGAAAGCGTTACAGGACGGCTGCCGCCTCCAGCCGAGCACCGCGGGGACACTGGCCCCTGCACCCCGACGGCAGAGGCCGGCGCCCGCCCTGCGGGAATGACGCTCTGCCGCCTGGTGGGGCGGAGTCGGCAGAGGCCTTTGGGGAGCCCGGCCCTGACCCAGGAGCTACACTCCCCACCTCTAGACACGGCTGGAGACCCCGCGAAGACCTGAACCCCCACCTCGACCGCAGCAGGAAGCGACACCGTCGGAGGAGGATGGCTGCTGAAGCGGAGATTAGCGCAAGAGCCAGCGCCTCGCAGGGTCCTGGACACAAGTGACATCACTCCTCGTGCCCAGAATCTTCAAGGAGGAAACCTCCTCATCACGGCAGGAGGAAAGACGAGCCACAGAGGCCGGTGCCCAACTCGATTCACGCCTTGAGACCATCCGACAGGGACTCAAGGCAGCAGCATCAGAATGCTTGAGCGGGTAACTACCAACACGCTTGAGACAAGAGTCAAACTAGGGAGCACCAGCCAATGAACAGGTATAAGGAGGAAACAAAAGGAAATTTTAGGACCGAAAAATACAGTCATCAAATCAGACCCTCACTGCATGGGCTCCACACCAGAGCACGGAGGGCAGAGGCAGTGTAGACAGAACGGCGGAAATAACTGAGCCTGAACAACAGAAAGAAAATAGACAGAAAAGAGGGTGAGCGAAGCCTCAGGGTCTGAAACAAAAATCTAACGTTTCTGTCGCTGGAGCCTGAGAAGATGAGGCAGAGGAGAAGGCGGGGTGCATGTGAAGGAATAATGGCCTCGGTCTGGCCGCGAATGAGTAAACCTGCAGAATCAAGCAGCCAAGCAGAGCAAGAAGGATAAATGCAAAGAAGCCCACACAGCTGTCAAACGTCAGAAAGCTCAAGGAAGGAGCTCCCATCGTGGCTCAGCGGTTAACAAATCTGACTGGCATCCATGAGGACACAGGGGCAATCCCTGGCCTCGCTCAGCAGGTTAAGGATCCAGCATTGCGTGAGCTGTGGAGTAGGTCGCAGACTCGGCTCAGATCCTGCATTGCTGTGGCTGTGGTATAGGCCGGCAGCTGTGGCTCCTATTTGCCCCCTTGCCTGGGAACCTCCACATGCCGAGGGTGCAGCACTTAAAGAAAAAGAAAAGAAAAAGAAAGAAAGAAAGGAAGGAAGGAAGAAAGAAAGAAAGAACACTAAATCAGCTATAATGAAAACATAAAAATCATTATAAAGTGAAAAAAAAAGAAAGAAAGAAAGCTCAAGGCAAAGACTAAGTCTTGAAAGAGCTCCTCCAAAAACAAGGCAAACGACAGCCAATTTCTCATCAAAGACACTGCAGACCAGAAGGACGCGTCACAACACGACTCAAGGGCTGAAATAAAAGAACTGTCAGCCTGGGATCCGTTTCCTCAGATTCGAGGAAAAGTCAAGACACCCTCGGACGAAGGAAAAGGAAGAGAATTTGAATTTCTAGGAATTGTCCCCTAGAAGAGAGAATTGTCCCCTCGTCAAAACAGACAAGGAAGGACGGCGGGAGGGGTCTTGGAGCGTCAGGCCGGGAGAGCGGGAGACGTGGACACAAGGAGACGCGGCGGGCTCCCCCGGGTCGCGGGGCCACGTGTGACAGCCAAAGCCAAAGCGACCAGAGTGCCCTTCCCAGCGTCTGTGGAGGAAATATGCAAACAGCAGATGCCGGAGAGAGGTCCAGAAAGTAAGTTTCTACACGTCACTCAAACGGTTAGAATGACACCAAAACAAAACACAGAAAATAACTTCAGATTCTGGCCGTGGAAATACAGCCATTTATTTTCTCCCCTCTTAACAGTGACGCTATTTTCCAAACAAGTATCCATTGCTTTGTCTCATTTACTTTTGCAATAGGAAAATGAGATGTTTTTATTTATTTATTTATTTATTTTGCTTTTTTTTAGGGCCGCACCCGCGACATATGGAAGTTCCTAGGCTAGGGGTCCAATCGGAACTACAGCCGCCGGCCTACACCACAGCCAGAGCAACGCCAGATCCGAGCCGTGTCTGCAACCTACACCACAGCTCACAGCAACTCCAGATCCTTAACCCACTGAGCGAGACCAGGGATCAAACTTGTGTCCTCATGGATGCTAGTCGGGTTTGTTCCCGCTGTGCCACAACGGGAACCCCACACCTACCGACCCTCCGTCCATCATCCGTCTTCCATCCATCTGTCTATCAAGAACCTCGTCGCTACTGAGGAGCTATTTCACGTGGGTTGATGACAGAAGCGAACTTGCCCAGGGATTTCTTCCTCCCACAAAAGGTGCAGCAGTTTCCCTTCCTGCTGAGTGTGCATTTTTACACCATACGTTTTACTAACTATTTCTCCTGAGTAGCATCCGGAAAGAATGGGACCTCTATTCCCTACACGCCACCTGCAAAGCATTCTTTCTTCTCTTTTCTTCCTTTTTTTTTTTTTAGATCCTACAACTTCTGAAACATGAGGCACAAGATCTGGCTGACCCTCTGCACACTTGCTTCTAGGACAAGATCCCGGCTGGGGTCTCACCAAGGGCCCCAGTGTCTTGGGGGCACCTGTCCCTCACTGTCCCAAGCAAACACACCAACTGGAGACCCCTTCTCGGGGTCCTGTCAGGAAAGCGTCCCCCTCTGAGCACCTTCGGGAGCCCTCGGCAACTCGGTCTCCGGGGAGGACCTGCGCACGGAAGAGGGGCTGGCCGGGCTGCGCCCGCGGGGCCCGGGGCCCGACCAGAGCAGCCGCCGTGGCAGCCGGCCTGGCGCTGGGGACCACGAAGGATAACGCCCGGCCAGTTAAGGCGCCGCGGAGGCAGCTCTGACGGGCTCCGAGGGCCTCGGGGACCCGCCGAATCAGCCGCGCGGCCGGCCGGAGCCGGAGGGCTTCCTCACGCGGGCTCTCCGCGCGGCGGGGACAGCGGGCGCCACACCCTGCCGGGCGATGCCGGCTTCAGGGATGTTTTAAATTGCGGCAGAAAACACACACCCGCCTTTCACCACCCGCGACACCCGGGCGTGGGTCGGCTCTGTACCGGCCGATATATGGGAATCTGGAGCTTTCTCGGCGCCCTGGGACACCTGCCGCGCCCACCAGCCCCGGCAGCCGCACCAGCCCAAAGCCGGCAGCGGGAACCTGACAGAGGACTAGAGAGAAGGCGGTTCCGACCAGAGGGATCGGCCGTGAAAAGCTCCAGGGGTGTCCCTGGGGAGGGGGGCCCCAGGCCGGGCCCTGGGGTCTGAGTGACACAGGGTCGCAGCCGCGGAGCGGCTTGTGCTGCTTCCCGGACTCTCCTCCCCCACACGCCCGCCTTCCGTGCCCGGGCTGCCGGTCTCCTGCGCACGAGGTGACCGTCCCCGTGAGAGCCCACTTTCTCCCGGCCGCGTCGCCGCTCCCCAGCCGCTCCGGAACTTGCCAGAAGCCTTCGCTTCCGTGGGTTGGGTTGCTCCACAGCTCCCGCAGGCTTCCGTTGGTGCTTTAACCCTTGGCGTTTGCAGAACGCGCCTTCACAGCCCGGGCCACCGCCTGGGCCCGCCTCCGGAGGGGAGGTGGCGCTCAGAGCAGGCGAGGCACAGCGGCCGCCAGCGGGGCAGCCCGGAGGTCCGGACAGACGTGGTCCCCGGCGGAGCGTGGACGGAGCCCTTCCCACGCCAGGAACGGCACAGCCGAGCTCGTGCGCGCTTCTCAGGTTGAACTGTTGATCATCTCAGCCAGGAACCGCAAGGTAACGGTGCTCCTGCAGGGCGAGCCCGCGGCCAGGGCAGCAGAGAGCCAGGCGACCCCAGCCTGCACAGGCCCGTGTCCCCTGCAGAGGCCTTCCCGAGCCACCGGGAGGCCAGTGGGGTCGGAGCCACGCAGGTGCTTGGAAGCCTTGCCACTCAGGGAGCGCCCCGCCCTCGCTTCCCGGAGGTAGACGAATCGTGGACGCTCAGAAACCAGGAGCCCTCCTGCGCCGTCGCGGAGACGGGTGGCCTTGCCGTCACCACCCGGGGGGGAGGACACCTGCAGCCCCGGGCTGAGACCAGACCAGGTCTCTGCGGGCCGGGCCCCCCTCTGGGGACGCTGGGGGACACGCCCTGGGCTGGCCCGGCCGCCCATCACTGCCGAGGCAGCGGGAGCCAGAGGTAATCCCTGTGATTGATGGCGCTAAATATGAAACCCCGAGTACATCATCCACTCGGCCGGGAAGCAGAGGCGCCTCGTTAGCAGGGAGATAAATGGAATCTGCGATAACCTTGGCAAATTAGGCATATGTTAGCATTAGGCTTTGTCACTGCGCCAGCTATAAATTACAGACATATTGTGCGTCCATAAACTCTTCTCATGAATTCAGTGACAGTGGCAATTCAAGGCGGAACTTGCCGGCTTAACCCTTTTAAGAAATTAGCCTCAGGTCGCTCGTATGCAACCAACAACCCTTGGCGAAGTTTGAGTTCAATGTCTCGTGCGGGAGCAGCAGCAAAGATAAAACACCTGCTTAAATGTTCCTGCAGATTAAAAGCAGAAGTGCAAGACCCCGCGGGCAGTTACAGGACTTCACAGCTCACCCTTCTCTGAGTCCCCGCCCACACTTGATCTCCCGCCTGAAACCAGCACAGTAACTGCGGGGAGGAGGGGACGCCCCTGCTCCGGGACTGGAGGCTCAGCCACGCAGCAGGACGAGGACCGGGCCTTCCCGTGGAGGCGCTGCCCGCAGCGTCTCGCTGCGGTGACGAAGCGGACTTTATAAATAAAAACAAGGTGCCGAGACAGACCCCGGTTGTGCCCTGGCCATTACTGACGCAAATGACATTGGCGACGGCCAGGCTGGGAAGGGGACCCCGTGTTTCAGATTTTGCTGTGTATTTTAGTAGAAGTTGCATGTAGAAACAACAGACAAGTCAGTGTTGATCCAAAGGAAACTTTAAACTCAAACGGGAAAATTCAAGGTAATATTTCGTTATTTAAAATGTGCTGACACAGTAAAAAGCCTTGCTTCGTTCTTATTCAGACGGAAGCAACAGAAAACAGCACCAGGGGATGTGACCCTGTAACGGGTCCTGCTCTGGTTCTTCATGTTACGAAACTAGAATCTTTTTTTTTTTTTTTTTTTTTTTTTTTGCCTTTTGTCATTTTATGGCCGCGGGTTTATGGCCGCACCCGCGGCATGTGGAGGTTCCCAGGCTAGGGGTCTAATCGGAGCTGTGGCCACTGGCCTGCGCCGCAGCCACAGCAACGCAGGATCCGAGCCGCGTCTGCAACCTACACCACAGCTCACGGCAACGCCGG
>PVHT020000119.1:12521382-12534091 GCA_004024745.2 Catagonus wagneri
TTTTTTTTTTTTTTTTTTGCCTTTTGTCATTTTATGGCCGCGGGTTTATGGCCGCACCCGCGGCATGTGGAGGTTCCCAGGCTAGGGGTCTAATCGGAGCTGTGGCCACTGGCCTGCGCCGCAGCCACAGCAACGCAGGATCCGAGCCGCGTCTGCAACCTACACCACAGCTCACGGCAACGCCGGATCCTTAACCCACCGAGCAAGGCCAGGGATCGAACCCGCAACCTCACGGTTCCTAGTCGGATTCGTTAACCACTGCGCCACGACGGGAACTCCCGAAACTAGAATCTTAAGAATAAATCGCCCCTGTCTAGGTGCGTTTTCTCTCTCACAGAACAGTTACTTTCTACTACGTGTGCTCAGGGGAAGCGCACTCTTTTTCTCTTTGGGGGGCCACACCCGTGGTAGATGGCCGTTTCCAGGCTGGGGGTTGAGTCCAGGTTGTAGCTGCCGGCCTACACCACAGCCACAGCCACGCGGGATCCGAGCCGCATCTATGACCTACACCACAGCTCACGGCAACGCTGGATCCTTAAGTCGCCGAGTGAGGCCAGGGATTGAACCAGTGTCCTCATGGAATCTAGTCGGGTTCCTTACTGCTAAGCCACTGCGGGAACTTCTTCTATTTCTTCTTATCGTGGGGCTAACATTTGTGTAGCCTTCTCTCTCCTTCTCTCTCTCTCCCCCTTCCTCTCCCCTCCCCCCACCTCTCTGGGTCTTGTCCCCGAGCCCTCCGTCCCCAGATGGGCTTCAGCGGGCAGAGCCCACGGCGCTGGCACCTGCTCTTCAAGGCGAGGGCGAGGACGCCCGGCATCGCCGCTCCCCGACTGGGGGTGTGTGACCTTGGGGCCCCAGGCCCCTGCCGGGCCCCACTGGGTCAGCCCGCTCTGTCCCCGGGGCCCCGGGAGCGTCCGGGCACATCAAGGTCTCAGGCAGCCAGGGTCTGAGGCTCTCAACCAGCCGGAAGACGGGCGGGGGGCGGCGGGGAGGGCTGGGCGGGCTGGGCCTGATTTCTTAAACTGACAAATGAAACCCACACGTAGGTGAATCAGGAGAGCAAATCGCAGCTCCTCCAGGATTGCGAGACCGGGGGTCGGGGGGCGGTGGTGAAGTTAAGGAGACTCAGGGTGGGGGGCAGAGCCCCACCCGAAACTTCTGTTGGCCAAGTTCCCAGAGGACAGAGCCCCCCACGCCCACCCACCCGGAGCTGAGGGCGTTTAACGTCATCTCCACGAGCCCAGGGTCCCTCTGCTGGGCAAGAGCTCAGGCGCAGCGCAGACTCCCGGCCACCTGCCCTCAGAAGCTCCATCCTTTCCTTCTTCTTTTTGGCCGCCCCGCAGCGTGTAGCGTTCCCGGGCCAGGCGTCAGATCTGAGCGGCGGTTGAGACCTACACCACAGCTGCGGCAACGCGGGATCCTTACCCCACTGTGCCGAGCCGGGGATCGAGCCCGCGTGCCAGAGCGGCAGAGATGCCGTCGGGCCCCAGCGGGAACTCCTCCTGTCCGGCCTTGCCGGTGTCCCTGAACGCAGTCCTGTCCTTGGGCCCCACGTGAGGACAAACGGGGGGCGTTCTGCGCTGTTCCAATAAGCAGGATCTCTCTGCTGGCCCTGGGGCTCCAGGGACCCTCCCCGAACCCGCTTACTCGCCCGTCCCGCCCGCCAGCCTGAGCCCGCCGCCCCTCTTGCCTCTGGCATCCATGGTGTCGCTGCAGCTTGGCTTCGCAGGGCTCCCGAGCGCGGCGCTGGCTCTCCCCGTGGCTGCCCGCCCGCCCGCGTGCAGGCCCCACAGCTGCCAGCCGCGCTCAGGCCCGACGGATGGGCCCGCTCCACCCACAGGAGCAGAGGACGCTCAGGACCAGAGCACAAGCCGCTTGGGCTGGAGCAGCATCAGTCTTCAGGTCTGTGCCCGAGGAGCCCCGGGGCTCCCGCAGTCAGGACTGTCCCCAAGTCCCACCCTCAAGCTGTGGCACGGCTACGCCTGGCTGCGAGCAGCGCACTTGCAGACCTGTGTTCAGACGCCGTGCGTGTCTGCGGTTGCCTGCGGACGGTCCCCCTCGCCATGGGTCGCCGTGCATGGCTGTGGGCGGCTGTCCTTGACCGGGGACGGTTCTATATGGTTGTGGATGGCTGTCCCGGGTTGTGCGTGGTTTTTATGGCTGTGTGCGGCTGCGGACGGTCCCCCTAGCCATGGGTCACCGTGCATGGCTGCGTGTGGCTGCATGCGGCTGCGGCGGTTGCGACGGTTCCGTAGGACTGTGGAGGCAGCGGATGGAGGCAGCGGCTGGCCACGGCCGGGAAGGTTCTGACAGTTCGGGTGCGCGGGGCTCGCCTGGCCTCCTGCGGCGGCCGTGGCTCTTCAGGCCGGCTCGCCGCGCCGCCTCTGCCGAGCCTGGGGCTGCAGGCGCTCGCTCAGAACAGTCCAGACGTCGCTTCACCCCTTCGGCTCAGACGGATTCATTCAAAGGAGGTGCAAACGTACAGCTTTTGCTGCTGTAAATGAATTTCCTTTTATTACAGCTGTGCCGATTAATTTCCTGTTAAGCGTGACGCGGAGCACGGGTTACTCAATACCAGCCGCGCCTCTGCTCCAACCCATCTGTTACGAACGCAGGGGCTCTGTTTGGACGGGTCTGGGCACGCGGCCCCGCTCTGAGCACGTGCGAATCACCGGCTCATAGACTCGCATTCAGGCGGACGGCTCAGGAGAGTCTCAGAGCACAACACACACGCTCTCCACGGCAAGTAAATAAATAACGCTTTCGACAAAGCAAGAAGGCCATCCACGCCCACACCCAGGAGCTGCTGGCTTCCTAAAGGCGCCTGCCCCTGCATCCTGACCCAGCCACACAAAGCCAGTGCGGAGCTGAGCTCTGGCTTTTCAAATAGCACAGCATCTTCGGAACAAGTGTCTCTCGGAGGCCCGGCGGTGGGGCCGGCCCGTGGCTCTCGTCCTTGGAGCCGCACGTCTGCCGGGCGCCGGAGGGGACGCAGCTCACTGAGCACAGCCCATCCTCCGACTTAAGCCCCAAAACGCACATTGTTTTCCAGCAAGGGACAACCAAGTTGTTCCCTCGAGGACGCTTCACGGCAGCAACTCGCCTTGACTTTTCCCATCCAGACGCTCAGGAGAAGCCAGGCGAGGACGCTGCCGGCTGCCAGCGCGGAGCAGGGCCGGCGGGGGTTCCGGCTCGTGTCTTCAGAAGAGAAAGCCTTAAAATGCTCCCAGAGTCCAGTCAGTGGGCAACAGGCTGCAATCAAAGGAGCGGCAAAGAGGAGGCGAGGCCCAGAGCGCGTGAGCGGCTCTCAGCCAAACCCAGACGGGGCGGACGGGCCACCGAGGGCAGGGACGGGGCGCCGTCCCACTCAAGACTGGACGTGGGCAACATTGCCCTCCTGAGGCTCTAACGTTTCTCGAGAGTCCAAGCCGGGCAGGGGGAGCCCGTCTGGCTGGGCCCGGCCTCCGGGGGACTAGCCACCAGAACAGGCCACTGGAGCCTGGCCGAAGAGCTGCTGGGGTTCCGTGAGGGGAGCTGGAGAGGGAGGCAGAGTCAGACCCCAGCCCCGAAGCCCAGAGATGGGGCCCTGCCCCCACCCCCACCCCCAGGGGCCTTGGCAAAGGAGCTCTTGCCCTTTGAGCCCAAAAATGGCGCCTGGAGCAGTGACCGTGACCTCTGACCCCTCCATTTCCCCCATGAGGGGCCACCTGGTGACAACACCAAGCTAACACTCTTCTAATCCACACACCTCGGGGGGGCGCAGGCGTCAGCAGCCCCCGTGTGCCGATGGGCAGACAGAGGCACGGAGCCCCGGCCTCCGCTGAGCTCGCAGCGGGTGTGAGTGCCCCCCACCCCAGGCCCTGCAGGGGCACAGCTGGGGAGGCGGACGCAGAGCTGCAGGCGGGGGCCCCCGGCCAGCCCTGGGCTGTGGGGCCAGGCGGAGGTGCCCTGAGCCGGTGCTCTCAAGGTCACGGTGCTGAGCGGGGGCGTCAGAAAAGGAAGGCCGGGCCTCGTGGGTGCCCCCTTCCCCCAAGATCCTGGTCCCTCCTGGGTCCCCCGCCTGCTCTGCCCCGCCCGCCCCGCTCCAGGGGCCTGGTCCCTCCCTCCTTCCTCTCCCGCCAGCTCTCCCCACACTGCCTCCCAACGCCCCGAAGGCGTTCTCTCATCTCCACCCCTGCTGCGCCCAGAGAGGGGAGCCCAGCCCAGGGGACGGGCCCTCTGGGACGCCAGGTCCCAAGTGCACAAGGACAGCCCGCCCCCGCAGAAGCCAGCCGGGCAAGGAGCCCCCAGTTCAGCACAGCGACCGTGGGCGGGCACGGCCATGAGTCCCCGGGGGGCTCCCAGCACCCCCTTGACACTGTGTCCTAATACGAATTTGACTGCAGAGAAATGCATCCGAAAACGTAACACACCAAACCGGGATGTCTCTCCCTCCACCGTGAACTGAAAGTTGAAAACTTTCAGGTTCCAGACGACCCTGTAGGATCCTTTAGGCTTTTCCTAAAGCAGAGGGCGCTTGTTACACTGTGCCGAGGTTTTCTGCCTTCAGCAGCGAGCTACCCACTAAGGCCGTACATAAGGTGACGTCTGCTCATTTAAGGGTGAGTGCGGCTGGGGTCCTCAGGGTCCCTAGAGTGCCCTTCCTACTTTGAGATCGGTGGCTGCCTGGGAGGCCGGGCAGTGGCCAGGCGGGGCCAGCTTTGTGTTCCCCTGGATTCTTAGGCTAAGGAAACAGTCTCTTTCTTTTAAGATCAACATTAGGTTTTAAACTTTCACTCGACTGCTTCATAAAAAATCTGAAGAGAGTGCAAGCAGAATCATTGGTTGTTGAACTTGCAACAGACCAGATCAGCAATTTCGGCAGAAATCAGCAAAACTCGCTTGCTGCTGTCCACAGAACGACGTGGGGGGTCCGCTTCTCCAGTGCAGCTTCAGAGTCTGCGCGCCAGCCTCCTCCCCCTGAAATGAGGGCAGTGGCCTGACCGGCTAAGTTTTTGGCACGAATCTGATCTTAGAATTAAATGAGCCCTCAATCCGTCATTCCATGGAAATTGCATGGCCGACCCCTCCACTTTCTAATGGTTCCTTCACTACAGAGCTTCAATCGAACGGCCAGGTCAGCCGTCTCCCAGACGTGGAATTAGATGTACTGACAGTGTCAATCAATAGAAAGGAAATCAAAACTGAAAGGCCAGGACTGTTCTTGTGGCCCTCTTTGTGCAAAACAATTTTGCATCGAACCTCTGGCCGCCCGGAGACCCCGGAACCACCGCGCACCCCCGTCCAGGCCGCTCACGTAATGAAGCAACTTTGACGGGCAGACGTGAACGGCGAGATCTATTAAAATGGAATTGTAAATCTGGCCTGTTCACCTCCAAGAGCTCCTAGATCACAAAATTAGGAAATTCAGAATTCCAAGTGTCCGACTTCAAATGGAAAGAGGTGACACACTTGCAAGGGTCCGGCCGCCTCGCCTTGCTGCCCAACGCGTGTCTCCACGGTTTCACGTCCATGTGAATGTTCAATGCACGGCTTTGTCACCCATTTAGCATCGAGAGGCCCAGACGACCGGCCCAGAGCACCGGTCTTCCCCGGCAGAGCACACCCGCAGGGACCGTCGCCACCTCTGGACTGACCCGCTCTGCTCCTGTGCCTTCAGACTTGCCAAACCTTTATCACGTTAGGAAAGCCATTTCTAAATTAATTAGCTCAAATTTATTAACATATTTGCCCTTCCAGAAGTGTTTAACTGTAACTGGTACCAAGACAACATAATATTTTACGCAAAGGAAAAACTGTCTAATGGTAAAAATTCAGCCCCTCGAGCCAACCAGGCAGCGGGAGGCATGGACATTTTAAGGAGCTGCGTACTGTGTCGACACCTATGGGTGGGTTTGTGAACTGCAGGTCCCTGTCATTTCCAGGGCGCTCGGCCGCAGCCCCCCAAAAGAGCTCTCAGCACCCCTAACTCAAAAGACAAGCACCGTCCTTCCGCTCTCCCTTCTCATTTCAAGGCACGGAGGCTTTCACCCATTCTGTGCTGTTCCGGAAACGTGAGTTCTTGCTGACAGTGAAGCCTGAACTGCGGTGAGTGGGTCCTGGGGACGTGTGATTTCAGTGGTAAAGGAAACAGACCCAGCTCTGCTTCGAGGCCGTGGGGCCATCTTAAGAAAGTCGGCAAATGAGAAAACTGTTTTCCACTCATTCGCTGCAAAATGTAACAGCAGCCGGAGTGACCTTTTCTAAGTCGATCTTACCTGGAGAACATCAGGATGACAGAGACGCTGGCCCTTCTTTTAAACCGACGGAGCCCCCCTCTTTTCCGTGTGTCTGCATCCTGACCGGCACGAGCCTGAATGAAGACGGAAAAGAGAAGTTCTACAGGAAAGCGCGGGAGAGCGGACACGAAGGACAACTTGGTGTTAAAAAACTTGCGTGTGTGTGTGTGTGTGTGTGTGTGTGCGTGTGTCATAAATACATGGCGGGATCGGCGGGCTTTGAAAGAAGTCCTCAGTTCCGTTTTGAAAGTGATATTCTTCCTGCGCCCGAAGTGCAGTCCTTGGTCTGGCATCTGACCCTTGCTGTTTCTCCAAGAATGATTTCCGCTTAAAAAAATATGTCCCACGGCCAGGTGAACGTCTAACCACGTGTGACATTTTACTGCCAGCTCACACATTCAGCCCAAACGCCTTCCCTTTAATTACACAGTACCTGAACGAGTGTACACACGTCCCGTCTCTCATATCTGTACACATTTTCTAGTACTTTTGTTCTGATTTTTAAAGAACCTTGACTAATTCACTCCAGGGCGAAGCTTAATCCCACACTGCAGGGCTCAGTGTAAAACAAGTGACATTCTCAAATGGGCGACAAAAATGAGCAGACTGGGGGCCATTAAGTGCTCATTAGCTGCGTGTTGTCACATTAACTACGGGGTGTAGCGCCAATTTTCTCTTCTTTGTCACGAGCCAACTCTCTCCGTCTCACGGAGAGGCCTCCGGGGGGTGCGGCGACCGGAGCCCGCCCGGCTCAGCTCTGCTCCTCCCGGGCCTCTGGGCTTCATCTCCGTCCCGCAGTCATAGACGTTCGGCAAGAAGAAGCCGCTAGCAGGGCTGCTGGCCCCAGCCGTGAGAGTGGCAGTGGGCCCGTACCTCTGCCTAGACGCAGGACGGCGGTGGTGTGGACAGAGGGATTGGCTTCAACGTCGAGTGATTTCAGGCCCTTAAAGACAGTCACAAATCCCAGACACGTCGGATCGCTTGTTTCCACTCCCGGACCCAGTACCCAGAGGCCTGGCGCTGTGGATTTATGAATCGGCCCACAAAGAATGCCCGCGCGTGAGCTGCGGTCTGCTCTCCGCAGGGCGGGAGAAAGCGCAGCCAGGCTGAAGCACATGTCCTAGTGTTGGGTGTGGGGTCCTGGCTTTAAAGTGTCTCTTAAGTTTCTTGGGAGTTCCCACTGTGGCGTGGCAGCTAAGGACCTGGTGTTGTCTCTTACGGCAGTGCGGGTTTGATCCCTGGCCTGGGAACTTCCGTATGCCCTGCGCACGGCCGAAAAGGGAAAAAAAAAAGTGTCCTTACCCCGTGTCCCCCTTCACCTGTCCAGCTAGGGTTGTCGTCCAGGGAAAACCTGCGTTTATCTCAGCTTACAGAGGCCCTGCTCCACGGCCGTAGGCTTTGCAAAGAGGAGATCTGGGTAAACATTTCTAGCACAATTTTACGTCCAAGCTCCGGCTGCTTTTTCTCTGAATTTTCCAATAAGTACTTAATTCTATGTAAGCAACTTTCTTTAATTATAAGGTGATTTCATCCTCAAACAACAGTGCGTTTTTTATAATATACTGGATTTTGCCAAACTTCTTTCTTAAAGCAAGGCTGGATCCTTTATCTGAATTTGAGACAAAGCAGAAGCTGGAGATGGACGAGGCCTCTGGGAGCACGTGCGCCTGGCTGTTCTAAGCCAGTCTTTGCACCTGAGCCACTTCGGCGTCTACACTGACCAGCCACAGCCAAGGGACTGAGTTTTATTGCCGGTAGAACTGTGTGGGCATCTCATTTCCTCAGCAGCGGCACTGAAACACGACCCTTGCGGAAAACAGAAAGCAGCAGCCCAGGACGTGACACGGAGGTGGTGACACAGAGGCCGAGTGGACGAGGGCAGAGGCTCTCGGGCCCCTCCCTCCGGCGGACGCCCTGCTGCCCCCTCCCAGCGGGGGCCCATCGTGTCCCTTCTGTCCCCCCCGCAGAGAGGTCCCGGGGAGGACAAGCCACCCCACCACGTCCAGGCCAAGGTCGGGGTCCCCAGACCTCAGGCTGGGCAGCTCGGACTCGCCCCCGAGGACCCTCCGGGCAGGAAGGGCCACTGGCCGCCCCCTGCGGCCTCCGAGGGAGACCCGCCCCCTCCCGCCCTGATGGCCTCGGCGCCACAGTCCCCACAGTACGTCCGCGAAGCCTTAGGGCCAGGCGACTCTGGCCGTGCGGCCGCCGGTAGCCCTTGCTGAGGACAGGAGAAGGTGACAGAGAGCAGAGGAAGGGGCAGCGAAGGGGAGCCCACGGCCCGGCAGGCGCCAGCGCGTGTCCCAGATGCGGGCCGGCCTCGGCCCCGAGCACAGCCGCCGCCCACTCAGCGCCTCCGCCCAGGAAGCGGCACCTTAGCCGCTGCTTGTGCTCCTCCGGGGACACGCCCTCGATCCTCTCGTGTTTAGAAGACAGACTCAGGGACCAGCATCACTTCTGTTTCAGAACAAAGATTCTAGGGTGTTGCTGGAGTTCTCTTGCAGCTCAGCGGGTTGAGGATCCGGCATTGTCACTGAAGGGCCTGGGTCACTGCGGTGGCGTGGGTTCCACCCCTGGCCCGGAACTTCCACATGCCACAGGCACGGCCAAAAAAATAGGGGGGTTGCCCCATTATGGGTCCACGGCAAACATGCTTTGAAAACGCCCTTTAACTGGGGAGTCGGGTGAGGGACGACCGTCATTAAGCTCTAAGGGGCCTGGTCCCGCTGGTCCAAGGTGTCCCAGGGCGTCGGAACGTCTCGTTTCTTCCTCTCAAGCATCCTGGCAGCAGAGGTTACTCTGTGGCCTCGGAAACGCGAAGCTGCAGCTCCCACCGGGCCGGGCTCTCCGCCCCACGGGCCCCAGCCCTTCCTGGCTGTCGCACCGCCTCACAGGACCGCGTGCCGGTGGCTTATTCTGCAGGCGAGTGTGCCTCAAACAAATCTTCCCAGAGCCTCCAAATCCCACCAGTGCCACCTGCTCTGCATCGGGCGACTGGGAGACCCGGCCATCACGGAAGCTGAGGAGCAGAAACAAAGAGCAGAGCAAATGCCCCTGGGGAGGCAGCCAGCCCGCGAGGACCCAAGGGGACAGGAAGCGCATGGCCAGGTGGGAGAAGGGCACAGCCCGTGTGGGGAGCGAGCGGCATTAGCCGGAGATAAAGAACTCAGGCCCCAGCGGACAGCAGTCCTCCGGGGACCAGCGTGCCAGCGGCTGGTCTGAGGCCACCGCCCAGCCCACGACTAAGTGGGCAGTGAATCAAGCCCTCCGCCTGGAGCTGCCCTCTCAGCCAAATGTGCAAAAGCAATGTGCATGTGCAGTGCACACAGGCAATGTGAACACACAATGTGAAAACTCAGAGCACACACAAATGCGCACAAGCAAGGCACACGCGCAATGAGCACACGATATGTGCATATGCCATGCGCACAAACAAGGCATACATGCATAGGTGAAAATGCAGTGCACACATGGAAAGTCACACATGCAATGTGCATATGCGATGCATACACATAAGGCACACATGCAATGCACACATGAAAAGGCGAACATGCAAAGTGCATACACAATGTGCACACACAAGGAAAAGCGTGCCTGTGGCCTCTGAGAGCTCACCCCGGCTAGGCACGGGACCCCAGGGTTCCCCCTTTTCTCCCCGCTAAACATCACAAAAGCCCTGACATCACAGGCAGAGCCGGTGTGGGAAGGCACAGAGGAGGCTGTGGGACGAGATCCTGCAGACCCGGGGAACCGCGGGGCCCGGAGCCCCCAGGTCTCCCGTTTGCCTCCTGGAGTCACAGGGGCTAGAGGATCCAGGCCCTGAAAATACCCAGAGATCCTGATGGGAGCCTGCTCTCCGGCCGCAGGGCCTCGGGGGCAGCCTCGCAGACCCGCAGCATGTCTGCATCAAAGGCTCTACGACAGACAACACACACAGAAGCGCCCCGGGCCCACTGAGGGGCGCCCAAGACCAGCACCGATGCTGGGCTAAGAAAAGGCGGCCCGCCCGCCCGCCCTGGGCCGCCCCCGCCCAGGCCAAGGGCAGCACGGTGGCCCGGCGCGGAGGCTGTCCACCGAGGGGCCTGTGCCAGGACCTCCCTCCCAGGTCTCAGGGCGTAACGCTCCCCCCCGCCCCCCCCCTTTCCTTCTAAGCCCAAGTGCCTCGGAAAAGTCAAAGGGAGCACAAAAAAAAAGGCTCAGCGGGTGCTGAAGCCAAAATAACAGAGGTCAGGGTTCTCTGAAGAAGCGTTTAAAGCCATGGTAAAAATGCTTCACCAAGCATTTACAAACACACTTGAAACAAACATAAAAACAGAGTCTCAACGAAGGTACAGAGTTTCAGCAAATAAATGGAAAATGCAAAGCAAAACGAAACGGACATTTCAGAATTAATACAGTATCTGAAAACGATTTAAAACTCCCAAGATGGGGCTCAAAAAAAGGAGAAAATCGAAAAAAAATCATTGATAAAAAGATAAAAAGCTAGAAATTCCTCCATGTAACCAACCATCTCTGCAAAAAGCTAATGAAGAAAGAATCACGCAATCGTATCAACTCATGCAGAACAACTATTTAACAATATTCTCCTCAAACTGATGAGTAGGTTGAATTCAACTTCCATCAAAATCCCACCAAAATATTTGGCAGATACAGACAAGATTATCCTAAAATCTCTGTGGATGGACAAAGGAACTAGAACAGCTAAAACCATTTTGAGGAGTTCCCATCGTGGCTCAGTGGTTAACGAATCCGACTAGGAACCATAAGTTTGCGAGTTCGATCCCTGGCCTTGCTCAGTGGGTTAAGGATCCGGCGTTGCCGTGAGCTGTGGTGTAGGTCGCAGACGCGGCTTGGATCCCGTGTTGCTGTGTCTGTGGCGTTGGCTGGCGGCTACAGCTTTGATTCGACCCCTAGCCTGGGAACCTCCATATGCTGCGAGTGCGGCCCTAGATAAGGCAAAAACACAAAAAATAAATAAATAAAATAAGTAAATAAAACCATTTTGAAAAAGGAAACTAAAGATTCGGAATGACTCCACCTGAAAGACTTTTCATGTAACTTCAATAATCAGAGCTGTGTGGCGTTGGTCAAGGCACAAACGCACAGCTCAATTAAACAGAAGAAACAGAATAGAGAACCCAGAAGGAGCCACACAACTACAGCCAACTGATTCCCAAAAAGGGGCAAGTGCAGTTCAACAGAAGAATGGCCATTTCAAAAAACATGGTGCTGGAGTGGTTGCAAATCTAAAGGCAAAAATACGAACCTTGAACAAAGCCCACACCTTGTCAGAGGAAACTCTAAGCCAATCACAGATTTAAAGGTTTTAGAAGATAGGAGAAAATCCTCAGGACCCAAGGCTTGATGAAGGCGTGACACCGAAGACACAGTCCATGAACGGGAAAAATCAAGATGCTGGACTTCAGCAAAATTTTAGAAATTAAAAACACAGGTTAGAAAACAAGTTCCCGCCTGAGAGGAAGGCGTTGCACATCAAGTGCCTGACGACATGCTCACATTTAGAGGACACAGAGACCCTCAAAACGGAAGAGCGAAAAGCCCCCAGACAACCCAGTCGGAAAACGGGCCAGACACTGTCGCCTGCAGAGTAGCGGTCCCGAGACACCGCGCGCAGGGCCTGTGATCTGCACGAGCCGACGCACCTCGGGTTTCATGGCACAGGGTGAGTACGGCCGCGGGTGGGATCACGACGCCAACAAACCGAGTTCGGGACAGGCGACCTCCTCGACCATCGCCCTGGGGCCGCGTCAGGGTCCCCGGGAGGCGGAGCCGACAGGCGGCGGGGAGCGGTGGGAGGTTATTTTCGGGACGGCTCACACAGCGGGCTCGGGGGTTGGCTTCCCAGGGCCCCCGCCCCGCAGGCCCCTGCACGACCCCCCCCCAGGCAGGACCCGGCTGGCTTCCGGCCGTGATGTCACAGACCCTGGACGTTCCACAGCGTCCTGGACTCCAAGGCGGGAGGAGCCGAGGGGCCTCCTCCTTCAGCCGGAGGAACATGGCAGCTGACACGGGAGCCACCGTCTTGGTCCTGCTGCTCTGCTGCTGGCAGGGAGCTGACCTCCAGCCACTGAACATGACCACAGGTCAGTCACGGGGACCCTGGGGCCGGGCGCCGGACGCGTCTTACTGAGCACGGCCGGACTGAGTCGGGCGAGCCCAGCCTTCTCCTGGGGCCTCTCCCCTTTGTTTCTCCCCAAATTCACCATTTATTCCCAGGGAATGGAGCAAGTATGAAGAACTTTTCAGATCCAACACTCCATGGAGAGTGGCATATTTCATATGTTTTAATTTTTAATTATGGAAAATTTCTAACTTCCGAGGAATAGTGGAAAGAAATTCCATCCCAGTTCCAATCATAAATGTTTGGCCACCTTGTTTTTCCACACACACACACACACACACACACACACACA
>PVHT020000119.1:12550980-12575787 GCA_004024745.2 Catagonus wagneri
GCTCCAATTTTACCCCTAGCCTGGAAACTTCCATATGCTGCAGGTGCAGCCCTAAAAAAAATGAAGAAAAAACAAACCCCTTTTAGCATTTTAGTGGGGGTCTGAAAATACCCTCTTCATTTTTGATGAATGCTTTTCCTAAATACACAGTTCTAGGCTTGAAGTTTTCCTTCAGTGTTTTTAGGACAGGTTTCCACTGCGTCACGGCTCCCAGCATTTCCGTCAGGGAGTCTGCTGTCTCTGCGTTCTTGCTCCTTTGACTGCAAGGCGCCCCCTTGCCCCTCTGGCACTTTAAAAAATTTCTTTTGCCTTTTGATCCCAGCAGATTTATAGGGATGTGCCTGGGTGTGCCTTCAATGCATTTATTATGCCTGGGGTTTGCAGCGCTATTTGAATCTGTGGCTTGGTTTCTTTTGTAAGTTCTGGAAAACTCTAGGCTGCCCCTGTAAATATTAATCCTGCACCCTCGTTTCCCTCTCCTCCAATCATAATTTTAGATCTTTTCACTGTGTCCCACATATTTATTTTCCATTCTTTGCTTTCTGCTTTTATCCAGATGTTTTCCACTCATCTATTTCCAGATAACTCACTGTTCTCAGAGGTGGTCAGCCATCTGTTTTGTACTAAACTTCAATGACTGAGCTTTTTAATCCTAGAACCTCCATCTGATTCTGTTTCATGGATCCGCTTCTCTGTTTCACTGAATTACGCTGGTCACAGGCATTCTTACCTGTGTTCACAACCCCAGTGTCCAGGTTACCCAGGAGTCTGTTCGGCTGCCCGCACTCTTGGTGTAACATGATTCTTGACTGAATGCTGGACATTGCACTGTTGGAAAACCGCAGACACGACGGACAGCCTTCGGCTCTGACGGCTAGGTGGAGCAAGGACAGGCCGCATTGAGCTGTTCTGACGCCAGGTCTCTGGCGGGTCCAGTGCACGTCCCATCCCCTTGCTCCTCACCTCCGCAGGAGCTCCGGTTTAAGTCTCAGGGGATGGAACAGGGCCCTCGAATTTCACTGTAGTTTTGACACCGGGAGACTGTTTGGAAGCCTTCAGCTGCTCGGCCTCTTGGCTGCCTCTTCTACTCACCTTTCCTTGGTACCTCAGTTAGGGGCGAGGAGACCACTCTGAGGACAGACAGATCACATGGCTGCAGTCACAACGCTGCACATGCCTTCTCACTGGCACCTCAAGTTCTGGCAAGTTCAGAAGCCCCGAGCGCCCGTTTGTCTCCCAGCCCCATGAAAGGATGAACTGCTGAGTCTCAGCGGCCGCCTAAGCCCGGCCTCACTTGCCATATCACACCTGACCAGGACATGACACCGAGCTTTGCCATCCTCGTTCTACATATAAACCCATGATGTGTGTCTTTCAGTTGTGTCTGATTCAATAAAACTGTGCTGTGTGTTCAGCTGACAGTCAACATTTTCCCACATTTAAGGCAATATGTGTGCAGGGACTCCAATTACAAAACTGACAGGGTGGAGCTTGTTGTCTCTGCTGAGCCGAAGGGGGGACAACGAAAACCTCTAATGAAAGGCGACATGAGAAAGCCTGAGGACGCCTCCGGAGCAGATGGCTCTCATCTAAAGAGCTGTGCGGCTTCGGCCTTAGATTCAGCAAGCGGGAGCATCTTCCCGAAGCTCAGCGCACCTCCTCAACCCCACGTGGGGGGGTGGCCGGGGAGGACAAAGGTGCTGGGAGTCACCAGGCGACCTGCCCTGGAGCCCCTGAGCCCACACTCAGCCTGACTGCTCCCCGTCTCCCGAGCTCGGGGAGGGTCCCCCCAAACCCAGAGAGCATCTCCTACCAGGACTCGCGTCTGCAGAAATGCTTCCCGCAAAGCCCAAGCCGGCTCCCAGGTCAGAAAGCCCCGGGCAGCTGCTCCTGGACCCATGATACACCGTCACTTGGGGAGGCTGTGCAGCAGAGGGCCTGCTTCAGATTTCGGATCAGATGGGATTTTTACCTGAAATTAAATGTACACATCAACCTCCCAAGAAGTCCTGACTTTGCCAGGGGTTCACATTTGCAGCCGGAGCCCGGGGCCCTTTATTCTACCGGGACCGGCGCCCAGAGCAGCCGGTGTGGGATTGGGACACTAGAAGCATGTCTCACACAGGCCCGGCAGGCTTCCGCCAGCTCTGCGCCAAACCGCACACACGGTCTAACGTCTTGGTTTCCTATCCTGAAGCACCAGAATCAAATCTCCAAGCCCGGTGAGTGAACCGCCCCCCCCCCAGACGACTCAAGAAAGAAGCGGAGCCCCTGGTGGCTCAGCAGGTTAAGGGCCGGGCGCCGTCCCCGCTGGGCTCTGGTTACGGCCGCGGTACGTGACCAGTCCCTGGCCCAGAAGCTTCCCAACGCCACGAAGTGTGGCTCAAAGCAGAGAACCAACACATCTGAAAGATAGTTGCTTTTAATTTTCTAGGTTTTCACTTATGCAACATGATAAAGGCAGATTTACGTGACCCGATATGACATTTTTACAAAAAATGTCCCCCCAACATCTGGTCGGTAGTATACAAATATTTACAATGAAAAAATAGGCAAGGAAAAAGGAAATCTTCGTTATTCAAGTCAACTTCTTTCCAATACTTATCAGAATTTTGAAAATAAAACACTTCATCAACTTTCGAGCCATTCATATTCACACGCTGATTCAGCTGATGGTTCCAGAAATCCAGGCTTAAGGATGTTTTGTTCTGTGTCACACCTGCTCCTTTTCTACACTATTTTCCAAGTGATCTAAGAGAGTGAAATATAAAAATGTAAACTTTGAAGGAAGAGAAAGAAGGATAAACATGAAAATGCACTGAGAAAGGTCCTTACAGAGGTTAATATTTTACACTAAAAAACAAAATAAAATGCTCTATATATTTCCCTAGTAGGGACACTCAATTTCAACTTCATTTGATTACATTAACAAAACTCACCTCAAAAGAGGATGTTAAAAAAATAGCAATGACATTACCATCTTAACTGATGAATGAATATCCATCATCCTAATTTTCTCTAAAAGAAATTGAGATTTTTTTAAAAAGTGACAAATATAAATTATATCGTGGACGGCTTAAGAAGCCTCAACGAAGTGTGGCTTATCTTAAATATGAGGCTTTAAGAAGTAACTCTGGAGGGTGCAAGCCAGCCTATCTAACGCACAGATGTTACAAATATGTCCAACTCCGACGTGTGAGAGCCAGTCTGGCGATGCGGCAGGTCCCAGGCAGGGACGGCGGGGCCGCGGCGGGCCGCGCACGGGGAGGAGGCGGGCGTGAGGCCTCACGTGTGCGAGCCGCGGCGGGCCCTGGTACCCAGGGACACGCGGAGTCGGGGCTCCCGGGCCCGGTAGTGCTCGTTGAAGTCTAGCCTGAAGCTCAGGAAGCGCAGGCTCTCGTCGGGGCTGGTGGTCAGCAACACCAGGAACTGCTGCACGATGCCCTGGGGACGCACGGGACACAGCTCAGGCCAAAGCACCCGCGACACGGCCGCCTGGAGCCCCGGGGTGGGGGCGGGGTCCCAGGGCCACCGGCACCCACTCCCAGCACCGCCCCATGGAAAGGACCCCCAGCCCACTTCCTGCTCGGCCACGGCTTCAGCGAGGCCCAGCAGCAGCGGCGCCCCGAGGGGAGGCCGCCCGCCCCGACTCTGGGGAGCCAGCTCCCGCCACCCTCCTACCCTGACCCTCCCACCCTGACGCGGTCACCGACGCGGACTGGGCCACAGAGTAGGTGGGGGTAGGCCGGGGCTGGGGCAGCCGGTTGCGGTCACCTCCCAAGGGTGGCAGAGGCGGCAGTGTCCCCTCCTCGTGGGGGGGGGGATTGGTGACAGATGTCACTCAAACTTCAATATGACAAGATCCCCAACTGCTTAGCAGGACACAGCCTGTCCCCTCCTGTCTCGTGCGGGCAGACCTGATGTGCTCAGGGAAGTGCTCAGAAAAGCTCTCATCTGCAGAGAAGTCACTGACATGCCCCTATCCACCCACCCCCCTACGCTAAGGGCTGCCACTGTCCCCATCCCCTTCTGCTCCTGGGGAGCGCCTGGGAGCTGCTGTGTGTGGGGACAGTCCCGCAGCAACTGTACACAGAGCCAGCGTGCTGCGTGCGTGCATGTCTGTGTGACACTACCACTGTCTCTAGGGGACAGAGGTGCAAGACAAAGTCCCTAAGAGCTTCCTCGTGAATGTGAAGCCGAGACAGGCTGATCAGTGAAGCCCCGGCCACGGGCACGAGGAACACAGCTTCCTGAGGGTTCGGGGCCCGCGCCCACACAGAGGCAGCAAAGGACGAGCAGCTGTTAGGACCCTACTGCTCCAGCCTCCGACACAAGGACAGAAAAGGCCTTTTCCGCTCAAGAAAAGAAAGCTGAATGGTGCTGATTTACAAGACGAAGACTCTAATTTGCATCAAACTGGGATTATATTGATTACGATTTATTTTTTAAAAGCTGTAAAACCACATGTTTTCCACTGGAAAGCACGCAGCCATCACTGTCCTTTTAGAAACGAGCACGTGTCACATTTGAAGTTACTGACTCTGCCCGTGCAGCTGTGCAACTATCTTACCGGCCGGTACGGAACCGACCACTGGGGCTGACCACTGGGGCTGACCACTGGGTCTCCATTTTTAAGAAATATGATCACATAGCATATACATGACCCGGGTCACGACTGGGTTTAACCATCCAACCACCGGTACAATAGAGCTATTTCTGCACTGAACACAGACCAGTCACACCACCATTTATGAGAGATGTTTTCAACAAAAATACAACAGGAGGCCAAGGCCACAATGCAGCCACTTACAAAAGGGGCAGGTTTCCCGCTCAGCTGCACTGAAGGGAAGCTAAGAAGTGCGAGGGCCCGGGGCGCACACTGGGCGTGTCGGGCGCAGGGCCGCGGCGCCCCATTAAGTCCGTGCCGAGGACTAACACACGGGCACAGTTAGGACACGTGTGGGGTCTCGACCCAGTTGGCAGCAACGGAAAGGTGAAACTCTTCCTCATCCAACCTTTTCACCTAGTTGCCATCACCAAAATCACCTTGGGAAGCAGAATCAGAAACCAGCCCCTCAAAGAGAACAAGCAGAGCACGTGGGCTCGGCCTGCGTCAGCCGGAGGGCCTGGCCGCCGCACAGGGCGACCTCACCGGCCCCCGTGCGTCCGCAGGGCAGGCGGCGCCTCGCCCAGGCTCACGGAGAAGTCCGAGCCGCACCCCCGTCCCAGGAAGGGTCACAGCCAGACCTGGAGGCCCGGGGCCCGCGGGCGCGCACCTGGTAGAAATGCGTCAGGATCCGCAGCTGGGAGCACATTTTGGGAATGGACTCCTGGAACTCCTGCACCCGCCTGTTCTCCTGCTCCTCCTCGGCGGCGGTCACTCCCCACTGGCCCTGTGGGGGCAGGAGGGACGGTCACTGCCTGCACGGGAGGCAGGTGCCCGTGTGCTGCTGGCGACTGCTTTGACGCCGGACTGTCCTCTAGCTTACTTTTTTCCATGAATGATGTGCCCTGGAAACAGTCCACGCCAGCCCGCATGTGCACACCGCGCTCCCTCGCTGCTCTGCACGTGCGCAGTTCACAGATCTAACACACTGGCACAGAGACACTTAGCAGAGGTGTGGGCTCTCGATCTCGATCTCGTCTCAGGCCTTAGCTAACTCGTCAGCGCGCACCAGTCCTGTGCTGCCACAAAACGCGGCATCAGCAGCGTCCATCTTCCCGTAGTTCTGTCTGTTTTAACAGACAGTTTCCGTGACAGCAGAGCAGGCGGTGAGGAGCCCCCTGCCCCCCAGCCCCGCGTTCCCTCTCGACCTCAACAGGAACGCGCCCTCCCACTTCTCGAGGCCGGCGGCCGCAGGACTGCCCCCAGCACGGCCGGGACCGACCGAGTGCTCCAGCAGCTAACACGCCTGGTTAACCAACGGACCTCTGCACGCCGCGCGTTCCTGAAATAAACCTCGGTCCCGCTGAGTTACTCCTTTAACGCTGTCGGGATTTGCACTGGCATTTTCTGTGACATCTTTCCCGGCAGCGTTTATCAGCCAGACCCGGTTACAGGTACTTTCACACTTGCTGTCAAGTTCACAATGCTTCCTGAGCAGCACCCGGGCTGGGGGTTAGCAAGTGACGTTACGTCTCACGGAGTTGCTGTGCTTAGAACCTCTTTCTGTCCTGGGCTGCTCCTGGCGCCTCCAGAAAACCCTCGCTCCCCTCCTGGCGGAGGCCGCTCTCGGAACGCGGCCCGACGGCAGGCGGCGCCCCCTTGCTTACCGCTGCGGCTGCGCCCACAGCCTCGCAGGCGACACAGTGGCCTATCCCCCACATGCGCGCCCGCGCTCCCCCTCCAGGCCGCACGGCTGCGTGCCCCGTGCCTGCAGCGTCACCGGCTGGGGACCCGCCTTCTCTCCACCCGTACCATCCACTCAAGGGTCGCACATTTAGAATTAGCGATCCTCTAAGCCGGACTGCACGGGGATGCTCAAAATAAGCGGCACTGACTGAAAAATCTATCACATTCCAAGAATCAGCATCTTGAAAAAGTAAGACTGCAGCAACGGTGTCAAACACAAGAAACCCCACAGAGAGCGAAAGCCACTCACTGAGTCCTTGTCCTCCGAGGTCACGCAGGACGTAACCCAGGCCCACCCGCGGACGTGTGTCCGCCGGCTGGAGAGAGAGCCTGAGGCTCAGGACGCCGCCCGGCGGAGACAGCAGCTCAGCCGGGCACCTCAACACGCCCGAGCAGAGCGGGCGGGGCCGCTGCCCCGCGAGCAGCGCCGTGATGGGGAAGCTCCCGGCAAAGCGCCCCTGCCGCCCCGGCTCGGGACCTGGACGGAGACGGCCGCCGCCGCCACAGGACCACGCGGGCTGGGCAGTTCCTGCGGCGACAGGTCACGACCTGGACCGGCCGGCCCGCCCCCGCACCGCACGCACCTCGGCTTCACGCTGCTGCTTCTTCTCCGCGAACTGCAGGCGCCGCTGCAGCTCCTCCAGGGCGGCCCTGTAGATGGCGTCCTGGGTGCTCTGCAGCTCAATGACCTGGTCGAACACCGCACGCAGCTGGTTTAAAAGCGCCTGACGGGAGAAGACAAGCGTTCGTTTTAGGACTGGAGCCCCAGCGTGCTCATCACCGAGTTTTTCAAATAAAATCCGGAAGCTGGTGAAAAGACACAGCAAACAAGCCATCGGCGCCCACTCCCGAGGTGCTCTGACCTGCGGGCGGTGCCCTGTCACACCCGGCCAGCACCGCCCGGCCACAGAGCCGCCGGCCGAGTCACCACGGCAACAGCGCGGCCAGGGCCGCCCAGAGCAGCCTGCGAGCCGCCCCGGCTCCACGGCCCGCAGCGCAGCGAGCAGCTGTGTCCGCAGGGGCCGCTCTGAGGACGAGAAGGAAGGGGGGGCAAACGCCGAAACCAGATGTGGAGAATCTGGGAGCAAAGTCAAAAAACAGACTCAGCAAGACCAGGAAGGAAGGGCAGCTTAAAGCCAAGCGCCGCGGCACGTCCCCAGCCCCAGGCCCCTCCAGGCGCGGCTGGCCAGGCGCGGGCACCACGAGACAGCGCAGGGCACGAATGGAGCCGCCGGCCTGCACCCGCGGCACCGCCTTCCCTAACCCCCGGCCGGTGGGCGAGCTCCGGGACCCGGCGGCAGGAGGCTGGGTGACACTAAACCGACAAGCCCGGGGTCCCCCGTGGACACGCGTCAGCAGCACAGGAGAGTGAAGGCCACGCTCGCCACCTCGGGGATCTCGGGGCACGTTTACATGGGGCGGCGCGGGGACCACGTGCTAACCCAGCCGTCACCCCGGCTTTACGGGCACATCTCGGCCAGCTAGGCTAAGGGCCTCGGCCAGGCGTCCTGGCAAACACCCATCAAAGGGGACACAAAAGGCCCCCAGCGTCAGGAAGGCAGGGACCTCGCTACGCCCCAGGGCAAGAAAAAGCAGGGGGAACACTCTGTGGAAGGAAACACGGTCAGTTTTCCTTGTAAAAAACAGGATCCAAGCAGATCCTTAAAAACGGAAATAAAAAGTAGACAAAAGATCACAGTGACCAGCAGCCCCCCCCCGAGAAAAGCCGCATCCCACACGCGTGGTCACAGTCCAGCAGAGGCCGCACGGCGCTCACGGAGGGAGACCACCGGCTGCCGAGAGGCAGGAGGACACACAGGCCACCGCAGACCCTGCGCCGCGTCACGGCGACGCCAACCTGGGGAGAGGCCGAGGCCTGGGCCGGGCTGGTGAGGCTGTCCCAACGCCGTCCCCGTCACCGGGCCCTGGCGGCCAGCCTGCCTGCTCAGAATGTCCCCGGTGGAGGACAGTGACACTGGGCTCACATCCCATCTGAGCTGAAGCAGCACACGGATGGCTGAGCTGAGGCCGACTCCCAAGTGGAACGACACCGAAATTACTCCTTGCAAATGCCTTCCCGAACAACCGAACTGAGGAGAACGCAGCTGCTGCTCCAACACGAACGGGCCGCACTCTGCCCACGGAGGACGGCGAGCTGCTGGCACAGAGCACGGGGCCCCGCTCGGCACACACCGCGCGCCCTGCACTGCCTGCTCCCGGAGGCCTGGGCCGTAACGAAAAACAGAACAACGAAGGGAGGCAGACTCATTTTTTGTTTTTAATAAGGACTTACTTCCTCTCACTTGTTTATTGCAGTCCAATAAAAACTTACTATTTTTTTGAGCAACCCTTTACTCTCTGGGGTGATTCAGTGCTGTTTACGTCCAGCCACAGGTGCCACGTGGCTCTTACCAGCAGTCTGTCCCCACAGGGCCACTGCGGGAGCGTCTTCTGTGCTGACATCGCTTTGCAACAACTGACTGAGTGATTCAGAATTTTCCTCCACAACGCACAAAAATTACAAAAACATACACACACACCTGCCACAACCTCCAACTTCAAAATTATGTGTAGCAAACGGCTTGTTTTTCTTACTAAATGACACAATCAAAACATGTTAATTAGTCAATAGCAGTTTGCTTTGTCTTATATATTGGGTTTCCCAAACACAAAACCCTCTACTGATCATTTTAAACAAATCGTCAAAGCACAAGTAAAACCATCAGCAAAGGGACCGTTTCAGAAAAGATGGCTCAGTCTTCAGCAAACAGCTCCCACCACGAACTCAGCCGGGACCACCCCGCACGTACACAAACGCCCTGTTCTCACAAGAAAAGGTTGCTACGGGGCAACCAGGTTTGTGCCCATGGACACTGTTCGCACGCACAGAAACCCTTGGCAGCAAGAATTGCGGCCACGAGCCTGTTTACATGCCATGGCCACGTGCGAAGCCAGGGCGCCCGCGCCCCCTTCACCAGGATTAGGACGCGGATACAACCCACAGCCATTCCCACGGTTCCTGAAAAGCACCAAGCCTAATGACTGTAAACCTCCCTGCAAAACACATAGAGTGACTTCTAATCATTTCCCAACAGCAGCGGTAACCCGCGCCAGGCGCGGTGCCGGACGGCTGACGACCAGCCCCAGTCCATTCTCACCAGTCGGGGGAGAGAGTGGGACTCGCGCCTTCCGACCAGGAGCACACGGGCCAGGAGGGGGAGGGACACGAGGGCAGCCGCCGCGTGGGCTCCTCCGACCGCGTGCCTGTCCCCGGACGCGTGCTGAACACAACCTGCGCCAGCAGACGCCTCAGAGGAGCCACGTCTGAGGTCGGCCTGGGACGCACCAGGTCTGGGGACAGAGGCCTGGGCCCCCCGTGACCGTCGGTACTTCCAGTTAGGCCTGCGCCGCTGTCTCGATGCGTTCCTAACACTCGACACGGAAGCGCCGCGGACCGCACGCCTCTGTACGGAAGCACCTACGTTAGAAAAGTCTCAAGAAGCAACTGGCAGATCGAAACATGCGTGTCCCAGCCAGGGGTGGTAACCGGACGTGCTGAAAAGTCAGACGGGACGAAAGCCCTCGAGCAGCGCCTTCCCGCAGCAGGGCCCTCGGAGCGAGCGGGCTTTGGCGCGAAGAGGCGTCCCTGAGCCTGAAGTCGCACATCTAGAATCAGAAACGCACTTGAAATCCGTCTCCACTCACGGCACATTTGTCTCAAGGAAGGCAAAGCGCTCCCGGTCCCTCAGATGGTGAGCGAAACCAAAGCTCGGGCGGACCCGCCACGCGGCTCGTGCTGCTTTCAGCCCAGGGCCGCGGGAAGGAGGCCGTGGCCAGGAGGCTGAGCGACCCGGAAGCGAGCACAGGCCGGGCAAGAGCGTAGGGCCCGGGCTCCGGAGGCTGGTCCTTGTGCTGCCCGGCGAGTGCAGGTGGGTCAGCGGTGCCCCCGCCCCGCAGCACACGAGGACGTCACCACACTCCGTGGGGGGGAGGCGGGCGCCGTAACCGCAGCCCACGCGTCCCACGCCCGGTCAGGGGCGTCCTCGGCGCAGCACGACACCCCCGCGCTGTCCTCATGCGACATCAGACCACCGGTCAGACACCTGCCCGCCGCCGCGCACGCGCCTCCCAGGCCCCTGCGGGCCCAGAACCCAAGGACGGAGCCCCGGGGCCTCTCGTCTCACCCGGGAGTCGGTATCCAGCAGACAGCGGGAGATGACCGTGCCCAGGAAGGCCTCGTGCGCGGCGATGATGTGGTCCAGGTCCTGCGCCCGCTGCACTCGGTTCCACAGCTCGTCCCAAGAGCACTCGAGCACCTGCGGACACAAGGCGGGCCCGAGGGAGGTGGCGCCGAGCCGGGCAGCGCCTTCCGCGGCGCGCGGCCCCTCCCCCAGCCCCAGCGGCGAGGTCGCACCTCGAAGGTGACGTAATACTGCATCTGGTGGATGAAGTGAACCATCTCGGACGCCAGGACGTGACAGTGATGCAGCACGCCGGAGAACTCTGCAAGAGAGCGGGCGTCACAGGCCGACTGCAGACGCCACCACGGCACGGCGCGCCGCGGCCACCTGCAAGCTGCCCGGCAACAAGCCACTCGCTTGAACTCCTGAGCCCTTCACACAGGAAGCAACCTTCCCACAGCAATTTCTGCGCAATTTAAATGAGGATGTAGCTACCTCACCGTGCAGGGTGTACTACTTTACAGAAGATAAGGATCGAAAAAGAAACAGCATTAAAACAAAAGAACTGTGTTTGAAAACCAACTAGAAAATTTTCGTTTTATAATAATTATGCAGGATCTTGAATAACCATCAGCTCAGGTTCACGGTCTCTCTCCATGGTCGGTCTCGCGCTGTGCACGAGGCACTGACCATTCCCTCGCCACCTGGAGACAAAAATGACATCTCCTCAAGGACCAGATGTGACCTCGTCACCTGAGAAACACGAACTCGGAGCGGGGAGCAGGGCGCAGACTCCGCTTCTATTCCTTACGAGATTACAAACCCGCCAAAGGCTTGAAGGTCTGGCCGCAGAGCAGCCGTCCTCTGCCCGACCTCCCTCTGTCGCGGGAAGATGACAGCGGACTGTCTGAGGAACAGCGCGGCCCGTGAGAGTCGGTCGGGGACGGGCCCGTGACAGGAATGACTGCGAGCGGGCTCAGCACGGGTCAGGCCTGACCCATTTCTGCCACCGCTCCAAGGGCCTTTAATCAGCTACCTAGATGAAGAGCCTGCCGCGGTGAGGAGCCACGCCGCCCCGAGAGGAATGACAACGTCAGAGACATCGACAGGTGCGGCGAAGCAGCCGTGACGCTAAACGCTGTCCGCGAGCTGAGCACCAAGTGACACTTGTGGGCGCTCCTGGCCCAGCAGGTGCTCCTGGCCGGGGAAGCACGGCCCGGCCACCTCCAAAGCTCCGCGCGTGCTCCAGAGCCCGGCATCGCCCGCAGCGCGAGCACCTGCAGCGCAGGCACCAGGACGGGCTCCTCCGAACTGCAGCCTCTGAGCCCCGCTTCATTCGTAAGCCAGACTGAAGTGGACTTCCCCCGGAAACCATCGGAGGGGCTCAGATTCCCAGTCTCTGACTCAAAGCCCACTTCCCGCTGTTCTCGGAGCGAGCCATCAGGGGTAGGGCGCTTCTCGGGGGAGGGGCGGCCTGTGCAACGTCCTCGGGGCTGTGCCCTCCCCGACGCCAGGCAGTCGCGCGTGGGGCACCGCCGTGGACTCTAGCGTCCCCCACCTGTCTCCAGGTCCTCCGGGTGTGGCGTGACGTCTTTGGAGCCCCTGGCAGGAAAGGGTCCGGAGAGCGCGGGTGCAGGCTGCCTTGCCAGTGTCCCTCATCTCCCGCAGGGTCCCGGGGGCCTCCCCAGCGGAGCCAGCGTGGCCGGGCCCGTCCGCAGCGCCCTCAGCCCCCGGGGGCAGCCTCGCCTGCACGCGCGGCCAGCGTGGTCCACCGCTCCGCAGCCCAGGGGACGGCGCGCAGGTCACACTCCCCCCCCCCGCCATCTTCCTACCAGAGTCGCCGTCACAGGCAGAACAAGGTCTCCTCGCAGCCCGACGGCTGACGGGCCGAGCGCCAGGCTCTGCCTCCAGGCCTGGGTTCAGCGCAGAAGCTCAGGGCACAGCGGCGGCCATCCCCATCCCGCGCAAAGCCGTCCACCCCGCGCCACAGAGGAAGCTCGGCTCCCCCCGCCTGCACTTCCTGGGCGCCTCTAAGTGTCGTCCCGGCTCGAGTCCCCACCTGAGCTAGCACCTGCCCTGGGCTCCAGGCCCTCCCGTCTCGACAACACCCCCAGCCCCAGAGCGGCAGGTGACCTGCAAGCACCGCCCGGGCCCCAGCCCCGAGGCAGCGTCACTCACACACAGGCCGCCGACCGCTCCACCGGCCTGCACCGGCCAGCTCAGAGATGCCGCGCAGGTGGCTCCGGGGGTGGCCCCCGCCGGCCCGCTGCCGTGAGGCCGCGCCCTCCGCACCCCACACCCCGCAGGGGGGCTCCTCCCGGTCCCCGCAGCACACTCCCGTTCACACACCCACCCGCCCCGTGAGACAAGGACTTCCTGGCCACGGGGACCTTCTGTCGCATCCACCGCTGGACACGGAGAGCAGGCAGCACAAAGTAGGCCCCACTCGTTATTCTGGGTGATTTCATCCGTCAGGACTAAAGAGACGGTCTGCATTCGTCTGCTCTATTTAAAGTCACACCCCTTTCCAGAGGTTTCCATGATCAAGGCAAATTTGGCAGCAATGTTAATGTGTTCTTCTCTTTACAATATTAAAGCACCAACCAAATATACTTTCATTCAAGAAAAAAACGGCCATTTCTCACACCTAACCTGAGTCCAGAGAACAGCCCCGTTTAAAGGCCTCCTTCTGAAGTGAGGCCTGAGCTGTGGCGGCTGCCCCGAGAGCAGTGCCTCCTGAGGCCGCGGAGCGAGGTCCCAGACCCGAGCTGCAGCGACAGCAAACCCGGAGTCCAGGGAGAGCCCGCCCACGGCCACCTGCCCCCTAGGGTGCTGCGCACACAGCAAGGTGGGTGGCGCGCTGGGTCAGCCCGGAGCTCTCTGCCGCCCTCTCCAGGCTGCGGAGGGAACGTCCCAGGCTTGACCACGTGCTGCGGGCCTCCTGGGCCAGACGCTTCTGCCCATCACGAGACGCGCCACCAGCAGCCCTGAGTGTTACCAAAAACTGCAAAAGTTTCTTTTAAAAATGCCCCAAAACGGTATATTCACAATTTCAAAATCGCCTCCTTTTAACGGGAACCCATAGCTGCTGCTGCTGTATTTAAAGTCGCGCTGCGCGGCCCCCGTCTGATCCACGCCCAAGGCTACGGAGTCGAGGGACGTCCGGCGTCTCCGGGCCGCCAGCGAAGGGTGAGGACGACCGGCCAATGGGGCCCGCGGTGGCGCTGGGCTGAGGGCCGCAGGCTCCCTCCGACCCGTCCCCACGCGAGGACAGCCGGGCAGACCCGGAGGTCGCTGGAGCCCGAGGTCACAGGCAGCGCAGCCCGGCGTCCGCGCGGAGCACTGACCACCACGGGGCTTTACAGGCGCGTCATCGTCGAGCGCCGCGCACTCAGCCGCACGCACAGACGCTGTAAACACCAAGAGGGGCTTTGCTGTGATACAAGAGCGACCAGCGAGAGTGGCCAAGGCGCTTCCATTTGCAGCAGGGCCCGGAAGGAGACGCGTTCAGGCCACTCTTCGGGCAGGGGCCTCCGCTCCCCGCTGCCCGCAGGACACAGAGGCTGAGCCAGGGTGCAGCTGCTCACTGACCTGCATGTCTGTTGCCACTAGACAACAGATTTAGTTAGTTGTAGATTAACTAAATCTAACAAAAAAATTTCCGCATCACAGGAAAAAAATCTTTAAACGCTTTCAGATCACCGACAGTCTTCTATCCAGCCAAGTGGCAAATATACACAAAAATGGGTTTAATCGTCCTGGCACACCACTGTCAAAAACTCTTCCTAAGCAAATCATTTCCATGTGTAATCATTTACTCTGAACAACTTATTTTGAATCTCATTAAAATGCTATCTGTGATCATACTGATACTGTGCATATATGAAGAACACCATGCGCGGTTTTCAAAAGCACTTTACAGAAGCGTCCTCTATTTTTGTCTCAGATTTAGTTAGTGGGACATTTCTGATTCTGCTGTGTTAATAGGACTAACTACCTGATTCGTGTCTGGTCACTAACAACTTTAAGACAAGGCGGGGTCTGAGCCACGTCTGAGCCACGCCATGGCCTACACCATAGCTCGTGGCAACACCAGATCCTTGACCCCCTGAGTGAGGTCAGGGATCAAACCCGCATCCTCATGGATACTAGTCGGATTCGTTTCCGCTGTGCCACAATGGCAACTCCCAACGACAATTTTTAAAGCATTAATAAAAATTTAAATGAACTTACATTTTCACCTATCAAACTGAAAATCTGTCTGAGCGTAATATCCAATGTTAGCCAAAATACAGATGATTTTCAATCAGTGAGAGCTGTGCTTATGGAGATGTAAATTAAATTGACACAACTTCCCTGAAAAGTAATCTGACAATACCTCCCGACAGAGTTGAAATATAAATACTAACAACACTAAGTGTCAGTAAACACAGAGTAACTAAGACTCACGCCTGTTAACCCAGCGACCCCGTCTCCAGCTCACCTATGCTAAGGGAGTGCTCAGAGGCACACGACTCTACCTGTTTTCCTGATCTGCACAGAAGTCAAGACAAGTAACATTACAAATGAGCCTCCCTACAAAAGCCAAATGCGCAAGCCCAGGAAGGAACCCCTTGTCAGCCACCCCAGGACACCTCCATCTCCCGGGGGGCCCCCCCGCAGACCCACCCGGCATGCTTCTCAGCGCCCTGGCGTTGCTCCCCGCCGCCCCCTCCCCCGCTGCGCCCCCCGCAGACCCACCCGGCATGCTTCTCAGGAGCCTGGCATTGCACATGTGGCCCTTGCGGATGTCGGTGAGGATGTACTCCACGCGCTTGGCCCTCCACAGGAAGTTGAAGGCCCTCAGGTAGTGGCTCATACACTCCCGGGTGAACACCTGCGGGCAGAGAACACACGCTGCTTTGTTACCAAGGCCTCTGTGACCGAGGGCACCCCCAGGGCAGGGCTCAAGCCTTTCTTTTCAACCAAAAGCCCGAGGACGCACGGCCGGCCACCAGGAGCGCTGGGGCCTGGGAGCAGCCCGCCCGTCCCTCTAGGAAGAACCACCGCACAACGGCCGCCTCGGCCTCCGTGTCAGGCAAACCCACAGGGACAGGAGGTGACGGCTTTACGCCAAACCGCGGATGCAGACGTAGGCCTGGCATGTCACCGACGGAGAACGGCACCCAGGGACTTTTAAACCCAGCCCAGGCCTAGCCTCGACGTGGCCCCCGCTCCAAGTGTGTGTGCAGTGCGTCCTAGGCCGGCCCGCGGGGGTCACGGGAGGAGGGCCTGGAGGGGCTGCGGTCTGGAAAGAGGCCTCCAGGCCGCGTGCACTTACTGCACCTGCTGCACCTGCTGCAAAGCTTCACGACCAGGACGAGCCTCGGGGGAAGCCCCCAGGCCCCCCTCCCCGCCCCGTGCAGCAGCCAAGTCCCGCGACGAACAGCACTGGACGGGCGGCCCGACGGGAACGTCAGGTCCAGCGCAAACCGTCCTCCAGCCCGAGCTCACCCCGCACGCCGGTGGCGAGTCTCTCGCCCTTGTACAGGGATGAGGGGCTCAGCGAGGCGCACCCACCCCGCCTGCAGCTTTGGGCAGAGACGCGGCCACGGGGGTCCCAGGCTTCACTGTGCGGAACGGGGAGCTCCGCCAGGCGTCAGGGGCTGGGCTCTGCCCCGAACCATTTCCTAAGTGACCCTGCTGGGCTGCGCCTCGGCCCCCACATCAGACGTCACACTGCAGCCTGTGTGCGGCCGGCTTAACTGGCCTCCTTTCTCATCATGCCCCTGGCTGGAGGACCCAGCAGGCGCTCGGCACTACGTGACCGCCCCACGGCACTGGCAGGCGGCGGAGAGCTGCTCGGAGGGGCTCCAGAACCAAACACGAGTGTGCTGGAGCTGATCCGTCGGCTTTCCCACCCTTGCTCTGGACACTCTGGCGGCGAGAGCAGTGAGGCGACAACTAGACTGCACAACCTCACAACAAAGGAGGCCTCGCTGGACAAGCAACACCTACAGGGTTCTCTGAATACCAGGCCCCCAGAGCACATTCCCCACGACCTGTGGACAGAGATTCAGCGCGAGCGCGCCTCCTGAGAGTCGGGAGCCGGGGGCAGCCCTGGCCGCCGCACTCGCACAGGAAACAGCACCCACGGACCGCGGCCTCTCCGCTAATCACTCACGGGGGATAAAGGGCACAGGAACATCCGACCAACAGAACAGACATCAAACACGAAAAGACGAATGCGAACACGACCAAAAACTACATCTAAATCTGAGAGCAGTCATCCACTTCAAACGCAGCGGCTCTGACCTAGTAAATCTAAACACCGGCAATTCAACCGCACAGCCGTCAGCCCCAGCGTGAAAGCAGGAGAGACGCCCTCCAGCAGGAGAGGCCGGAACAGACAGCAGCTCAAACGCTGCGAGAACCGTCGAGGAGACATTTCAGGGCCAACTACGCTACCTGAATGCTAAGTTATTAAGTACTAAAATATTTTTCCAAGAGTTAAAAAATGCATGTCTTTCTTCAATATTTCAGATAAGAAAATGACTGGAATTAATTCAAAGAGGTGTCCTGGTGAAAGAGAGCTTACTCGGGTCTGAATAAGGCAAACTGAGCGTTTCAGAGGGCGTTTTCACTGCAGACGCAGAAGGAGCGAGCTCTGCTGGTCAGTCTTTGCTGATCTGGGAACCGCTCAGGGAAACGGCGTTTTTCCCTAAGCACGGTAAAGGCGCTGTGCACAGTGGCACAGCTATTTTCTCATCAGCTTAAGCGAATACTAAATATCAAATTTTACCTAAGTAGTAAAAATACGACTCCCCTAAAATACACTTTATAGTTCCTTTCAAATTACCCTAAATTAGCCGCTAGAGACTAAGAACACTGGAACAAAGTGAATAAGCCATTTATCAAGCACCTGCTGAAACCTGGGACGGAACAAACGATATTTTTAAGAATTCTCAAAATAAGCGCGTGCTCCAGTGCTCAGCAGCAGTGGTTCAAGACCCACGCACGCAGTTCTGGCGGAAGGGAGCACCCCTTCAGCAGGGGTGCCCGACTACGCCACCCCTCTCTCTGTGTCCTTAGAGAAGAAGCAATTCTAACAGGCCAGACGCCCGGCGGTCTGCACGGCCGCGGTCTGCACGGCCGCGAGACGCCCGGCGGATCTTACGGTTGCGATGGGGCCGTCGACGTGGTAGTCCAGGCTGAAGACGTCCCAGCCGGTGTCGCCCGGAGAGACCTGGGAGCACAGACAGACAAACACAGCTGCAGGCCCTCATTCCAGGGTCACGCCTACCGCCGCAAACGCGCCCAGTCCGCAAAAAGCCCAGCTCTGAAAAGCCACTCGGCAGTGCTGAGAGTCAGCCGCCTGAGGACGGGGACAGCGCCTCCCATCCGCTCCTGTCCGGCAGCCCGCGCGACGGCAGGCGCGGCAGGCACTCTGCAGGTACGTGGGGTGGGGGCCCACTTCTGAATAAGGACTGTAAAGTCTGTTTAAATGCATCGCCTTTTCCTAAAAATGGCAAAAACCCACTGCCGTACACACTCCCAATCCTTAAAAGAGTTTAAAAACCCACAGGCTCTGCTAATAGTGCCTCATCACAACTGAGCCCTCCGTACAGCGCGACACCCACTTCCCTAAAGAGCCCCTGCTACAAGTGACCCAGAAACATCTATCCATGATAAAGGCCACCGCGGCCTCTGGCCCCTGCCCCTGCGCACCGCAGCCCTGCCTTCCGCGGCGGCTGTGGTCGCTGAGCGCCCACGAGGGCCACGCCCTGGGACCAGAGCCGCAGGTCCTCGGCCCGCAGCCCTGTGGGTCCATCTGTCGGGTGAGCACGCCTGGAGCTGAAGGGGCCTGTCCGGGCAGGGACTCAAACGCTGGGTGTCCAGTGCCTCCCCCAGACCAGACCAGGGAGCCTAAATCACACGCCGCCGTCAGCGAGGGCGCAGGCCCTGCTCTCGGGTGGAACCCGAGTGGCGGTACCTCCAGCAGCCTGACGTCCAGCCTTTTGAGGATTTCAGGGCTGTCAAACTGGGCGTTGGTGGCTCTGACAGCTGTTTCAAGAATTCCAGTCAAGTTGTGTTGGTACAAAGTCGTAGCTGGACGGACAAGTTCTGGTCTAAATTTTTGTAAAAACAGAAGACAATGTCACTTGAACCATCAATGAACTTTACAAAAATGTAAAATTATAAAGATCAAATTATAAAAACTAAAAAGTGGAACCAACATGGTAACAAAAGTTTCATAGAATTAACTAATTAATTGCCCATCAAATATTTGGGGGAGTAAAACATTCCTTTAAAGTCTAAAATTAATTTTGATTCAACTAAAAAATACTTGGGAGTTTCCACTGTGGCTCAGCGGTAACGAATCCAACTAGTATCCCCGAGAATGTGGGTTCGATCCCTGGCCTCGCTCAGTGGGTTAAGGATCCAGTGTTGCCATGAGCTATGGTGTAGGTTGCAGACACGGCTCAGATCTGGCGTTGCTGTGGCTGTGGTGCAGGCAGGCTGCCGCTCCAATTTGACACCTAGCCTGGGAGCTTCCATATGCCACAGCTGCAGCCCTAAAAAGCACAATAAAATAAAACATAAAAGAAAATACTTAACTGCACCACACATGTTAACAGACAGAGTTCGCAAAATTAAAGCTGGCCTACAGTGGCCTGAACCATGTCGTTTCCACGCAGACGCAACGGGCGGAGAGGACTGCATCAGATCAAACCACTGCTGTGTGGACGCCGTGACCTTAAAGGCTGAGGACCAGAGCCTTACCAGCAAGCTTCTCAGGGTCACTGCCACCTGCGGTTCTAAGCACGCGCTCGCGTCTCCGTGGCCGAGAGCCGAGCGAGCCAAGACCACAGCCTCCTCCGGGGCAGAGCCTCTTTCAGTGCAGCCTTCAGGGCAGTACCACGCTGCGCAGCGACAGGTGAGAACAAGGGCCCACAGCGTCGGTGCCACTCGAGCAACCCCGAGGCAAGCCAGGGACGGACGGCGTCCCCTCGGAAACCAGGACCTAAGCGTGCCTTTGAGGGTGAGTACGCTTCTCATTTGCGCGCTCCGTTACCAAAGGCAGCGTAAGGCAGACACAGGTCGGCCGCTCAGCGCCCTGGCCCTCCCAGCCCGCTCAGCTCACGTGCACACCTGCTGCTGCAGAGCCACGCGCGGGCTCCCACCTCGGCCGTGTGCCGTCTGGAGGACGTCCCCCTAACACGCGGCACCTCACACTTCCAAAGGCACAGACGGGGCCAGCGCCCGACTGCCTGGCGAGCCCCGGCCTCGCCCCGAGCTTCAGCAAGAGGAAGCACCAGCACCCACACGTAGCAGCTCGACGCTCTCCCACGTGCTGAGCCATCAGACAAGTTATGCACCAACACGCAGCAGGGCAGTCACTGCTCTTGTGTGCCCCCAGACGAGGCAGGTTTCATACTGAGGACTGTCTTCTGGTTGGGGTGGGACCCCAGGCGCTTACAGGCCTGAACCGGGTTCTCAGGGCGCAGGCCTCACGCCGGCGGCACCACCTTCAGCCGGGCCCGGAGAACACGCGCGCCCGGCTCCTCCCAGACCTCGGGAGCCAGCCTCGCGGGGCCGGCGATCACGTCCACAGCCCCACAGGGCTCCCAACGCACGGAGTCTGGGGACCACAGGCCTGACCGAAGTGTCCCAGAGGGACCACCAGAAAGGACTAACTCCACGCCCATGTGCGCGCCCGGAGCCCGAGGGTCTGTCCGGGGGAGCTGGGGACACGCGTCTCCTCCGGAGGGGAGGCTCCGGGAGGCACGCCAGGAACCAGCGGCAAGCGCAGCGGCGTTTGCTTTAGGAGCTGCTCTGGTTTCTACGGGAAATGATGCAAACTAAAGACGTGAACGAGAGAGCTCCATTTTAAAACATACATTTGTTCTTCAGAGTGCCCTCAAACTGAAGCTAAGCTCACCGCAATCGTGCCCGAGCCCTCGGGCACCCCTGTCCACACCAGGGCCCGTAAGGCACAAAGCCTCAGGGAAAAACCCCAACAGGCAGAACTGAAAGGACTTCAAGTGACAACATGACAGTCTCCTGTCTGCAGACTTTATCTTACCGGTGTCCCATGAAGATTCAACAGAGTTCCTCTAATGCCACTTACTCTCGTCAAGAGAAACTGCCAGGCTCCCGGCGGAGCTGAAACCCACTGCACATTAACCGCAAAGTCCAGGCCCCTTACTTGAGCAGATCCATCAAGTGCCTGATGAAGTCCCCCTGGCCCAGAAGCAGGTACCGCCGCATGGCCTGCATGTGGTCCAGCAAGCTGTACTTTTTATTGAGGACGTCCAGGAGGTGTTTGCTGGTCTCAAAGTAAGCCGCGTCAATTTTTCCCTGAAATGCATTTTCCAGATCTGTGAATAAATCTGCAGCTGTAAAGAAGAAAAGGGAAGAACACACATACATCCATAATTCGTATTTTACCGGGAGAAGCCAGCTAAAGGCTCGCTCGCAAAGCCGGTCCACACCTGCACGCGAGCCGCGGGGCCGGCGCCAAGGGCGAGGTCAGGAAGGCAAGGCCGGGGCCGAGCCCAAGCACTGCCCACGCGCGGAGCGCTTCCTCGTACCCCTCACCTGCCCCACCGCTTCCCAGCATGATGTGCCGCTCCACGATTTCACTTCCTCACACATTCCCTCTCCATCCCCAGAGCACAAGCCCAGGAAAGGCGGCTCCGTGGCGGAAACGCACCGCCTCCCCCACCGCCACAACGCCCTACAGAGATAAACCTGGACGAACAGAAGCAGCAGTGGAGCCAAGACTGGAACGCTGGCCCCGTCAGTCAGCCCCGCACAGGACACAGGACCTCACCGAGGACGGGGTGGGCAGCAAAGCGGGGGCTGGCGCAGCGGTAAAACTGGGGAAACCCAGACAGTCCGAGCAGACAGCAGCTGAGCGCGGCATTCCGCACACGGCAAAGGCTGTGAACGCGTGCCGCTTTCCAGACAGGTCCCTGAGCTCATCGGCAAGCCTCTATTTCCTTACTTCCGCTACTGTCACTGCGTCACAGAGAGTGACACAGTCACCAAGGACCGTAAAGGAGCTACGCCCTGTCCAACGCGACCGATCGGCTCAACAGTAAAAGGGGAAGTTCACAGAGTGACAGAAGCTTCACGTGCATCGCACTGTGTGTTAAGGTGTCCGGACAATAACTCAGAAAACCTGTCAGTCCTGCTGAGCAAAACACAGTCCAAGCAGCACATATATCGCTGTCACCGCCACCGTCGCCACCGTCACTGTCGTCCGTCACTGTCACCGTCAAACCACCGCCACACCACCACCGTCACCCCCACCCCCGTCATACCGTCCTGGGGTGACTCTGCAGACTTGGTCACAGCTATCATCTTTGTAGTGGGCGTCTGGTCGTGACAAACCTGGTGCAGGAAATTTATTGATTTTCCTATCAAAAGGACCTTAAAGAAAGGAAAATTTCCTGGAGTTACCTTTATACAGAATTAAAACAATCAAATATCTAAGTACTACAAATCATAAGCAGCAAATCTTTCTACTGATTAGAAACCAAACAGCAAGACATCTGAGATAGCACCCAGTCAACCCCAGGAGCTGAAAAACTGTTACCAGCAGCTCTTTGAATGTCGACGTAGTCGATCAGGATACCCTTGACCTCAAGAACCAGCCCCAAAGGCGGCGGTCTGGGACCGCGGGCGGGGCCCCGCCTACCTTCCTGCACTGCGCCATCGTCAGGAACGACGGGATCATGGACTTCCGCAGCGTGTACTTGTCGTGCCACAGCCGGTCCGTCTTAACCGCGGGATCGGACGCCACGAAAAACTGACCACAGGAGAGAGAGAACCGTTCAGAAGGGACCTTTGCGCAAAGTGGGAGCCGAGCTGACAGCACACCCAGGAGCCGGCGGCTCGGGAAGCAAAGACCCTCCAGACAGAGCCCCTTCCACCTGCGCAGCGCGGCGTCTGGACAGACCTCTCGCAAGTGGCATCACACGTTCCGCACTTTTTAGAACCGAAATACGATGAAAATCAGCTAAGCCCCCCCCCGCCCCCCGGAAGGCACGCGGTCGTCCCTGCTGTCGCCATCCCGCCTCTGCTGCACGCAGCGGCCGCCCTGACCTCAGGACGCACAGGCTCCGCATAGGCTCCTGGGGCTGCTCCGAGAATCGGCTCAAGCCAGCCGGCTCCCCTGCCTCCTGGCGGTGGCCGTGTCCCTGCAGCGCGTGACCCAGCCGGCCGCCCGCCAGCCCCGAGGCGCTGCAGGAGGCGGCCTTCCCACGAGGCTCTCCCCAGACAAACCCCGCAGCACCCGGAGGGCCCCGGCCACTGGCCTCTCCGGCCCCGGCCACCAGAAGGGACTTGGAGCGCTAAGGAGAAAACCAGGTTTCCGGCTGGTCTGCAGAGGGGCCACCTCCCTCATAGCCAAACGTCCTAACAGACTTGGGCTTTTATGTCTACACACTCCATTTCTAATGTCAGACCTGCTGAGTCAGAGAATTTTTCATTCTTACAAACAGGGCCTGATTTCCCTTCCAAGTGGCCCTGTCGACTGCCGCTCCCCGGCAGCGTCTCTGCTTCTGCATCCTTGCTCTGTTCGGATTCTGCCAATCAGGCAAAATCCTGGTCGCTTGTCCTGTTATTTTACTGACAACAAAGGAAGCTGGCATATTTTCACAATGCTGATTGCCACTTGATTTTCTCCTCCTGTGAATTGTCTTTTCGTCTTCACCCCATCTTGCTATTGTCTTTTCTTACCAACGCACAGAGGCTCTTCGTCACGGAGGCTAGGACCATTTGTGAATCCTTAAGTGGTACCGTTTCCTAAGTCAATCACTTGCCACTGTTCACAGTAAGAGCCCTGCTTCTGTCCTGCTCTACCTGTGTCATGGCTATGGGTGTCCTGTCTTCCTAAGGCAATACAGCCAACACGCTCCACAATTTTCACTAAGTCCACTGGGCCCTCTGTACCCACGGCTGGTGGATTCCAAGGATAGGGCTGGGGGTACCACACCATATTAAATTAGAGGTTTGAGTGGCCACAAACGCTGGCATCGGCGAGGGCCCTGCAGACAAGGCCCCACGAGGACGAGAGACAGCTGTATTCCCGCTGTGCTGTTTCTATCCCTCTGAAGCGTACCCGGCACACAGCAGGCACAGGGTGTTTCCTTCTCTTTACTGGCGGCCAGCACTTCGAGTTTAATACACCAGCCTCTCCTCTGAGCTAAGGACGATCTGCTCATAGGGTTAGGGTTAGGGTTACAGTTAGGGTTAATTTTCCACTCTGTGTTTACATGCTCAAAAATGTTTTGATAGCACAAACATTTTTAAAATACTGTTCAAAAGAACTGAGTAATTCAAGCCAAGGAAGTGAACACATGATACCAGTAAGAATTTTTTTAGAAACATCATATTCCCAAGGCAATCATCTAAAAAATATTTTTCTTCTGTTCAAAGTAACCTATTCCCAAGGGCAAATATTTAAGGAAACAACACTTCTAATGATGTCAAGGCCTTCTACTTGGCCCTGTAGGTCAGGGCTAGATGGCACCAGGCAGACACAGCCAGCCTCCTCCAGTAGAGGCCAACATTTCCAGGGCCACGAGGACCAGCTCACTACACTTGGTTCCAGCTCCAAGTCTCATCTTTAGGTAACAATTTGAATTACGAAAATACTTATGGATCTTTTCTCTTTCAGACTTTTTTGATTTATATTCCCTTTCTAACTTTAAACACATAATGACTGCCCTGAGGAATAAACACACTATATAACGAGGCTATCGCCCCAACATGGGCTTAAAGCAGCCCTAATAGAAATGAGTGTCACAGGCCCGCCACCAATCACCCCAAAAGGGCCCTCACAAGCCACCCACTCTGCGGTGGTCAGTGGCTCCGATTATTTACCTGCTACTCACTTCCACAGACCACGCACAAATTTATCCTGCCACCTGGAATGCAGCCGGATTTCTATCAGCATGAACAAGAAAATTTAGCTGATCCGGTATCAGAAACTCAGGCATTCGGTGACCTTCAGAGGTCACGCAGAGTCCCTTCACCTGAGGCAAAGCAGCACGCGGTCGCCTGCCACCAAGCATCTAGAAGCAACACCGAGAGGCCTGAGCGCACGTCAGTATATACAATTAATCTTGCGGAAAATGCAGCTACAGAGGGAAAGAATCAAGGTCAGAATATAACTGCAGGTGCCTTTATCTTACGACGCGTTTTCCACTCGAGGTTCCTTAGTTTTCAGCATGTGTCCGACACAGAAAGAAGTGAGGCGGAAAAACGAAGCATAGTTGACCC
>PVHT020000119.1:12576787-12610195 GCA_004024745.2 Catagonus wagneri
GAGGGAGCTGGTCAACCCAGTGAGTCCTGGCGAAAGGGAAAAGGGACGAAACTGCGGGCTTCCGTGAGCCCGTCCACCTGGGGTCGGCTGAGCACCTTGACCGCGTGGACTAATGTTTTTCATCAAACGAGCACCACGGGTCTCTCAGGCTCTCTCCATTTTCCTTCTTTCTCGTTCTGTTCCTCACACTGGATAATCTCAACTGATCCATTTTCAAGTTGCTTATTTTCTTCTTTATGCTCAAATCTGCTGGTGACTTTCTCATTTCAGTTACTGTATTTTTCAACTCCAGAATTTCCATTTGAGTAATTTTTACTATTTGTTTATTCACAGTTTGTGGTTTTTGATTATAGATAGCAGCATTTCCTTATGCAGATATTTAACAAACTACCATTCAATGAGTTACTACAAGGCTCACGTGCAGCTATTTAGAATAAACTATATACTTGAAGAAATACGGTTTTATAACCAAGTTATCACCCAATACACGGATGGAGGAAAAATCAACCTACATAGGAACTGAAGAGAGAAAATTTCACAAGTTTTTAATTATATAAGGATCAAACACAATATGCAAATGTCTAAATACCAAATTCTTATTCCCAGAGCAAATTAAAGAGAAACGTCCCCAAAATTAAGCAAGGATTTAAACGACTACTCAAACGTTTAGGGCTCAACGGGGAACAGAGAAGTCGAGCCCCAGGCGAGTGAGGGAAAGGCCACGAACACCCCAGGGACAGGCATCTCGGGGCCACTGGACTTGCAAACTCCGTCCAGGGCCCCGATCGGCAATTATCAGCAGACGGCACACCGCACGCTGCCTGCCTGCCTCGGCCCCACACGCAAACCCCACCACACACCACACGCGAGGACGGCGCGGGGGGCGCTGAGGCCACAGAGGTGGCACACTGGTCACGTGACTCGCGGACCTGCGCCCTACACTCGGCCCACGGAGAGAAACACGCCACAACAGGACACACTGATGCAGCCCGAGCCCCTGCCCCAGCGAAACACGGCAGCCCGGGCCGAGACCGGAATGCCTAACTTGATGAGGGACCAGTTCCAGCTCCACCAATGACAGCGGTTTTGAGGCGCCCCGGCGAGGCGAACGGGACGTCTGGGCAACAGAACCAGCCAGCCGCGAACTAACAAACCTCCAACTTCCCGAGTCCCACCTAAGCCCGGGACCTAGGCACGAGCACGGGAAGTACAAAGCCTCCAAGAGAAACGCCGACCGCAACGGGGATCCGGCTTCCCACTGGGCGAGCCCGGCTCCGACCACTGAGACACGCGGCCGAGCGCGCAGGGCGCGGAGACTCAGCGGGAGAACCGTCACGGGAGCACCGCCTCACCTCGTGGTAGGTGTCCTCCAGCTCCCCGTCGTAGATCCAGCGGTACAGGAAGCTGAGGACGGGACGCGACACCAGGCTGAGGATGTGCTGCACCAGCGACCTCGCGTACGGGTCCCCCGTCTTGGTGTAGGCGTGGACGGCGGAGGCCAGCTCGCCCCCCTTCCTTCCTGGGGGCACAGGAACACCCACGCTAAGTCTCAGCAGGACCCAGGACCGTAACACGCCCGCAGGGCCACGTCACAGACACCCGGTGCCATCTGGACCCAGCAGCAGCTGCCAGCGCGTCACGGCTCGGGGGCCGAGGGGCCAGAGGCTCCCGGGCTGCAGGCGAGTCAGAGCCCCTGCCCTGCACGACCGCGAGGGAGAGGCTGCCTGCGGGCGGGGGCGTCTGGACCAGGACTTCTCACCTGTTCTGACCCAGACGCTCGCTATTCAGACTCAGACCTGACACCACAACCCACGACACAAGGAAGCAGGTGCAGAAAATGGACGCTCTACAAAACCACACTTGGCCCTGAACGCTTTCCTCCTTCCTCTCTTTTGGTAAAACACGCTGGCCTCACCTCACGGACATGATGCCGTAACCCACTAAGTGGTGGCACCTGCAGCGTGGCTCCGTGAGGAGAACAGCGCCCAGCGACCCGGGAGCACAGCTCGGCAGGAAGGGCTGGGAGAGGCCAGAACCAGGGGCCAAGGTCTAAGTGCACAAGTTTCTCGTGTAAGAACCCAGGATTTTAAGAGACTGTGGGACGATTTCGAGGCTCTGGTCTGAGGAAGAGTCCCCTGCAGGTGTGCACACAGACAGAGAGGGAGCCAGGCGGCAGGTCGCGACAAGAGCGCGTGAGCCAGAGCGGGGATGCCGGAGTCGGGGCGGGGGGGGGCACTGCGAGAGAGGGGCTGGGACGAAGGCAGAGGATGGGCCTGCGGGCAGGCGGGGGAAGAGCTGGCATTTATTCACTGCGCTCGACTGATTTCTCCCCCTTTGAGGTAAGTGCCAGGAGGTGTGGGCTGCCAGCCACGGCAAACCTGGAGTTAGTTACGCTGGGTTCCGGCTGGGGAACCGCCCCGGGGGGGGGGAGGGCAGAGGGCAGCGGGCAGAGGGCAGCGGGCAGAGGGCAGAGGGCAGCGGGCCGCTGGCTCCCCCGTCTCCTCTGGTCCTGACGGCCCTAGAGGTGGCGACTACTAGTGTCCCCGTATTACTGATGAGAGACGAGGAAGAGGTTCTCGGCCAAGGGAGCACCAACAGCGAGGAAAAACGTCGAGAAGGCAACTAGAGAAACAGACCAAGAGGCCAGGAGAGGCCCAACCCACGTGCAAACACGGGACCCTGCAGCACAGCTGGTCCCAAGACGGACCAAACTCGGGGAGAAGCGAAACCCTAGGAACGGATGCTCATTAAGAGACAAGACAGAGAAAATCAGGCCAACAGCAGTAACGCCGAGGCCTCAGAACTACACACCCTCCTTCTCCCTCCTCGCAGGGACCCCGGCGCCTCCGCAGGCAAGAACGCTGGGCCTCGTGGCAACAGGATTAATTTGCATTTAATCAGCACACTTCTGGCTGTCAGGCATACAAAAGCACAGGCACAAAAGTCAGCCCACGTGAGATACCCTAACACCGGCTTTGAAATAAAGCAGAATGACCTTGGCAGTGGTCCACCAGGGCCGCTAAGGTCTTCAGCCTCATCTTGGGGTCGTACGTCCAAACCAGGAGGCGCCGAAGCGTCAGGCTGCTCTCGAGGCCCAAATTCACCCCCTGATCGTCCTCTAACTGGAGCTGAAAATCGGGGCAGACAGAACGTGGGTAAGCGCAGGTCACCAAATGCATCCCCATCAAACCCGGGAAGGGATGGTTCTCATAAAAATGGGACGCATGCTCCCTCTGGACGACAGCTCCTCGAGCGCAGGAGACGGGCTTCCAACCCCGGTGCTGGGACACAGAGGCGCCACAGCCACCCAGCCTTGCCACAGCACTGCCGGCTGGGACCTCGTAGCAGCAACGTGAGGAGACGCAAACCTCTGCAGTGCCGCCGCCCAACATGGGAGGAGGACACGCAGAAAGCGGGCTAGAGCAGGGGCTCACCTGGGAGCGCAAGACGGAGAGCAGCCGGTAGTACTCCTTGAGCTCCTGGTGCAGCGCGGCGCAGAAGCTCTGCGGACAGAGCGGGGCGCGTTAACGCCGGCCGGGCACGCGCGCCCCCTGCACACGGCAGCGCACGGAACCGCGCGGCGACGCAGTGACCCCAGCTTCTGGCCTCGGTCGCCTCGCGGGTTTAAGGCGTGGGGGGGGGGCTTTGCCGGAGGGAAGGGACGGGGCCGCGTGCTTCTCACGCGGCTACGGGGGTTCACTTTAGAGCGCTGCTGAGGTCACAGCCCGCCGCACCGAGCAGAGGCGACTGACAGCGCTGTGCAGGGCAGCGCTCTGGGCCTGCAGACACACGCGCACGGCTGTAACTTACTCTCGGATTCCTTTTCACGACAGGTTATTACCCGGTATGGGGTCGAGTTCCCTGTGCTGTACAGTAGGTCCTTGCTATTTACCTGTTTTATGCAGAGCTGTGTGAATCTATTAACCCCAAATTCCCAATTTATCTCCCCCCTCGTTTGGCAAAAACCCTAAGTTTGTTTTCTGTCTGTACTCTGTAGGTACTCATTAAATGTTTTCCAAATTGCTATATCTGACTGTGTGTCAATACACCGTGTTTCCTATTTTCTCGAGTGGACCGTGACCTTCAGAGTCTATCACCAAACTTCTTTACCCAGAAAGACCCCCTCAGCCACGTCCCCTAGAAGGCTCTGAGCAGGTCACGCATTTCCCGCAGGGAAGGGCGCCCTGGCGCTCCAGCAGCAAGCAACGCACCTGCCCGACAAGTCCAAAGGACCGGTCCAGACTCCTCTGGTCAGTGTACTTTCTGATCTTGTTGTGCAGCCACCCCAGCTCTGCGAGTCTGAGCGCCGTGTCCCTAAGAGACTTACTTAGGTTTGCCTGAAAAGCGAACATACCAAGGGTTCAAAATTCAAACAATGTTTCAACACTACAGCTTGCATTATTTCTCTTCTCAACCACGTGTACTTTTACATTTACATTTCTTAGGCTTCAACCCAAGAAACTTTTCACTAGTACACCACCACTAAAGTGAAAACGCCGAGACTCCAGGAAACAGCTTCGGGGAGCAGGCAGGGAGATTAAACACGAGGTTTGGGCGCCACTGTCCCCAGGAGTGCCTGGCCAGGGTGCCCAGCATGGCGGGGACAGCCTGTGACATCAGTGCCTGGTGATTCGGCCCAGAGTCACAGAAGGACCCAGGGAAACAAGGACTGCGGAAAAGCAAGTTCTGCAGGACGGAAGCACAAGCAAGAGGCATCATACGCGGAATCTGTAACAACGGCAGAGATGCCAAGACGCCTGTCTGGCAGGTACCTGTGGCATGGCGTCGCGGGACGCTGAGGGCGGCCGGAAGGGCAGCCGCACCAGCGAAAATGCGGCAAGGACGCAAGTGCTGAGGACAAAGTGCTCCGACGAGACCGCACAGGGACAACCGCACAGCCTGGCCAGGATCCCAAATCTGTAAACCAGCCCTTGCCACCCCTCGTCACCCGCCTCCCCTCACGGCGCCTGCCTGGTCCTGATGGCGTCCGCCTGCAGCTGCGTACCTTCCCGTCCACCCTGTAAGAGCTGTCGGCGCTGCTCATCTTGACGTGCCTGCCATCGATGCCCTGGAAGACGTACAGGATGTCTCTGACCAGGGCTGCCTCCGTGACCTCCACAGAGCCTGCAACAGTGAGGGAGCAATTACTGGACAACGCATGTTAGGATGAATAAATCACAAGACACAAATCGTTTCAGACTATTCAGCGGTAACCAGAGTGAGATTTAAGAACCAAGCATGGAGTTCCCGTCGTGGCTCAGTGGTTAACGAATCTGACTAGAAACCATGAGGTTGCGGGTTCGATCCCTGGCCTTGCTCAGTGGGTCAAGGATCTGGCGCTGCCGTGAGCTGTGGTGTAGGTTGCAGATGCGGCTCGGATCCTGCGTTGCTGTGGCTGTGGCGTAGGTCGGCAGCTACAGCTCCTGTTAGACCCCTAGCCTGGGAACCTCCATATGCCGCGGCTGCGGCTCTACATAAAAAGGCAAAAAGACAAAAAAAAAAAAAGAACCAAGCAAATGAGTTCAAGGTAAAGAAGAACACGATGTTCCAGGAAAAAAGGATTTTCTGAAGAGGATATGGAGAACACATCATTTATCTTCCAGAGTCTTTTAAAAGACGAAGTAACACGTGGGAACCCGACACGGTCAAGGGCAGCAGAGCCGACCGCACGCGGACGGAAGCTTATCTCACATGGCGTCTAGGAAACTGGCTGCGCACACAGCGAGCACAGGAACCTGGCTGCGCCCGCACCGCCACCCCCAAGGAGCTGACACGGCACACTCGGGACAAAAAGCCCACTCAGGATTTAGGTGTAACCCCATCTGGACGAGGAGGCAGAGGCCAGCGGGAGGAGAACTGTGGAGCACAGCTGGGTCAGAGTCCCGGGCAGGCGGCGGTCAGCAGGCGGCACAGGGCTGCACTTCGCTCCTGAGGATAAGTGTCTACTGAGGGCGCCGCTGACCGGCCGTCACTGCTCATTCCGCCCACTCGCCCACCGATTACTGGGGGCAAAGCAGAAACCACCTGTGAGCAGCTGGACACATGGAGGCCGTCATGCCAAACTAGGAGCTAGCCCTCGTCAAGTCACTGCATGTCCCCGTCCTCTGACACGGCACTGCCACCTGGCTTTTATACGCTGCTGGTCACAAGACGTTTCTTTTCCCACCCATTTACTTTGGCCGGCCTGGAGACACTGTCCGGGCAGCGAGGCAGGACGCAAACAGGGCTCACGAGGAAGGGGTGGGGAGCCGACCTGGGGTCCCACCCAGCAAGGGCCTGCAGAGGGGCCGGCGCCGGCCAGGACACAGGCAGGGAGCCTGGGGGCTGCGGCTCTGCGGCTCCCCACGAGGAGGAGAAACTGCTGCAGGCTGTGAGCAGGGACTCCCAGCCTGTGATCTAAGTATGGAGCCCGGGGTTACCTGGTACGCGCAGCACCGCACAGAGCACAGGCCGGCAAGGCCCTCAGTGCTCGCTCTGCAACAGCCCGCATGGGGGATGGATGTGTGTGTGCACAGAACCGAGTGGCCCTGAGGGACACCTGAAACTGACGCACACTGGAAAGCAGCTCCACTCCACCGTGAAACGCAAAGCAAACTGAAAATGAACGACCGACACACGGGAGGCGCCCCTACTCACCGCCAGCATCCCCATCTCGCTTTGGCCGCACCGTGCTGCGGGAGACGCTGTTGGGGACAGCTTTGGAGGTAGTGGACTGCAAGGACGGCTGGCTGGCGGTTAAAGTCCACGCCAGGCGGGAGCCCAGCTGCTGCCGAAGACCGTCTCCCACGCCTGGAGCCTGGAGGGGCTGCCTGCAAGAGGGGGACCCTTCGAGCCCACACACGCCAGGTGGCCCTGAGGCCAGACACCCACCGGGGACCCGCTTCCCGCCTCACTAAACCATGTGGCTTGACCTCGTACGTCCAGCGCCCGAGTGACGGCACCGGCCCGCACTCCCAGCCTGGGCGTCCGCCTCCACACAGGTTTATCAGACGAACCAAAACCTACTGGTAATTTTTTTTATTTTTTTTTTTTGGTCTTTTCTAGGGCCGCACTCACAGCATATGGAGGTTCCCAGGCTAGGGGTAAATCAGAGCTACAGCCACCGGCCTACACCGCAGCCACAGCAACGTGGGATCAGAGCCGCGTCTGCAACCTACACCACAGCTCCCGGCAACACCGGATCCTAAACCCACTAAGCAACGCCAGGGATCGAATCCGCAACCTCATGATTCCTAGTCGGATTCATTAACCACTGAGCCACGACGGGAACTCCAAGCCTGCTTACTCTTTAAGCTGAATAAGAGCTGAGATTAAACTTCAGAATGTATGTGCTGTCCTTCTAGAACACTGGCCTCAGGCTGAAGTCCCCGCATGGTGCACCACCTCATTTTCTAGCAGCTTTAACAGAACCGCACTGAGTCACACAATGACCTGCAGCGCCTCGTGCTCAGGTAGAAAGCATCGTTTCACAGGAAACCCTGGTCACTGTTCTGCAGAAAGACCCACTTTCTGAAAGCCACTTGAACGTGACCCGTAGGCCAGGGGACCGCGAGTGCAGAACACCGGAGCCGCGGCCGAGCACCCCGGCACCGCCCCCGCCGCCCTCGGCCACTCGGGACACGCACACACTGCCAGGGACCAGCGCTGAGCTCCACAGGCGGTGCTCGGCCGCGTCCCGGAGGCTGCGCCCGGCAGCAGGCCCTTCCCTAGGCACAGAGCACTGAGGGGCAGGGCCGGGGCGGGGAGAATTCGCACCGGGGTCAAGTCTGCGGGAAAGCACACCAGACACGGCGCCCAGCACTCAGCTCTGGGGACAGTGCCCGGGAGCACAGCGGCTGCGCCAAGGGCCGAGGCGCCTGCTGCCCCCGTCTGGGGACCTGGGCGTGAGCCATACCCCGGGAGGAGGGCGGGCGGCGGCGGCGGGGTCGGGCCGTTGAGGGCGTAGGTGCCCAGGCTGCTGACGCCGCTGCTGCCCGCGCTGCCCGCGCTCTGCGCCGACTGCGCGCTGCGCTCCTGGTAGTTCAAGGGCAGAGACTGTGGCCGGGCGTAGTAGTAGGGAGTGGAGTGTGCGTCTCGCGGCAGCGCCTGGGCAAACAAGGCGGTGTAGCTGGAGACCTGCAACACAGCCAGATCCGGTTACTCAACACGCTCCCCGGGTCGACAGGTTATACTCAGATTTCAGTTCCATTCCTGTAACTGGATCCTGCACAGGCAGAGCTCAGAGACCCCACAGGTTCAGTTCCAGACCCCGCAAGAGCGATGCCGCAATAAAACAGGTCACAACGAATTTTCTGATTTCCTACGGCATCGAAAAGTGATGTTTGCACTCTGCTGTGGTCTAGTAAGTGTACAATAACATTATGTCCAAAGAGCAATATACACCTGAACTAAAAATATCTTATTGCTGGGAGTTCCCTCCATGACTCAGCGGTAATGAACCCAACTAGTATCCATGAGGACGCAGGTTCGATCCCTGGCCTCGCTCAGTGGGTTAAGGATCTGGGGTTGCTGTGGCCGTGGTGTAGGGCGGCAGCAGCAGCTCCGATTCAACCCCTGGACTGGGAACTTTCATATGCCACATTTGCGGCCCTAAAAAGCAAAAAAAAAAATCTATTGCTTACAAACGTAACCTGACAATGCAGTTGTCACAAACCCTCAATTTATTAAAAAATGCAGTATCTGCAAAGCACAATAAGCAAGGTATGCCTGTCTTTATTAAATGATCAATTAATTATACTTTTAATATGCTAGAACTGATAAAGTTTCAGAAAGTTTTTTAAATCACAAAACTCCCACATGGTCTGGTAACTAAACATTTTATTCAAATAATTCCTCAAATATTTTTTTTAAGTTTGGCATTATTACATAATGAAAGAATGAATGCTCTCTCCTCAGACTGAGGCTTTCCCACACTGAAGTTCCCGCAGCAGAGCGCTTTCTACACCAGACCCCCGGCTCGGCCCGGCGGCCCAAGTGCTCTCACAAACACTGCACAGGTCACCAAGTGAGCTCATGGACACAAAGCCGTCACAACAGTAGTTAACGTTTACGATGACATCTAGAAAACATCTAGTGTGCTGTGCTGACACTAAGAACTTTATACAGTAAAATCAGAAAACGGATAGCTTATGCCCTATTTAATCATTGCTGTATTTGAAGTATAACATGATTCTCAGAAACAGCTTAAGGAAACACAGCACACTGACTACTAATGCCCTAAAGACGAAAGTAAAAGAAGAAACCCCTTGACACCCCCCATGACTGCCCAGAAAACTAGATAAGCTTTTCCGCTTTTCTCATGTTACCGTCTTAAGCACAGAAGCTGACTCCTATCTAAATCCAGCGTGACTGTCCCCACAGGACCCTGAGCCGTGAAAACAGAGCCTCTCACCTTGTTTGGCTGCTTGCGTGGATCTTCACTAAGGCTTAGCAAGAGGTAGAGAATGGACCACTTATTTTTCAGAACGCCCTGTTCAGAGAGAAAACATCAAAGGAACAACTTTGTACAGTTCTCTGGTTTCGTCTTCTCCTCTCCTGAGCCACCCCTATTTCCAAAAAGGAACGCGTTTTAGAACTCGCCTGGCAGCACCAAATCTAAACCTGTTCACTCTTCAGGCCACGCACACAGTTCTGCTCCTCAAGCCTAGAGAATGTTCTCTGGCGCTCACCTAACTATAAAGTCCCAACAGGAACACATTTTTAAATTACACGATTCCTAAAAAACAGTATTTCCTCCATGAAACAATACTTACAATACCCAACTTCCCAACCAGAGCGATTTTAAGAAAACTGCCATTGGGAGCTCCCGCGTGGCGCAACAGAACCGGCAGTGTCTCTGCGGCGCCAGGACACAGGCTGGATCCCCACCCGGCACGATCCCAAACGGGTGGCCACTGCGGCTCGGATTTCCTCCCGGGCCTGGGAACTGGATATGTCCGGGTGGGGGCCAAAAATTTTTTAAATTTAAAAGTAAAAACAAAAGTTTTAAAAAAGAGAAAACTGCCCCTCTATCTAAGTCCTATTTAGGCCATAAAAAGGAGTATCGGAAAAAAGGAAAATAATTCTAAAGTGTGAGACGTAGGCCTCAGCACCATGCATTCCCGGGAAACTAGCTCTGAAGTTCTCCGATGAGCGGGTCATCGTAGCCCCTGGGTTCTCCGTAAGGTTGTCACACAGGTTCATTCACGCCCTAAAAGCCTTCCTCTGCCGATTCACAACCTTGAGCGGCAGCCCCCCGCCCCCCAGTGCACCTCATCCCGGATTTACAGTGTCCCACTCTGTTCACGTAGCCCTGCCTTTCCAACGCACCGGCTAGAAAACACAAGTCCCTTCATTCACAAGACAGACGGGGACAGCCACTCACATTACACAAGTTCATCATTACAGGCATAAAATATTCCTTGAAAGCTCCTTGAAAGAATAAGCTAATCCGTATTTAGATTAGGTGCATCCACTTAAAAATTTCTGATGTTGTCGAGGTTCTTCTACAGCCTGAATCACAAACATTTCACCCTAGAATTCAGCTGGTTTACTGAAGTGAAGGCCAGCAAAGTCTTTTATGAAAATAAACAGGTTAGAAAACCCACCACGGGAGTTCCCGTCGTGGCTCAGTGGTTAACGAATCTGACTAGGAACCATGAGCTTGTGGGTTCGATCCCTGGCCTCGCTCAGTGGGTTAAGGATCCGGCGTTGCCGTGAGCTGTGGTGAAGGTTGCAGACACGGCTTGGATCCCGCGTTGCTGTGGCTGTGGCGAAGGCCGGCAGCTACAGCTCCTGTTAGACCCGGTATGCCGCGGGTAACCTCCGTATGCCGCGGGTGCGGCCCTAGGTAAGGCAAAAAGACAAAAAAAGAAAAAAGAAAACCCACCACGTGTGGGTACCAGCACCCAAGATCACAAAACATTCAAAGCAATTCTTCGTAAGCTATCCATTGCAACAGCCCAAATTGCAACCCAAGGATGAAACGGAGTATCCTCAAGGTAAGCCCAGCTGTCGCGTGGATGCGGGCGGGGCTTCCTCCCAGGAATGGCCCCGGGCTTCGGGGACACACACTCAGCGTGTCCCGGTCTCATCACCCCTCGGAGCTTCGTGCCCTGATCAGCAACTGGGCATTCAGTCCGGCGGGAACCTGATCCAGCACCCAGCCCCTGCCAAGAGGCCCCCGCCGCCTGCAGTCAGAGGCCACGGCCGCGCAGAGCAGTCGCGCTCCTGGCCTCACCGGCCGCTGCCAAGCGGAGCGGCCCCGAGAACCCGCAGCTACCTGCGAGTGCAGCTTCCTGTGCAGCTCTGAGAACAGCGCAGCGTCTGCTTCTCTTCTCTGTCGAGTAACTGCGAAGTTAAGAGAGGGAGTGTTAGTCACTGAAGCCCATGTTTACGAGAGGATTTCACCAGCAGAAGCAAGACAACCCTGACGTCAGAGACGGCTCAAAATGCCTAGACAGGGTCACCGCAGCTCCAGCAAGCTGGTCAACTCACTGGATCCGACACTGGTGAAACAGGTACAAAATCAGGCTGGAGTCAGAGAGTTTATATGAAAATTAGCTAAAGGAATAGAACCATGGGCTCTTTCAGGCTGAACCCACAAACAGTCCTCGACAGCCCCGTGCGGCAGACCCCCCCCGCGTAGCTGGGTCACAAAGGCCCCTGGAGGGACCTCAGGAAGTGAGCTGTCCCTGGAACCCTGACCTCGAAGGCAGTAAGAGAGGTGCACCATTCGCGGCGCTGCAACTGAAAGCCACGCACTCTAAGCATTCTGCAGAGCAGCCGCAGGTCTGGAAAGGGAGGGGTCCAGTAACACAGAGCCTAGTGGCTGCAGTTCTCACTAACAAGCCACAAAGGAAAAATAATCTAAAATGGAATAAGCATCAGGGAGCAAGAAGAGTGGAAGCGTCCTGTGTGTCTGTTTTACACACAGAAGAAAAATACGTCTTCACGGCAGGAGACGGGCTGCACTTCCCGCGGCCTCAGGTAAGACAGGTGCTAGGCAACGCCAAGGTCAGATCATCCCCGACCAGCCTTGCTAATGCAGCCGCCACGGCCCCAGGCCCGCACGCACCCCAGCGCGGCTGCCCAGCTCTGAAACAGGACGTCCACACAGACCCCTGGCCAAACAGGGCGAACAACGCGCAGCCGGAAACAGAGCCACGAAGATCCACCTCCTAGAAGCCGACTTTGCGACAACCCGTTTCCTCTGGGCGGGCAGAGCACACGGCCTCGCGGCCGGGCTGCTTCTCAGGGGCAGAGCTGTGAGGGGGCCTGGCCACCGGGGAACCACCCTCCAGCCGGGACCAGAGCGACTGTCACCAGTGGGCCCCGGGCTCAGGGACCCTCCTCAGACACTCTGGGACACAGAGGGGTGGCAGCACCCACCTGCCCGCCTCACTCGGTGGGAGCAGGCTCATAACCAGGTGCTTACACATGGAAACTACACCTAAGAAGGCCCTCGGCAGCAGCTCAGAACTACACACGAAGGAAAATACGTCAAACACTAAAGTATGAGACGTCTAGACAGTGAGAATCCATAGAAGCGACATCTGACTCGCTGACCTGTTCAACGCCGAGGTAACACCCTAGGCCACCTGGTCAGAAGGCTGTCATAGCCAACACTGAGCGTCACAAGACAAGCCGGAGTTACAGCGAGTCCTCTAATCTCCTCACACGCTTAAACCAAATTCTGTCGTCGCAACAGCACTAAAAACGGCCCCTTCCACCATGGTCTAATGAAAGCACGGAGCTGTCCGTATTTTTAATACGTGTTTTCATACACATGTAACAGTCCCTAGTATTTTAACGTGCTTGGGAACTACATGTATACACACACATGTAGACCCGTGTGTGTACGTGCACGCACGTGTGTATAATTAAGTTTTGACAACAAGCCTAAGAATGCAATGTGTGATAACACTCAAGAAAAATACGTACGTTCTTTCTTGATTTTTTCAGCTACTAGAAATTCATCTCTTTCAACAGTCGGGGCAAAGTTGCTGCCGATGACTCGCACAGCATACTGGAACTGCTGGGCCACGTCGGCTGAGAGGCAAATACAAGCACCGAGTTAGTCCCCATCAGAGGAGGTCCTGATGACCTGAAGCCCCCCACCCAAGATGACGCCTAGTCGCAAGCACCCACCCTCCATCTTCACCCCAGAGATCTTTTTATTTATTTTTTATTTATTTATTTATTTGCTTTTCAGGGCCGCACTTGCAACATATGGAGGTTCCCAGGCTAGAGGTTAAATTGGAGCTGCAGCTGCCAGTCTACACCACAGCCACAGAAACACCAGATCTGAGCCGAGTCCCCAACCTACACAGCTCACGGCAACACGAGATCCTTAACCCACTGAGTGAGGCCAGGGATTGAACCCCCTTTCTCATGGATTCTAGCCAGATTCATCACCGCTGAGCCACAAGAGGAACGCCTGGAGATCTAACTGAGATGACAGAAGAGCCCCTAGGAAGCAGAATGAGTGACTAAATGATCAGAATCATTTATAGTAGAAAGGGAGAGAGCAAGGCCAGAAAGTCTGAAAAGTCCTAGGAGACAGAAAACAAAATGGATTGATAATCATGAAAAAGGAGCAGAAAGGACACAGCCCAAAACACGGCGCATAAACGCAAGTGGGAACTGGCTGCTGACAGCCAACGGACAATAAACTTATGAGTCATGTGGCTTCCAGATAAAGAGGCTGGCTTACACAGATGTGTGCTCTGCCCCCTTCCAAAACGCCACTAGGAGTTCCCACTGTGGCTCAGCAGGTAAACCTGACTAGTCGCCATGAAGATGTGGGTTCGATCCCTGGCCTCGCTCAGCAGGTTAAGGATCCGGTGTTGCCAGGAGCCATGGTGTAGGTCGCAGATGTGGCTCGGATCCCATGTTGCTGTGGCTGTGGTGTAGGCTGGCATTTGCAGGTCTGTAGTCCCCTGGCCCAGGAACTTCCATATGCTGCAAGTGTGGCCCTAGAAAGAAAACTATGAAAAAAAGGCTCCACATCATTAGCCACGAGGGAGACGCAACTGAAAACCACACCGAGGTACCACGTACAGGCATCATCACGGCCAGAAGGGCAAAGCACCTGGCAGTACGGGCGCAGAGCGCCGGGACCTCCTGGACACTGCGTGCGGATGAAACTGGCAAAGCCACTCTGTGAACCAGCCTGGCAGTTTGTTTAAAAGCTGGACACACACCTAACCACGTGGTATAGCAATCCCACTTATAGGTACTTATTCTAGAGAAATAAAAACTTATGGTGGCATAAAAATCCACACGTGAATGGTTACAGGCAGCACTACCCATATCCACCAAAACCGAAACAATCCCCAGGTCCACGGGTGGGGCTGGACAAAGGAATTGGTGCATCCTGCACGCGAAGCTGGCCCAGACTGCATGGCTAGATACTGGGGAACCACCCTCCAGCCAGCCCTCCAGCAAAGTGCCCAGACGGATGTGGGCCCAAGAGGTTTCAGATGAAAGAGCTGGCTTTTTGTATCCTAAAAGTTTAAAGGTAAAAGCCACTGAAATTCACGACGTACAAAAACAAGTGCAGCTCAAATAATTACAAAAACTCCACAGGCATTGCCTTCCAGGAGTTGGGAAAGTGATGGGGACGCATCCTGCCCGCCCGCACCTCCCTGCACGTGCCGGCCGGCGTCTACATGATGCTGCTTCCGTAAAGGACGGGACGACTTCTTGGTCTCAAGCCCCCTTTACACTTTTAAGATTGAAGACCCCTAAAAGTGTGTGTTTCCTTATGTGAGTTACACTGATCTACAGCTACTGTACTAGAAATTAAACCCAAGACCATTTGTGAGTATTAAGTCATTAAAAAGTAACGATAATAGGGAGTTCCCACTGTGACTGAGCGGTGACAGACCCAACTGTCCATGAGGACGCGGTTCAACTCCTGGCCTTGCTCAGTGGGTTGAGGATCTGGCGTTGCCGTGAGTGTGGTGTAGACCAGCAGCTGCATCTCCGATTCGACCCCTAGCCTGGGAACCTCCATGTGCCGTGAGTTCGGTCCTAAAAAGACCAAAAACAAACAAACAAATAAACAAAAAAACCCACGACAGACCATTAAGTACAACTTTCAAATGACACCTAAACCTCGGGGCTTCGATATACACAGAACTGACATTCAGCTGCATCTTAGGGTGCACGTAAAGAGCCCTAACGCACACGGGACGTCCTTGAGGGAAGACTATGCTTTATCTGGAGCTTCGTCATCATTTTCAAAAACCGTAACAGCCAGAGCAGCACCGCCTGTGGGGCACGAACCACCGGGACAGCGCTCCTTTCGCGGCCGGCCTCACGGCGCGCGCCGCCCCACAGGAGTCCCAGGTTCGGGCGGGGGTCTCGCCTCACTCTGTGCTGGGCTGCAGTCTCCCTGGGCAGCCGTGCTGAGACTCCTGCCTGATAAAACCCCTCTGCTGCCTCTTCATCTCACAGTGAGAAAGAGGCTTACACAGCACGAAAGGAACGCCGCCTCCCCGCCTCCGGCAGGGCAGAGACACCGAGTCAGTCCCGCGGCGTAGTCAGGAAAACGGCCCCCAGCTGACGGGTCCGGACAGCACTCTCCGCTCACTGCTGGCGCTGGGCTTCAAGCCACCCACCAGTGTTACAAGCCTGTGTTATAACAACGGCTATGCTGACTTTATAAAAAATGGCAAGCGCCAAAGAGCTGGGTGCTTCGCATCTGAAGGTCCCTGAGGCCAACTACAGAAGAAGTGTTCATACTTTATCAAAACTGATTCATATGCAATTTGCATTAAAAGTAACAAGTGTCTAGTAGGCCTCAATTTCATAGTATTAAAAAGGCAGTAAATTATAAAACCTTAAGGCCAACTGTCAGCAACACGTCACCAGAAAATGAGGTCATTAACCAAACGTTCTACTTACTTGACAGGCAAAATACCCACCAACGAAATTCTTTTAAAATCTCAAATTGCTCTTTGTTCGCTAAGGTAGAACAAATTAAAATAGAACAAGGCAAGCTCTAAAGACAGAAATGCCTCAGGAATAGTGCTATGATTTGGAATTACGAATCTAACTATTTGGCAATCTCAGCTGAACAAAGAGAGCATCATCTTAGTGGATTTTATGATATAAAAAGTTTATTCTGAGAGGATGCCCATAGGACCTCACAGACAGCTTAGGTACTGTCTTTTTCTTTCCGGTTGAACTGAGATCTAATTGACAAACAGCACTGAACAGGTTCAAGGTGCACAAAAGTCTTTCCTCCTAATTTACACACAAGTCTAAGCGGGGAGAGAGGAGTGCTCAGAACTCTGCTGAAAAGAGGTGCTCCGACCTCCTGGCAGCGGGGAAACCACGTCAACCAAAAGAAGCCGCAAACATTAACACTTTCAACTGAGAAACGCGGTGATTCCTCGCAATGAATGGTCTCCAAAGTCCAGCTGTGACAGTGGAAACGGGTGACAGTGTGGTCTACCCTGGAGGGAAACTGAGGCCCACCGCGGTAACGGAACACCGGTGGCAACACGAGGGAGTCACGGCCAACAATTCAGTTCCCTCGCTCCTCCTACGGTCAGGACTCCTCCTACGGTCAGGAGCATCAAGTCAGAAAGGCAACTCGGCACGCGGGAGAGACACACACAGATGAGCTGGAACAAAAACAGGAGACAGCCAAGCTCCCCCGTCCCGCCACCTCAAGGCCTCTGCAGGCAGCCCGCGTGCCGGAGGAACCTCCCCCAGGTCTGTTCAGCTGTTCCCAGGCTTCCTCCAATACCCCTTCCCCTGCTTTATCTTTTCATCACTGCGCCAGGAATCAATGTTAAAAGTCTACTGATTCTATATCTCCTCCACTGGAAGGCAGAACCTCCGAGAGGAATGACCTGTCTACCCTGGCACCGCCAGCACCTAGCACAGTGCCTGGAGGTGGGGGACCCAAAGATGCCTTAGATGAATAAAGTGACAGAGTGAAACTTCAGAAACTTCAGCAAGAACCGTGGGAAGTCACTGCTACTGAATGGACCGACACCCCCCCCATTCACCTTGTGCTCCTAACGCTAGCATAGAACATCAAATAAACTATGTAGGCAAACTATCATGCACCGTGAAATGTCAAAACGCAGTCTCTAGTCTCTAGTCTTCAATTTTGTTTATAGCCTTCCTGCAAAGCTGCACAATTTCCTTCCCACATCGCGGTGCTTAAGGAATAAGTAACCTAGTTACTGCAGTTGCCCAGACAACGCCTTCACAGCGCATCCCCTCTTCTCCCCCTCCCTCCCGCCAAAACAAACATCGAGAGCTGAGACGCCGCGCCACTTTTTGCAGTACCGCGACCGCAGAGCGGCTTGACATCCTGTATGAGACTGGACTGGCACTGCGCTCGCCGTGAACTCTGCGGGGCCGGTTTTACATCAAACCACCTTCAGCCCCTCACGGTAGGAAATGTGGCAAATAAGAGTCATAAACACCTTCGCGTCACACCCAGGCCGCTACACTTTCCTAACGTTAAAGGGAGACGGCGCGGCCCGCCACCGCCCGCACCCCGTCCGCGGCGTCACCCTCCGCGCAGCCACGGCCGAGTGACCCCGGGCCAGCCCGCCGGTCGGCCCGGCCACGCGACCCAAGGAGGCGGCCGCGCACAGTCCTCCCGGCTGCACTCGGGCGCCCACGCCGGGAGCGGTGACTCAGCCGCCCCGGCCTGGCCTCCTCCCCCGCCCCGGCTGCCGCGCCCCGCACGGCGGCCCGCCCCGTCCCTGCCCGCCCCGGGGGCGCCTGGGCCGCGAACCGCCCGGCCCAGCCCCGCTACCTTCGCTCTTGCCCAGGATCCGGCAGCACAGGTTCTGCAGCAGGACGTTCGGAGACTTCTGGTCCGGGGCCGCCATCCTGGCCCGGGCCTGCCTGCGGGGGGCCCGGCGGAGCCCCCGGCCCTCGCCCACCTGCCCTGAGCCTGGCGCACTGCGGACGCCCGCGTCCGCCCCGCGCCCCGAGGGCTCCCGGTCCCCTCACAGGCTAAGGCCCCGCGGGCAGCGCCGGCAAGAAGGGCGCCATTTTAACGGAACCCGCCGAAACGCCGGGCCCTCCCACAATGCCCCGCTTCTTCCGGGCGGGCGAGCCCGCGGTGCGCCGGCCTAAGGGCTCCCCCCGACCACGGCGGCCCAGCCAGGAAAGTTCCGGCACCAGGTGCCCCGGAATTCCCAAGCGTCCTCGAGGGTCGGTTGGCCGTGTACCTGCTGTGAGCAGGTGCCCAGGAGCGCCTCTAGAGGCCGTGACTTTTTTAAAAGTCATGGTTCGAATCCCACTTCCGTTGAAAGAACTCTGTTTACTGAAGTATAAAGTTGATAAGGTTTTTTTTGTCTTTTTGCCTTTATCTAGAGCCGCACCTGCGGCATATGGAGGTTCCCGGGTTAGGAGGTCTAACAGGAGCTGTAGCTCCTGGCCTACATACACCACAGCCACAGCAACGCGGGATCCGAGCCACGTCTGCAACCTACACCACAGCTTAACCCAATGAGCAAGGCCAGGGATCGAACCCGCAACCTCATGGTTCTTAGTCGGATCCGTTAACCACTGAGCCACGAAGGGAGCTCCTAAAGTTGATAAGGTTTTTGACACGTGGCTGAGCGTCCCACAGGCACCCTGTGCAGCTGTCCTAAGCGCGTGTTTGGCTGCTCCGCACCCCGCCCACACCCCTCTCCCGCAGCCCAGGCAGCTGCGGCCTGTCTGAGAAGGGGAAGGCCTGAGAAAGAAAAGAGGGGTCAGCAGGCACCTACACGTCATCTCAGACGTTTCTGTAGAAGCGTGCACGAGTGGACAAAAGAGCCGCAGTCACCGAGAACTGCCCAGGCCAGTGACAAGTGACCCAGTCCTCACAAGGGTCAAGGTGCAGGAGCCCAGCACTGCCTTCGGTCCAGCAGGTGATCCGGGACAAGCCCAAGTTCCTCGCATGGATTTGGAGTTAAGACTAAAACACGGTGTCCCTCCAGCTGGCCGGAGCTAGAGCAGAGGAAAGCAGGCACCTTCCAACAGCCGACTGAGCCGAGTGGGCGGGAACAGCCCAGCCCTGCCCTCCCAGGGCCGGAGGAAAAGGCCAGGCCGTGCACACAGGGACACCCCGGCGTCCTGCTGAAGCTCAGGCTGCCTTAACGGGAGTCCGTGGAAGGGCCAAGACCCTGAAGGAGCCCCGCCTGCTTGACTATACATCACAGCACCTAAACCACCCGAATTCTAGAACCAAGAAAACCGCAAGAGTCACAAGACAAAGGCTCTGAGTGAGGCACGTGGAGGCCAGAGGCCGCGCGGAGAGGGAACTGCGGTTTCAGATGGTAGCGTGACCGTGGCTCCCTCCTTCCCAGCCCTCCTGCTGTGGGTTTCCAAGGTCACGGACCCCAGTAGCCGCCCTGACAGCAACACTGTGGAGTGCAGAGACGGTGAGAGGCACAGAGAGGGAAGGAGGCGAGAGAAGGTGGCCCAGCTTAGTGGGCATGGGGCTCGTGTGTCCGTACAACCATCTCCTGTCGCTAGGTTGCTCTGCCCTTCCCAGTCAAAGGGGAAAGAAAGTCACTAAGGTAGCGCATGGGGACACATAATGGGATGAAAAGCAGGACTTGCCTGAGAACGAGCGACTGGGACACAGAACTGAGGACCCTGCTTTTTAAAGACACGGGAGGAAGACACTGCCCGGGTTAACAAGCCGCAGCCACGTGTGCACGGCCACTCTCCGGCCACCGCTCCCGTCCCCACGGGTCCGCCTGCCGCTGAGCGGTGGCCACAGAGGAGCAGATCCTGAAGGTCCCGAGACCGTTTTAGGAAACAAAGAGAATACCGCCTGCCTTCTGAGCTGAAAAGCCAAAGCTGCAGCATTAACTTCAGGTTCTTGCTGAAAGACCCAAGTGAATCACGCCCGTACAATTTGGCCTTGCCTGACCATGACACTGGCACAGGCTTCGCAGAATCGCACCCCAGAATGGCGGTGTTAGCTTTGCAGATCCAAGGCTATCTTGTGTTATAAGCAGGTTGTTACTCCTAAAACTGGGTAAGTCTTTGTTCTCTTGGCGTAGTTTGATTTAATTACTAATTCTCTACATTTGGTAGATTTGTTTTGCTTTGTTTTTAAGCTCGGAAGCCATTAAGGATTCAGTACAATCCTAAATGTTCCTGACACCCACAAAGTTTATCATGCTCAATTTTTTCTTTGGTTTATCGAATAGGGTCATAGGTAATATGTACATAGAGCAAGGAGTGCAAAGGACGAGGAAAGGAGAGAGGCTGGTTTTGGTCGTCTTATATTCAGAATTTCGTTTTGCTAGCTCTGCTCCAAATTACCTCCCCAGCTTTCTTATTTTAACTCTAAAACTGTCCACCTTCTTCATTCGGATGAGTGTTTCTCTCTGGGACCTTAGAGCAGATTTGCAGGCAAAAAGGTCACTGCTTTAAAAAAATCTCTATTTCCAGGATTCCAAGGAGCATTTTAGTGGTAAACTGACAGGATTTGTTGTTTTCTTGTGAGAAAACAGTGCAATCCTGTTCAAACGCTTTGTTCTAATTTCTCCCGGGTTTTATTAGGTTTCACCCCATTTTCCTTAGTGTCTTGGGCTTGGGGCCTCTTATTTTCAATTTATGCATTCATTTTCTATTTCCAAGGTTTTATTTGGCATCTTTCAGTTGGGGAAATTGTCTCCACATCTTACCTTACGAAGTTGTTTGTATTTGGTAATATTACATATACACAATTATTTTAAAATAAGCTTTTCTTCTGCTCCCAAGATAACATCGAAAAATCGAGGAGCCACAGAAATACCGAAGGGATAAAAATCAGGCACAACTGCACCAGCGGGACAGCCCCATCGGTTTCAGTATCTGTCCGCGCGCCGTGCGCCGCGTTCACCGCACGTCACCTGCTGTTCCGGAAGCCCCGTCTCACTCGCTGTCGCACCTCGATTTTCCGTGTCATCAGCTGGCCGGAGGCTGAGAGCACCTGCTGCGTCCTAGTCCATCTGCCGGGCAGCGCAATTTCCGCCGCTGATCTCCGCTTCGTGTTCTCGGGGGTCCCATTTGTTTGATAAATTTTTCTTTATTAAATGTAAAGAACGTTGGAGCCAGGATGGCTCTGGACCCAAACCCCTGGCTGAGGTCCGTTTACAGAGCCACGGACTTGGGGTAAACCGGCACACCAAGGCTTTCAAAGGCCTTTCCTTGAGGGCGACGTGGGCTCAGAGCTCATCGATAGATGCTGGAGCCAAGTGGGAACCACTCTGGGCCCTCCAGGGCCGCGTCCCCTGTGTTCACAGATTTGGCCACGGGGCAGAAAGGGAGCGGGACTTGGTGCCAGACACGAGCTTTCTTCCCTCTGGCTCTGCTCTTGGCCGTCCGTGTGACCACTGCAAAGCACGGACACTCGTGAATTGTGGCTTCCTGGTGGGTAGGGTGGTTGGCGGTGGCGGGCACACTGCGAAGTAAACCTACCACTAAACGCTGCACAAACAGGACTCTTGCTAGTAACTCCGAGATCCACCTCGGGGTGTATCTGTGCTCTTTTTTTTTTTTTTTTTTTTTTGCTTTTTAGGGCCGCCCTCGCAGCATATGGAAGTTCCCAGAGGGGTCTAATCGGAGCTATAGCTGCCAGCCGACACACAGCTCTTGGCAACGCAGGATCCTTAACCCGCTGAGTGGGCCCAGGGATCAAACCCGCATCCTCGTGGTTACCAGTCAGATTCATCGCTGCTGCACTAGGGTGGGAAGTCCAATGCTCTTAACCAAGAGTTACAGAGGAGACAGTTTTCCTCAACAGACCTCCCTGAGGCAGATCTTAGGATCCCTGTTTTAGTAAAAAGAAGCCTCAGGCTCAAGAGAAGTTGAGTGTTTTGCCAAAGCTCACACAGCAGTAAATGGCCAGACAGAGGTTAGGCTTCGTGTCTCTTCCGGGCTAAAGCTCTTTCTGCTAACAGCTCACGAGCTCACTACCTAACAGTAACTTTGTAATGGAAATCTGAATTAACAATTGGAATGTAAGTTAAAAATCTCTGTTTGATTAATGATGGCTTATAAAATGGATTAATACTTTTTATTTTAACGTTTTATTTAAAAATTAGGATGTGAAAACTCCTAATAATATTTTAAAGTATATATATATATATATAAAATACATAAATTTATATATTAAAAAGTCTTTGCCAGTTGACCCTACCATGTCAAAGCTGCTATGTACGTTTGCTTTTTACAGCAGTGTATTATTTTTTTTCTTCCCAACGGGCACTCTTTCCTCCTCCAAAGTCCCTGGAGATTTAAGGTTTTGTAACTCTTCACCCAGCTTCTGAGAAGTCATTTGACATTCCTGCTGCAGGACATACAGTCAGAAACATTTTCGAAAACAGCATTTCAGTACATTTGATGCAGAAAACACGCAGCCCTGACTGCTGACAGGATAACTAAGTGAAGAAAATGCGTATTTGGTTCAGAATTTTCTCAACTCTTTTCTCCATTCTGCGAACCTGCAGGGGACCGGCGAGATCTCCCCTGTTCTGTCGTCCGGGCTCAGCAGCGCCAGGCCACCAGTGCCACGCAGGGGCCCGAGAAGGGTTTCACCTGCGGGAGCGGCGAGAGTCCCGGGCCGGGCCACCCTCCGGGAGCCGGCCCGGTGCTGCCCTCTGCTGGCCAGAGGCGTGAATTGCTACCTGAGATGGGAATCGCCACTTAATCCTATCAACTGGTTTCAGAGAATAAATCTAGTCAGCATTATACCCTTAATGGAATCCTCATAATTCTGCACATAAGTCTTTTCTGTCCTGGGCCGCGATCTTTGCCTAACCGCACAAAGCTAGTCAGCAGTGAGTGTAGTCAGGAGCGTGGTTTTTCTGCATCAAATCCATTGAATGCTGTCTTCAAAAACACTTCTGGAAGAGTCCCATTTCCAGAACGCCTCTGACTGTTCCACCTGCCCTCAGTAAGAGGAAGGAGGGACAGCACAGTGGGCTGCGAGTTCTCCAGAAAGCCCGGGGCGCAGCCCTACCGCCAGGCGTGTGACTCCAAGCACGTGATTTCTTCCAACCTCGGTTTTCTAATCCTGAAAAGAGGAGGAACGTGTCCACCTTGCAAGACTTGGAGAGGATCAACAAGGGAACTTGAAAGATATCTGGTAAACCTTTGAAAGTCACTGCTTGTCAAAGAGGTCACAGAGAATCTGCCAGATCTCAATAGCTGAGGTTTTCAGGACCACGTAAGACCCACAGAAAAATTCATCCTATCACACTAAACCTGTTTAAAAATGCAATTCAGGGGAATTCCCATCATGGCTCAGCGGTTAATGAACCCAACTAGCATCCATGAGGACACAGGTTTGATCCCTGGCCTCGCTCGGTGAGTTAAGGATCTGGTGCCGTGAGCTGAGGTGTAGGTTGCAGACGCGGCTCAGATCCCGCGTTGCTGTGGCTGTGGCGAAGGCCGGCAGCTGTAGCTCCGATTAGACCCCGAGCCTGGGAACCTCCATATGCCGCAGGTGGGGGCCGACCAAAAGACAAAAAAATAAATAAATAAATATAAAAAGGCAGCAGTGGCTCTACTAATGTCAGATAGATTTCAGAACCAAGGAAATTGCTAAGGACAGGAAGGAACATTACATAATGATAAAAAGGATTAATCAACCAAAAATATACGTAATCCTAAGTATACAGACACCAAAATTAGCTTCAGAACACATGCAGCAAAAACTGATAGAACTACAAAGAGAAATAGCCAAACCCAAAATTCTACTGATTTCAACACCCTATTAATTTTTTTGGGGGGGGCAGTATGCAAAATTTCCCGGGCCTGTGATCAGAGCTGGGCCACAGCAGTGACATTGCTGGCCTGAGAACTTCCGCATGCTATGGGAACAGCCAAAATGAAAGAGAAAAGTTTCAAATCAATAATGTAAAAGTTTCAAATCAATAATGTAAGTCCCGGAGTTCCCGTCGTGGCTCAGTGGTTAACGAATCCGACTGAGAACCATGAGGTCGCAGGTTCGATCCCTGGCTTTGCCCAGTGGGTTAAGGATCCGGCGTTGCCGTGAGCTGTGGTGTAGGTCGCAGACGCGGCTCGGATCCCGCGTTGCTGTGGCTGTGTTGCAGGCCGGCGGCTACAGCTGTTAGACCCCTAGCCTGGGAACCTCCATATGCCGCAGGTGCGGCCCTAGATAAGGCAAAAAAGATAAAAAAAAAATGTAAGTCCCAACTCAAGAAAAAGAAAAAAAAAGGCCAAAATAAATCCAAAGCAAGGAAAATGAAAAAAAAAATGATAGAGGCAGAAATCAGTACAACTGAAAAACAGGAAACACCAAGGGAGTTTATTCCCCTCCCCCCAAAATCAACAGCATCTGTAAACCTCTGGAAAGTCTGAGAAAGGTAAGCAGAACACACGACTCACCAGTATCAGGAATAAAGCAAGTATAACTACAGAGTCTGTGGTCCCTGAAGAATAAAAAGGGAACTCTTTGAACAACATGCATTCATTCCTATGACAACTTAGGAGAAATAGACCAATTCCTCAAAAACCACAAACTGCCAAAATTCAGCCAAGATGAAATAAATAACTTAGACAGGTATATGACCTTTTTTAAAAAATTGAGTTTGTACTGAAAGTTCTGAAAAAGAAATTTTCAGCCCCAGATGGTTTCACTGGAAAATTTCACCAAACATTTAAAGAATAATTATACAGTTGCTTCTAGAAAACAGCAGAGTAGAGAAAATTCGGTGGCCCCGGTAAAACCAAATCACATCCAAAGTATATCAGGAACTCATAAAACTTATAGAAAAAATAGTAATAATCTGATTTTAAGATGAGCAAAGGACTTGAACAGACATTTTTCCAAAGACGTACAGATAGCCGGCAGATCCAAGAAAAGTGCTTACTAACCATCAGGAAAAGCAAACAAACCACAGTGAGATACCCCTGCCACCTGCCAGAAAGGCCTTGTAAAGGAGACCAGAAACAGCGAGTGCTGCCAAGCTTGCTGTTGGTGGGAGTGAAAATGGGTGCAGCCGCTGTGGAAAACAGGGCGGAGGTCCCTCCAGCGGTTAGAAATATGTAACTGTCATACGGTCCAGCAACCCCACTGCTGGGTACTATGCAAAGGAAACGAAACCAGGATCTCAAAGAGAGATATCTGCCCGCCCCCCGCCCCCCCGCCAATGTTTAACCAAGACGTGGAAGCAACCCGTTCCTGCACCAATGAGCGGACGAAAGATGCGATATACGCAGGCAATGGAATATTATTTAGCCAAGAAAAAGAAGGAAATCCTGCCGTTTGCAACAACATGAATGGACCTGGAGGCCAACGTGCTGAGTGAAATAAGTCAGACAGAGAAAGCAAATATTGTGTAATTTCACTGACTTGAGGAATCTAAACAAGACCAACCGGTGGAAACGGAGCAGAAGGGCAGTTGCCAGGGGCCGGGGGCACCAGCGGACGGATGCAGACTACCGGTTAGGAGAAGGGTGGGCTCTGAGCTCTAAGGTCCCGCGTGGTGACCACGGCTGAGAAGCCTGTACTGAACATTCGGAGTCTGCGAACACAGCAGGTCTGCAGTGTTCCCACCACACGTACACGAGGAAATGGTGACCGCGAGAGGCGACGATGCGCTGAGCTGGATGTGGTCAGCGCCCCGTGTCTGTTTGGGAACCGCCGTCATGTACGCCCTAAACCTGAGCGGAGGTGGTGACCGCTGTGTCTCAGTACAAGGGAAACGAGGAGGGGAATCAAACAGGTAAAAACGTGTCCTTCAGGTTCATTTTTATCATTTAGAATTCTGCTGTCTGACACACAGCGGCAGCTCCCTTCGCTATAAAAAAATGCAAGAAGTTATTTCAAAAGAAAGGAAAAAGCTCTCTTTTATTTTAGCTCAGATAAGCCTTATTTCCTTGCCCAGGAAATGTCCTTCCTACCCACCTCAGGTTCCTTTTAGCGTCTGGTTGAGACGGAGAGAAAATGGCCCTGTGATATTAAATCGATACGAAGGAGGGCAGGACCCACTTCCTATCAGGTTTCCGCGGGCAGCCGATGCCGCGGTAATGCTCAGTGCCACTGCCGCAGTCCCTGCCAACAATAGACTCTAAAGTGCAATTTTGGCAAAATAAATAAAATGATGGTTAAAAAGTGATTTTCTTTAGCAGTGATCTCACGGGTCACAACATTGCAATCAAGGACACATTTCTTGCAAGGCTCGTAGAATATGTGGGGGACGCTTTGAAAAGCAGAGCCCGTCATATATTTAAACGACACAGAAGGAGCTGCAAGAGTCAGGAGGAGGCCAGGATTTGCCCCGCGCCTGCCCAGCGCGGTTACCTTCAGAGCAACCCCCGAGGGCACACTAGCCCCGGCTGCACAGTCGCCTGAGAAATTTTATAAAACGCCACGGGCACCCCCGGGGCCTGGGCCCAGACAGCGAGCTTCCTGGGGAAGCTCAAAGACGCGCCCCCGCTCCACGCCCCCCGCCGCTTTTCTCTCTCCGCCGGGCTTTGCTCTTAACCGCCTCCAGGTGCCGGTTCTTTCCGATGTCTGACTCCTGTTTCGCTAAAGAAGAGCCCGCGTGCTTCCGGTCCGCACACGCCTCTGTGCAGTGTCCCTAGACGTCCCCCGACAAGCCCCGGTCCTTAGCACTGGCAGCCGCTCCCGCCCGTCCCTCCTCTGAGGCCCACAGGCCCCCGGATGACTTCAAGCCTCCGATGCCGTAGCGGCCTTGCCCTCACCCCGCAGAGTCCGGCAAGTCGTTGCCAGTTAACCAGGAAAATAACCGCAAAATGAGCTAGCAATTAAAAAAAAAAAAACTCAGCACTCTTTTTTTACTGTGCCCGTGGAGGCTGGGGATAAAAATACCTCCCCTGGAGTTCCCTGGTGGTGCCGTGGGGTAAGGATCCCAAGTTGTCACTGCTGTGGCTCGGGTTCAATCCCTGGCCCAGGAACTTCTGCATGCTGCTGGCGTGGCTAAAAAAATAAGTAAATAAAAAAGTTTAAAAATAGCTGCCCTGTCTTCCTCACGGGGTTGTGACGGGTACACTCAGTGCAAAACGTTTTCCAGGGGCTAAGATGCTGCGGAGCCACGGGCAGCCCTCGGTCCCACAGACAGACCTCAGGGCAGCGTCGTCGGAGGGGCGGCGCCCGTCCTCAGCCTCGCGCAGCACCCCGCTGCCCCAGTCCGGGTCCCCCGTCACCCCCCAGGTCACCAGCCCGTGTTCCGTTCTCACCCAGGGCTCAGGACCCCATCCCCCCGGGTCTGGTTCCATGACCGTCCACCTGTTATGGTTCCGGCTCCGTCAGCCGCCCCTTAAGCGGCAGACATCCGGGTTTTCACCCTCGGCGCCCGCGTAGCTCTTACACACTGTGTTTACACCGCAGATTCATCTCCCACCCCACCCGCCACCCTGCGGGGCGGCTCCAGGACACCGACCCCCGCGCGTGTGCTCTGCCGGGCGGTGGGCAGCGGAGGGGCCTCAGGAAGCGGCCGGGTGCCAGGCAGGCGCGGCACCCTCACCACTCGATGCGTCCGGCCGAGCCCTGGAGGGCAGGGGCCGCTTTATTCATGCCTACATCCCGATATCGATGCAGTCCTTCGATAAGCGTCTGCTATGAATAAATAAGTGAACGCTGATTAAATACTCGAAAGGCACTTAGGAGAAAGACCATCCTGAATCATAAATATTTAGAGGAAGCGCCTCGAGGAAAGATGCTGAAGCACTTCACGGGGCTAAGAAAACTCACCTTTACCCTGATTTTGGCCTCGGGAATAAGCACAAGTGACCTGACGTGCATTCGTTTAGCCCGTAGCCAATAACTGGAAAATGGTCATCTTTTCACACGGATGGAGGCCGCCCCCTTAAGGGCACCTGGTTTCCTTGGAGACGGTGGCGGGGTCTCTCCTCCAGGCTCCTCGCGGTCGCCCCTCCCAGGGCCCTGTGCTCTCACCAGGGCGGCGCCAGGGCTGCCCTGTGGGCCGGGAGCCGGCTCCTCTGTCGGCATCAGATGTTAAAGGCCCGCTGTCCTCCAAGGAACCGCGTGCGTGGACCAGCAGTTCATTTCCCAAAGCCTCCTGGTGTCGCCACGGGGCTGGGGCTGCCGCGAACTCGCTTCCCGGGACGGAGTGGCGCCCGCTTGGAAAAGCAGCCAGTTTGCCGCTTCCCAGTCAGAGGACGGGTCCCCGCGTGCAGGGTCTGTCCGCTCGGGCCCTGGCCCTCCCGGTTTGACAGAACACGGTCTCGCCCCGGAAGGCTTCCTGCTTCCGGCTGGCCACCCGCCCCGGTCCCCTTCTCCCGAGGCGATCGCTGGCTCCGATGTCACTCAGCGTCTCTCTTGCTGCTCCTGCGTCTGCGTGTGTGGGGCCTGAGCTTGTCCCGGCCCTTCTGGCGTGGACTTCGCATTCTTGGTCCCGGGGTGCTCGGGTCTCACGCCCTCCTGCACCCCGTTTGGTGGCCCCACAGCAGCCTGCTGCGCTCTTTGAACTGATAAACCCGTGTCCCGAAGAGACCGCACGGCGGGGGTGCCCTCGGCTGCAGGACCTCCCACGGCACCCGCCAGCGGGCCACACCCGCCGTCTGCCCTGGCTGTTCTCAAAGCGCATCCGGGCTTGCACCTTCCTGCTGTGGGCAGCGGAGAGGCCGGAGAGCACGAGGCCTGGACCATCGCTCGGATCTGTTTTCTGGTCCTGGGAACGACTGATTTCAGCCGCCGCAGGCGGCGGACCGGATCCCGCCTTCGAGGGCCAAGAGAAGCCTTGTGTCGGCGGTGGTGCCGTGGGGTCACTTCACGAGGTGGGCCGGGAACAACGAGCATCCTGGTTTTCTGCGCCTGTTAGGAGAGGACCTGGGCAAAGTGACCCCCCGGCACCACCGCCGACACAAGGCTTCTCTCGGGCCTCGTGACGGGCTCTGCGCTCGTGACAAACCCTCCGCCCACAGCACCCTCACCTAGATGGGGGCCCGAGAGCCGACTCCTGGCCGGGGAGTGAGTGGTTCCCCCCGCGGTAACTTAGGCACCAGGGAAGTTCAGCACGAAGCTGAGCCCAGGGGGGCAGGACTCAGCCTCCGAGGGGCTGGAGCTGGCCTCTGCGGCAGGGACTCCAAGGCAGGGCCCCCGGCCCCAGCCCCGCTCCCGGGCCCTCCCGGCCCTCGTCGGCCAGGCAGCCGGTGATGGACGAGCCAGGGCCGAGGCCGCGCGAGCGGGACTCTGTCTCCCGGTGTCTGGTCCTGGGTGACTCGCTTTCCTTCCTGAACAGCTACAGGTGGGTGTCACGGGCTGTGACACATTGTCCTGGTCTCCGCCGTTATCCCCCCAAGTTCCTTTCCATGGTGATCGGTGTCCGGGCCGCGGCCACTCCAGGCTGAGGGCTGGAATCGTCCTTCCGGCCACATCGGTCAGCCTCTGGCTTTCCAAAGTCTGCAGGGTTTACGGTTATTGGATTGGTTGCTTTATAAAATAACTGAGATTAATTGAATTATATGACAGCAATAAAATCAGTACCATTCTCCATCGTGTCCATAATTTTGGAAACATTTTGGAGTCCCCGCTGCGGCACGGCAGGTGAGCAACCTGTTGTCTCTGTGGAGGGTCAGGTTCAAGCCCAGCTCAGCACAGTGGATTAAGGCTTCGGTGTTGCTGCAGCTGTGGTGTAGGCTGCATCTCTGGCTTGAGTTCAGCCCCTGGCCCGGAAGCTTCCATATGCCATAGGTGTGGCTGAAAAAAGCTAGAAAAGAAACATTTTAAGAACTATTTCATATCAGTGATTCTGTTTTCTTTATTGCTGAAAAGTGTAGACTGAAGCTTGCTTGCGTTTTAGAGAACACAGCGCGGTCCCAACAGCGGAACACAGCCCTAAGGCCGAGCACAGTCCTAAGGGCTTTGCGGGGATCAGCGCGTTCGACCCTCGCAGCAGTCCGGTCGGGGGAGCTCTGGCACCATCCCCGTTTCGAAGATGAGGAAGCGGAAGCAGGAAAGCTGATGGAGGGGCTGAATCCCGCCGGCCGGGCCCAGCGTCACGGCGGCGGGCGAGCACGCCTTCCTGCTGGGAAGCTTCGCAGCCTTCCTGGCCCCGGGGCGGGTGGCTGACAGCGCGCTCTGCACCGGCCCTCTCTGCGTGCCTGTGAGTGACGCTGTGCTTCTTTCCACGTTCGCGAGGCCACCAGCGACCAGGGACCCCTGAGCGCCCACCTTAGCCGTGAGCGCCCCTCAGGCCCAGCGCCCTGCGCTCACGGGCGTCCCGGTTACACAACCACGCCAGCCTTTGCTCCTCAGGCTTCACAAAGCCTAAGCTCAAAACAAGGCTTAGCCCATTCTCATCGGGTTTGCGTGAAAACGTTTTTTTCACATAATTTTTTTTTAATTTTTATTTTTTGTCTTTTTGGGGCTGCACCCATGGCCTAAGGAGGGCCACAGCCACAGCAACACCAGATGCAAACTGTGTCTGTGGCCTACACCACAGCTCGTGACAACGCCGGATCCTTGGCCCACTGAGCGAGGCCAGGGATCGAACCCTCATGGTTCCTAGTCAGATTCGTTTCTGCTGCGCCATGATGGGAACTCCGGGTTTGCGTTAAAACTTTTGACAAATTATAAAGCCAAAACTTACTTTGGCTGTCAAAAGTCATTTTCCTAGAGTAAGACTTTGTCATCTTAGCTTATTTAACTACTTAAAACTTTGACTTGACACCATGAAGACCGTGTTTTACTGCAGAACAATGCACCTATTTAAATGCTGAGGGGTAGCCAAAAAGAATGGAGATAAAACTAAACATAAATGAGGTATAACCTTCCAGTAAAGGCTAAAAGACTGCAAGGCTCACTCTGTAAATACAGTGTTGTGGGGTCTGATAAGCAGCGGACTCACTTTATGTCACAAAAAGTCAGACAGGAATAACAAAAGTTCATAAATTGCATCTTAGTTCATTTTGCAAATACTTGGAATTTTTGCTGTACTAACGTCAGAGAGGCAAGTATTTTTACTTTTCAGCATTGTGTTTTGATGATGCATCAGTGGGCTATTAGCTCATCTAAATAATGGATCGGTGGTTAAATGGATTTATTGGGAAAACAAACAGTCGTGATGACTCAGATGAAGGTGTCTTTTGCTCGCAGTGGAAAGAATCGGGCCAGCGAAGCACAAAGCACGCAAATCCGTCAGCATTTCACAGAAAACAAAACAACTCACCTGTTCTTGCAGGACCCGTGGGAATGAGGGCTTTACTGGTGATTCGATAGCTTTGTCTTATTTAATCCACCAGAAGCAGCAGGAGCTCATGCATAACTTTATGCTCGTCCATATTAACAGCTTAAGTAAAGGTTAGTGGAAGGAAACTGGAGCCATGGTATATTTTTTTTCCTTTCAAGTGAGATCCGCGTATCTGTCAGGTCAGAGAAAAAATAATGTTAAATAATGCACATTAACATTGTATCAGATCTGTGTAGACGACTGACTGTGCGTGTATGTAAAAGCTGGAAATGTTTGTTCTAAGCTATCCTGTGAGGGACTTCAAATTGTTACCGGCTGCTGTGTGAAGCGGGCTTCGTTCCCAAAGTTCCACCTCTAATCGGGTGGCCGGGTGGCCCGGCCTTGCCAGCACCGGCCGCCGCCCCTCCCTGCCGCGCGGGCGCCTTGCGGGCCTTTTCTTGGACCGCGGCTGCGGCGGCCGCCCCGTTTCTTCGGCCTGAGCCAGCTGCGTCCGTCCCTCTGTCCTTCCCGCGCCGGATTTATCCGGTCTTCCGCCGGGTTCCTCCCGAGCGCGCGCGGCCTCCCCTCTCCCTCCGGCGCCCCCGCGTCTGAAAGCTCACTTCGCAGGGGCTCAGGCACAATGAGTAAGGGGACAGCGGCCCAGCGCGGTGGGCAGCCCCTGGCTGTGCGCAGGGCGGGGGCCGGCGGGGGGGCAGAATACCACCGGCTTGGCTGCTCAAGACTCCTTCCAGAAAAGGCTGCGTGACTGAGGACTTAACCACAAGGGTGAGAACCTTCGAGAAGGAGGAAGTGGAAAGATAAACGTGCCCAGACAGAGGGACACCCCCCACCTCATGTGCACCCAGGACAGTGGCAGCCCCTGCCGCCAGGCTGCTGTGAGAACCCGAGCAGCGACATCCAGCACAGGGACACCTGACGCCAGGCACACGCTCCGCCTCTCCCCCGGGTCCCCTCGGTGCACTGAGGACAAACACCACATGCCCCCCTTCCACGCAGAAGCTCCGGTCTGATACGAACGAGCTGACCAAACAGCGGTTCCCACATGCGGTTCCCGACGGGAAAGCGGGGTTGGGGGTGAACTGGGAGCTGGGATTAGCGGACACGCACACGGTGTGGGAAACAGACACAGGGAGCTGTACTGGGGACCTCACAGCTCCCCGAGTGGAAAGAACATCTGTCTGCGCACGTGCACTGGTCCGGCTTGCCGTGCCCCGAGAGCAGCGCGGCGCTGTAAGCCACCACGCTGCGGTAAAACACCGCTCCTCCAACGAACGCTGCGCAACCCGGCCGTTAGTAAGCAAACTGTTAATATTACGGTGTCCGGGCGTAACCTTAAAATTCAAGGTTAAAGGGGTTTTACCATCCAGCAGCGCCTGAAGGGGCGCTCCTTGCTGTCTTGTGGGGACGACTGTGACCAGGTTATTTTCCCTCCCGGGGCTGTGAAGGTGCCGAGCGTGGGCCACGCTGTTTCCCGATTAGGCCGTCGCAGGACAGGGCCCGAGACGCCGGCTGGAAAGCGGTGGAGGGCCCACAGCAGACAAGCTAGAGCGCCCCTCTCATGCTGGGGAAAGAAAAGATAAGGGGACATCAGAGCCGGGAAGGGAGGCAGCCGAGAACTTGCACATGAAAGGCTGGACCGGCCGCCCGACGGGACAGACAGGACGGCAGGCGGGGAACAGGCGCTCGGCAGCCCTCGCGCCGGCCGCCCCGTCCCTGAGCCTGGTCCCTCCAGGACCGGGTGCCTTTACCCGTGAACCAGAGAAGCCTCATCGTGGGGCGACTCCTGTGCCAGACGCACTGGCCTTCATCTCCCTCCTTGGCCGTGAGAACCGTCCTCCGAAAGCACAGAGGCTTCGGCCACTCAGGGGCTTGAGGGGCCAGAGACGTCCAGCAGCGCGAGACACAGAGAAGTGAACGTGTCACACGAGACAAAAATTCACCCTAAAAACACCACAGAAAGACTGCCCGCGGGCGAGAAGATTGGGTGAGAAAGAAAAAGCGTGTTCACGCAGAAGGTGGTGCCTGCTGACCCGCACGGGGGGCCGGCCTCGGAGGCGACCGTGGGTAAAGGGGCCCCTGCCTGCTGTCCCCGCCTCACCTCCGACACGAGCGTGTGTGCCAGCGCCTGCCTCCCGTAGATGCTGGAAACCCCGGGCGCTCCAGACCCTGTCCACTGTCTCTTCCTCCGCATCCAGCCCTGTGGTCACGCTTGACTGAGAAACCAGGCACAACAGGAGTTCCCGCCGTGGCACGGTGC
>PVHT020000119.1:12620762-12630932 GCA_004024745.2 Catagonus wagneri
TGTGTGTGTGTCTGTGTGTGTGTGTGTCTATGTCTGTGTGTGTCTGTGTGTGTGTCTATGTGTGTGTGTGGCGGCCGGACAGCTCTGCCCAAGCCGCGTGCATGCTGCTTCCTCTCCGAGCTCGGGCCAGCCTGTCCCCGTCCGCCAGCCCCGGGCCCCGGGCCACCCCCGAGAGCACCTCCGTGACGGCTGTGAGGGCCCTGACTCCCGCCCGACTCAGGAGGCCATCGCTGTTCGCGGTGCTCAGAGCAGTAGGTGCACAGGGACGTTGGGGACCTCGCAGGCCACGGCCAGCGGGAGCCTGTGCGTGTGGCCTCATCTGGAAATGGGGTCTCTGCAGCTGCCGTCCAGCGAGACCAGGCCCCAGGCCAGGCGGGTTCTGACCCAGGACGGCCAGTGTCCTCGAGAGAAGAGGGGAGTTTGGACCCGGACACAGAGAAGGCCTGGCGAGGAAGACAGAGGCTGAGGCTGCCTGACACACCTTCAGGCCCAGGCCCGCAGCCTCCAGGCACCGCCGGGGACCAGGAGGGCCCCACAGAGCCGCTGGCGTGGCGGAGGGAGCGGGACGCGGTGTTAGCGAGCCGGCCAGCGCCGCGCTGTGACGGCAGGCGGGCTGGAACAGGCGGAGCGGGACCCCGACGGGAACTCCAAGGGTCAAGGCTGCAGGCCGGGCGGGGGAAGGGTGGAGGGTCTGGGGGGCGGAGGGCGGGGAGTGGGCGCTGGCCTCGCTGGGCTTTCGAGGACGACCTGCGAGGCGGGGGCCATCTGCCTCAGAGCGGCCGGACAGCGCGAGGAACTTATAAATAAGCTGTCCTTTCCAAGCGCCGGAGGCCCAGACCTCCTGGGCCTCGGAGCGGGCGGCGCAGCCCGGCGCCCAGGGGGACAATCCAGCCGCTTTTAAAAGGGGGTTTTTGCTTTTGGTGAAAACTACAGCCAAGTCCAGCCTCGCCCCCGGGCTGGCGTCTGTCTCACACTCTCAGCGACACCAAACACACCCCTTTCGTTCTCCCTTTTTTGGCCTCATTTTTTTTATGCCAATAACAGGAAGCAGGGGACACAGCACTTCCACGTGATATCCCCGTCGCTTCTTACGGCCTCCAGTGCAGACCCCACCACGCCACACTCCTCAGCAACTCATGGTTCCAGAACCCGCGAGTGAAGAAAGCCTGCCTGCGCCTTTAAAGAGACAGACAAGGAGGCGAGCAGGCCCCCTGCCACCCCTGTGAAGACCCGGGACCTGCCTCTAGGATTCGGTCCCTCTGCGGGGACCAGGGAACACAAGCTGCACCCTCTGGAAGCCGGAGTTACTGTGCCTAATGACCTGCAGTTTGAGGTTGAATTAAATATTGAAGCGACCTCCAGAAATATCCACAAGGAAGCAGCATCAGAGCCGTATCGATTGTGCTAAGCTGTTTAATAATTCACTCCCTCACGTCGGGCTGGGATGTCTTCCTGTTTGTCCCTCAGCATCGCAAAGCAGCCGGTGGGGGGCTGCCCGTCCGAGCCTGCACCTGGCCTTTCAAGTTCTAAGCCCGAAGGGGAGCCCCGACCCCAGGGTCCCCACGCAAGGCTGAGCTGCGCGAGGGCTCCTGGTCTAGGCCTCCGGGAGGGCCCCTGGGCTATGGCGAAGGGAGGTCGAGGCCTTGCGGCAGCCTGATCAGGGTCCTGAGCGTCAGCAGCGAACTGGAACTCGGCTCTGAGGCTGTCCCTGTCGCGGAGCTGGGCCTGTGGCTTGTTTACCCGGCCCCACAGGAAGCCGTCAGCGGGGGATCTGGGTTCAGGATCAAACACAGCGTCGGGGAGGCTCTGCTGGGGGCTGCGGGCTCCCCAAGCTCAAAGGGCCCCGATCAAGTTACGAATTTAACAGCGAAGTAGGTGAGAACAGTCTGGCTCAAAGGATTTGCCAACGGGAAGCACTCTGCTTCATCGGCTGCTGTTTTGTGTCTTGTTTTGTTTTTCTCAAAACCAATGACTTCCCGGTTCCCAGGGAAGGACGGGTGTCAGGTCCCGCAGTGGACACCACCCCCTGGGGTCAGCTTCTGCCCGAGGGGACAGGAGCCGGAGCCAGCTGGGATCCCACGGGGATTCAGAGCTTCCAGCAAAGGGAGGGGGGCCGCTGGTGCTGAACGGCGCTGCCTCCCAGCTGACCCCGGCGGCATGGGGACAGTGACAGGTCCGGCTCATGAAGGGATGGGTGGCAAGACCGTCCAGACCCGAAAGGAGCCAAGGCCTGGCCTGCGGGCGCTGGCTGGGCCAGGTCAGGCGAGGAGAGGCCCACAGGCGCTCTGCCCTTGGGCCTCCATCTGAGTCTAAATTCAGGAATTTCAGGACTTTTGGCGTCATTATGCAACTGCGTCCCTGAACCGCCTGGGACTTTGGAGTTTAAGCAAGTGGAACAGAAAACAGAGTCAGCGCGCAACGGAGGAAACTTTTCTTAAGCATCAACCGAGGCAAACGCCACCTTAAGCCCTGGGGCTGGGGGAGCGCAGCTCGGTCGAGGCGCCGGGCGGCCCCTGCCTCCCACTCGGAGCCCAGCCGCTGGGCGCCCCTCCCGGACCCGCTGGACCGTCGGTTATGTGGTGGCGGCGGTGGTGGTGGGCCGGCCCAACTACAGCAGTGCCCATTGTCAGAACCTGTCTAAAGCAGACAAACATCGCCAAGCCTCAGGAGTCCCGCATTTTGTTACAAGTGCCGGGGGCCGCATGGACGAGGGGCCGCAGGGACGAGGGGCCGTGGGCTCTCTGGGGAGCCCGCCTCCTCTTCAGTCTGTTCGTGTCACTTCTCTCTGGATGCGGCCGGAACCCCGGCCAACCGGAGGCCCCCATCCCCCCGCAGCGGGGGTGGGGGGGCCTGTGTCCTTCTTCTCCCCTGCGGGGGGGGGGGTGGCAGAGCCACCTGCTCCCATCCTGTCCCCGCCTCGAGGCCCTTCCCGGCCCGCTGCTCGCCATCCCCCCATAAGCAGACCTAATATGAAGCTCATTAAGAAGAAACGTTTTTACAGACGCGTCTACGGCAAGAAGCAGACCCGCAGCTCGGCTTCTCTCACTCGGGCAGTTGTGTTCTCTTCCTAAGCCCCCGCTCCCCTGCTCGCCCCAAAGTCCCATCTGAAGCTCCCGCCTCTCTGCCGTGTGGGTCACCCACCTCTGGCTCATCTTGCAAGACCCCCTTGAGCCAAACCAAAGTCCCACTGCCACCTGAGACCATCCACTGAGCCCCAGGGCTGTCGCTCTCTGTGGCCCGGTCACGCAATGGCTCCACTAGCCAAACACAAGCAAGCAAACGGCAAGGTCCCAAGAGGAAGCCACTGCCAAGAAAAGGTCTTCTCCGGACGTCCCTGGTGGCTCAGCAGCTTAGGGCTGAGCCTTGTCCCTGCGGTGGCTCAGGTCCCATCCCTGGACCTGGAATTTCCACGCGCCATGAGCGTGGCCCCAAGAACAAAAAGCAAAAACAGAAAAGAGAAGGTCTTCCCGGGAGCTCCCATTGTGGCACAGCGAAAACGAATCTGACCAGGAACCATGAGGTTGCAGGTTCAATCCCTGGCCTCGCTCGGTAGGTTAAGGATCTGGCGTTGCTGTGAGCTGTGGTGTAGGTTGCAGACGCACTCAGATCCCGCGTTGCTGTGGTTGTGGTGTAGGCCAGCAGCTGTGGATCTGATTGGACCCCTAGCCTGGGAACCTCCACATGCCGCGGGTGCGGCCCTAAAAAGCAAAAAACAAAAAACAAAATAAAAAAAAAGAGGAAATTTCTTTCCCATGAGGCCGCAGTGCAAACCTCACCGGCCAAGGCCGGACCCATGATGTTGCCCGTGGCTCCTGATCAAGCCTTGCCCGGCCCGGGCCTCGGTTTCCTGCCTGCGGCGCCAAGGGGCAGGCCACCTCTAGTTACTGGACGGGGAGCAGCCAGCGTCCGCGGAGGCGGAAGCACGACTCAGGCCGAGGGCCGCGCAGAGGCCGTTTTCTGATTCGCTTCGGGGAGGGAGTTGCCAGAGCTGGCTGGTGCGCAGCTCAGCAGCTCAGCAGCGGAGGACACCAGGCCGGTGACAGATGGCTCTCCTCTGGGCGAAGCAGGGCCTGTGCCAGGCAGGCGGGTCAGCAGGCGTTTCTCCAAAAGCTCTGAAATTCCAAGAACAGTGAAGGCAGAAGCCCAAGGCAGCAGCTCCCCAAGGCCCCTTCGCTAAGCGTGGAGCGCACGTCGAGTGGCCCCACAGACCCTACAGGCACAAGGGAGGAGGGGTCCCCTTGAAGGAGAGGGGTATCGGGTTCCCATTTCGTGGCCGGAAAAGTGGAAACGTGGCCAGACGCGCATGGGAGCCCCTCGGACCGAGGTCCGGGAGTAGGCAGGTTGGATCCCAGCCTGGTTAAAAACCCCGTGATCCATCCACAGTGAGGCCCTGAAACTCCAGGGTCCCGAAATTTTCTGGAACGTTCCGGGCCCCCTGCTCAACCGGCACATAGCGCCGTGGCCAAGTGCGATTTTAATGGCCGTCACGCAGACAAATCCTGGGGGCATTTAGAACGCTGATTGGAATTGTGCCGTTCGGCGCCTCAAATGGCCTCCAATTCTAAGACAGCCTTTGAAGTTTATTGTCCCGCAGCCTCTCTGATTGTAAAGCTTCACTTCCTCCTGAAATCGTGGGCCACACACAGTGTCCGGGAAAAGCGCAGTATCGTGCAAGGAAAGTCAGAAAAGCAACGACTGTGAAACTGTTGAAAACGCCCCCCTTGATATTCATGTTTTGTTCATGCAGGGACCTCATCAACACTCAGACCAGACTTGTGCTATAAGTAGAGTTTCTCAGGAAAGTGGCTACCTTGAATTTCCTTCCTTCAACCAGCTCTTTATGAATAGTGGATCCTGTATCATCCACGAGGCTTGTCAAGTTCAACTGAGAAAATGGGAAAAGTAAATTTAGCAAAGTGAAAAGGAAAGGAAAAACTCCAAATCATTCAAGTAACAACAAAATACGACAAGCACTTAAAACAAAAAACTGACCAAGAGAAGTTCCTCTCCTTGGTCAGAAAAACGCATCATCATTTATGCAGAACTTCGTGTAATGCCATTGATTTGCTGTGTATGAAACGTCCCCTGTCCTTGGCCCCTGCCTGGCAGCTTCTGGTAAGTTCTCCCGTAAGAAATAGTCAGGAAACGTTTAAGTCTGAGGTCAAAGAAGTCCTGCTTCAGAGGCCAGCGTCACAGGTGGGGCAGCGGCCCCCGCAGGCTGTCGGGGAGAGGGGTATGTCCCAGGGTCTCTCCAGTGGCTGCGGAGACCTGCACCGGGACACGCTCCCAGCTCGGAGGGAAGAGAGGAAGAAGGGATGGGAGTTCCGCAGGTTTCAGAGGTTTTTAAATTAAATTCATTGAAGTTTCTTCAGTTGAACCAAATTCAAATTTTTTTATGTTGAACCAAACAAAGCTGCAATTTTCCTAGATAAAGTAGGGCTCTCGCCCTCAGGGTCAGGGGTCCACTGCACTGTTACGGAAGAATGCAAATGTTATGTAACAATGCAAATGTCTTAACTCACCACTCCCCTCCAGGACCACGGCGCTTTCCACCAAATATCATCTCTGCCAGAAGCTCAAGGGCATAATTGCAGGGAGACACCCAGGAGCCACGTGTCTCCCACCCCAGGCCCTAGTGGTGAGTGGGGGGCTGTCAGGGTGAGATTTGGTCCAGGGATGAGCCCAGCACAGGGACTCTCAGATTCTGCCGCACTGGGTTCATTTGACAGATGTTGTCAGAGAACCTACTATGTGCACCTGCTAAGTGGAGGGACAGCGAGCAGGACAGGCATGACCCCTGCCCTCTAACCTTTCATGACCCAAAATATAAAATTAGGCCATGGGGAGTTCCCGCTGTGGCTCAGCAGGTTAAGAAGCTAATATAGTGTCCGTGAGGATGCAGGTTCAATCCCTGGCCTTGCCCAGTGGGTTAAGGATCAGGCATTGCTGAGCTGTGGTGTAGGTCGTAGCTCTGACTCGACCCCCAGCCCACAAGTGCGGCCATAAAAAATGCAAAATAAAAAAAAAATATATTTTTAAAACTTGGGCCGTTTCTCAGATGTGACAGCAAAAGCTTAAGCAGTCAATGAAATACAGATAAATTGCTCTTCATCTAAATTTAAAACTTTGTATTGAAACCGATATCATTAACAAAGCAGAAAGCCCATAGAATGAGAGAAAATATTTGCAAAGCACATATCTGATGAGAAAGTTGCATCTGGAATGTATAAAGAGCGCTTACAATTCAACCATAAAAACACAGCCCACGGCTGAAAGAAGTGGACTTGGGTAGACAGTTGTCCCTAGCTGACACCCAGGGGCCAGTAAGCACAGGCCGAGGTGGTCACCATTACTCACCGGGAGCAGCAAAGCCAAGCCACCTCGCACCAGCAAGGCTCTAATAAAAAGACAGATAATGACAAAGCCTGGCGAGGAGGTGGGAAAAGAGCCGGGCAGTTCCTCAAAATGTTACACAGCGTTACCTGTGTAAGCCAGCAATTCCGCTCATGGGCATATTCCCCAGAGCAACGAAAGCCTACGTTCCTGCAGAAACGTGTGCAGCAATGTTTGTAAAAGCGTCATTCACAACAGCCAAAAAGTGGAAACAAGCCAAATGTCAGTCCACTGACAAATGGATAAATAAAATCTGGTGTGTTCAGACCACAGAATGTTGTTCAGCCTTAAAAAGAAAGGAAGCAGTGGCTCATCCTACAACGTGGAGGGGCCGTGGAAACACCATGGAGGAGCCGGTCACATGAGACCCTGTACTGTAAGATCCCACTTGCACGAAACAGCGAGTTCCTGGGGTAGGAGTGGCTGCCCAGGTCCGGGGCGGGGGAGGGGTGGCTGCAGTCCCCTCGGGGGATGGGAAGTTCTGATCTCTGTGCTGCTGCCTATGCGGCTCTGTGAATGTGCGCAACGGCTGAATTCCACACTTTCAAGGACTCGGTTTTGCGGTATGTGAATTATATCTCAACAAAAATGTTTGTCTAGAAGATACACAACATAAAAGTTACTATTTGGGGAAAGGAAAAAAGCACCCATCATTTCATCATGTAAAACGCAGAAAAAATCAAGATCGCCTGGGGGTAGTTTTTGTTAATCCTGAGCCATCTGTCAGAACCGTGCCTGGCGTACAAAGGTTGAGAAACGTGGTACAGACAGGCTCCAGACTGTGCTCACCCTACAAGATAAGGAGCATGCTGCTCAGGAGAGATCCGCGTGACGGTCTTTTATGGTTTTCCAGAGCCATTGAGCTGAATTAAAAAGGCCCCCTTGGGCGCCACTTGGAGCAACAACGGTCTGGTCTGTGGGAAACTGTACGCACTTCAATCTCAGGCCCAGAATTCTTTTGTCCAAGGGATTTGGGTTAGGTAACAATGCAATGTGCTCACGTTTGCTTCTACACCGGCTGCAGGCAAGGCAGATTAAGCAAGTACTTGGGCACGGTGAACCTGGGAGTGCCCCCCCTCCCCGACACAGCCAGGTAAGTTCTGGTGACAACGCCCGGCCCAGCGAGACGACAGGCCAGGGCTGCACACTGCCAGGAAGGCGAAGGAGGGGACGGCTGGATCCCACCGGCCAGACACCAGGGAGGGCTGTCCTCCAGGTCCTCACAGCCAGGCGACCGGAGAACCAGACACGATACAGCCCCGGAGTCGGTTCCAACGCGCCTGCCAGGGAAGGAGGCGGAGCCCACTGCCTGGCAGAAAACTGTCTCCGACAGTCCCTTAAGTGAAGGAAAAGCTACAGAATATTAAGGAGGAGTTCCCTGGTGGCACAGCGGGTTAAAGGTCCGGCACTGTCGCCTCTGTGTCTCGGGTTCGTCCCTGGCCTGAGAACGTCCGCACGCGCACGGGAGCAGGACTGACGGTTTGGAGGGAAGCTCCCCATTTTCACCGAATTATAGTGTTTCTTTTACTTTACTTTCATCTAATAATATGGCGCTCATCCGGGATTTTGTTGAAAGGGGACTTCACGCACGGGTGACGGGGACAGAAGAAAAGTTGGAGAGCTGCGCCGTCATCTGTCTCTCCGCGTCCCCCCGCCACCGCCTCCCGGACCCCCGCCCCGGGCCCTGGCCTCCCCAGGGGGCGCGGCCAGCGGAGGCCTCCGCGGAGCAGCCCCTCGCCCGGCCTCTTCTCCATCCTGGGATGAAGTGAACCCGCACACTTGGTGTGAATCACGCCCCGGTTCCCAAAGAAACAGGAGAAACCGAGAGTAACAGGATGCGTATCGGAGAATGTGAATTCTCTGGCGTGATGGCCGGGAACACGTGACGAGGAAGAAGGCGCTCGCTCACTGTGCAGTATTGGTCTCGTTCTGCCTGGGAGCCCCCCTGCGGCACGGTGGGTTAAAGATCCGCTGCTGCCACTGCTGTGGTGGCGTGGCTTGCTGCTGTGTGAGGGTTCAGTCCCTGGCCTGGAAACTTCCACATGCCGCAGGTGCCGCAGAGAGAGCTGCGACACAGAAGCGTGACTTACCTCCAGAGCAGAGTCGGACATTGCTGTCGCCAGACTGTGAAAATGCTCTCGTTACTTCAAGAAAACTGACCAAGGAAAAATGCTTGTGTTTCTTCCATGATTTCAATTAAGAGTGCCTGTTGTTTTGTGAATGAGTTTAGCTAATATTAGCTTAGGCATTAGTGTGTTGGTTTAGCTATTTTTTTATTTTCTCAACCAACATGGGAACACGTTTGTATGTGTGCTCGTTTGGAGCGTAGGTTACTGCGCCCTGAAATCAGGGTTGATCAATAGCCGCATCATGATGATTAAAATGGGATTCTGGTTTCTTAGGAAACCGTTAGGACAATTTATCATAACCAGTCGAGTAGTCAATATAAACAAAATTCACTGGAGAAAAATAATCCCTGGTTCATGAAGCACAAATATAATTGACTTACTTTTATTACTAGAAAAACCTAATGGACAATTTGTCAGCATTAAATATTTATAGTTTCAGTTCTAGTTTCCCGACTACAGAACCCAGCAGACGGATGCGCCTCACGTTCTGTCAGATTTTACCAGAACACAGCCCGGGATCCAGGGGGGCCCGCGGTGCTTAGCGCCTTCCTGAATGTATTCATCACCCTTTTTACATTTTCATCTTGATTTGTATGTAAGCGTCTTGTCAGTTTATTCAAAAATACCTCCCCACTAATTTTATAAATTAAGCAAATAATGTAATTACGCCACACTGAAGCGGCGCCACTTCCACACTGAAGGACCAGGCGCGTCACGGGCCTTGTTTTGTGTGTTACCCCATTTCTCAGGAAGCAAGCTGAGGCCCCCCAACGCACAGACGACATCCTCAAGGAAACCAAGTGACAAGTCCTCTCTCCATCAACCCGGAAACGAGAATAAACCTCCCGCAGCTCGGAAACCACTTGGTGTCACCGTCTGGGTGCAGATAACGGAGGGGGCGGGGCCTCCGACGCGACACCTGCGGCCCGGACCCCGCCCACACGCCCCCCCAGAGCCCCGGGCACGGCGGGGGGCACGTGGCTCCCACCCCACTTCGGGAAAAACAGCATGAGGGAAACCGGACGTCTCTGACAACCAACTGGATGACAGATGCGATGGACAGACTCCTAGGGGCCAGGACCTGCTGAAAAGGATTCACGAAGTTAGCGGACATCAGAACACCCCTTGGACAAGGACATGTAATTAGGAGTTAAACCTTTTCTGTCAAGTAGAGCCTGGACTCAGACGGCTTCGCCTGCGACTTCTACCAAACTTGAAGGGAGAACCAACCCCAGAAAGAAGACAGACGCTTCCTGACTCAGATTCCAAGAGGCCGGAGCCACCCCGACGCCCAAACCACAGGCACATCACAAAAACAAGAAGAAAGCTGCAGACAGACCAGTGTCATTCATGAATACAAACGCAAAAATCCTCCACGAAATCCCAGCGACGCAGGACTTCCTGGTGACCTAACAGTTCAGGACCTAGCGTTGTCACTGCTGTGGGGTGTTCGACCCCAAGGCACTTGCTCAGGTGGTGGATGTGACCAAAAAAAAAAAAAAGTACGAGCGAAGCAAATCCAGCGACATACAAAAGGATCGCACACCCAGGCCAAGTGGTAGTTATCCCAAGAATGCAAGTGGTTCAACATGCAACAGCCAATCAGTGCGATAACAGAAGACAGAAACCACGCCGTCGTCGCAGCTGA
>PVHT020000119.1:12631932-12666789 GCA_004024745.2 Catagonus wagneri
CGACTCAGAAGCTCTGAGAACCGTTTGGCCCGTTGGAAACAAAGTGCACAGCCATGAACGTTCTTGAGCCAAAGGATCGTCCAGCCAGAACGACCCACTGATATTTGCCATAACGTTCGCCAAGGCCACGTGGTCCCCGTGAGCCCGTGCCGAGGGGCAGCGAGTCCCCCAGGAGCCGGGGGAGAAGGTCCCTCTGTGCGTGACACTGCCACCATCGGAAGGAAGAGAGGCTGAATGTTAGGGTCCAGCAGGCTGCCCGCCTGGAGGGGCTCGGGTTAGCGTGCCCGTGGGTGCCCACGCAGCTTGGCGAGGGGGTGAGGACGCCCAAAGGGACCCAGAGCGTCTTGCGTTTAATTTTCCTTGTCCCACCTTAGCATGCAAATGTTATGTCGTCAGGGAACTGCTGGCCAGGCTCCAGGCTTCCTGGGCGCGGGTCTGTGTCTGGCTCCACCGACGCCCGCCCCAGCCCCAGGATGGCGTGGGTGTCACATATGTGGCTGTGCCTGTGACGACGGATGGACGCATGGAATAATTAATGCTGCTCTTTACTAATTGCTTGTCGGTCATTATCTTAGACATCGTAATATAAAAAACTGAAATTTTGCATGTTTCCAGTAGCTTCCCAGTGACTTTGTAAAGAACATCGGACTTGGGCATTTAGACTTATTCCTCCGGTTTCGGATCCGTTTGCTTATCAGCTCTACTCAGTACATTCTTCAGGCTCCTTTCTGATTATTTCGTCGAAGCCGAATCCCCCTCCGCCAGAAATCCCACGTGGTCCTGTCTTACCTCTGCTGCATGACTGTCGTATTTATTTATGTATTGAATTGGTCTCTTACAAAAAGAGGCTTGTCTGGACACCTACCAGGACCTTCAAATAAAAGCATCCTCTTTTGCGGTACGCATTTTATTAAGTTGGTCTGAATTTAAGAATTCTGTCTCAGAACTCCTCACTGAAGTTTCACTTCGTTCATAGTATACCAGTGAGTTTACCTGAAAATACAAAAACTTGTGCCGTTGTCTGTGAGTCAGTACCAGCGGATTGAAAAAGCTTCATGATTAATGCAGGTGGTTCCTGACATATCCAGCCGTCTGTGCTTTCTGTGCTCTGACAGTCTGTTAATAATGCATTAGTACTTGTTTGTATTCCCGATAAGTCGTATGGCAGGAAAAGACACCAGAGTTATAACGCACTCACGCAGCCTAAGCTGCCTGTCAGATGCGGACACGCCCACTCCTGTCCCCTCCCCTCCTCATCCCCCGCCCCCCCCCATTCCTGGGCCACATCATCGGCCAGTCTTGTTTTCAAAGTGCCTGTTTCGTTGCTGCAGGCGCGAGGCAGAGCAGGGGGCCCAGCGGGAGGGAGGGGCTCAGTCTTTCCCAGAGGAAGGACGGGTGCCCGTGCAGGGGGCACCCCAGCCCTGACCTCAGAGGTCAGTGAGGTGTGCCCAGCACACGGCAGAAGGAGGGGTGTTCCAGGGCTGAGAACCGCATGGGTGGAAGGCGGAAAATCTGGCTAAATTTGTATGGATCGGCCAGATCGTGAAGGCCTGAAGACTGGAAGGACACGTTTAGGTTTCACTCAACAAAACCCATCAGAACTAGCCGATATTTAATTGTTAACACGGCAGCCACGGGTCGGGTAAGGGATCAAATTCCTTTCGGTGAAATTCACACAAGGAACATTACTCCATGATTGCGGGGTAACAAATAATTGTGTTTACGATAGGCCCTAAGCAGCCCCCCAGTCCTCAGGTGGCCCCAAAGCCGGGCCACGCGCCCTTTGCCTCCTCCTGTCTGGGCTCTGTAAGTCTGGGTGGTACCCGGTCTCACACAGCAGCTTTCAGGAAGTCTAAGGGGGTCCCTCCTCGCCACCCACCCCAGACACCCATCTGATGACAGCGAACAAAGCCCACTGGCCCGGCCCAGACAGCTCGCTAGATGGCCTCGGGCACGGGTGTTAGTGGGGGGGGGGACCAGCCGGAAGGCGGCACCTCCGGGACCTGAGCCATCCTCTCTGCAGAACCCGAAGAGCTCCACGGCGCAGTTCCCAAACCTTCACAAATGCAAACAGCGAGAAGGAAATTTTTTTCGTTCTCCAGTCTTAATTTCATGGAATTCTGAACAATGGAAAAAATCAGAGCAGGATCAGGTGACAGAGAAGCCTGCTCGGCGCCCCCACGGGCCTGAGAGCCGACCCAGCAACTCCCGTCACACTGCAGAGAGCAGGAGGCGTGATCTCGGGTTAAGTCCCCCTGGAGTCATGTGCCAGCCTTCTCACCAGACGCCAAGGTGCAGGCACGTCTCTCGGTCCCTCCGTTAGCTGCCGCCTTTCCTCTCCCGCTGAGCGGGTGTTCCCCAGCAGGGAAAGGCTGCTGTTTATAAGGGCTTGAAGAGGAAAATTAACGCAACCACCAACATTATTAATAACATTTCAGATTGAGCACATGGAATTTGTGGCTGCACTTGATGACATTTTAATTAAGTTTCTAATTTTACCAGTTGGGGGCAAGGAGAATTTATTTTTATCTCTGGAGCCTGAAGCCATGTCTGGCTCCCAGACTGCAGCAGGGCGTGCTCAGGCCCCTGAGTTCTGGCGGCGGCTTGCACAGCGGCTCATCTCCGCAAGGCTTCCACAAGCAGACGGAAAACGCAGCCACCCACCCCTCCCCACCTGTGCCGAGATGCCTCTTTTCATGAGCTGTCACCCAGCAATCTCGCCACCTCCTCCTGTGTTAGCTCAGAAATGGGTCATTTCTGGAATCTAAAAATTACAAGAGTTCCCGTCGTGGCTCAGCGGTTAACGAACCCAACTGGTATCCATAAGGACGCGGGTTTGCCTTGCTCAGTGGGTTAAGGTTCTGTTGTTGCCGTGAGCTGTGGTGTAGGTCGCAGACACGGCTCAGATCTGGCATTGCAGTGGCTGTGGTACAGGCCGGTGGCTACAGCTCCGATTCAGTTCCTAGCCTGAGAACCTCCATAGGCTGCAGGTGCAGCTCTAAAAAAAAAAAAAAAAATGCTATGTCACCACCATCCTTTACTGTCAACATTCTATTTATTTAGTTTTAATTTTTCCCCATTTTTGACCACCCTGTGGCACATGGAGTCCCCGGGCCAGGAAACTTTAACCCAGGACGCCAGGCTGGGGATCCGACCTGCTCCCAGGCGCTGCAGAGATGCTGCCGACCCGGCTGGGCCACAGCAGGAACTCCTACTCTCAACATTTTTAAGACAAGTAATCCCACCTTCGCTGAATATGTTCGGCCAAAGTATCCACGCGGTGTAATGTCAGAGAAAGAAACAGCTGTCACCTTCACTTTCCATGCACCCTTCCCCAGGAAGCCACCGGAGACTATGTTCCAGCAAAATAAAGAAAGAAATCTGAAAAGGCGACATCATGGGATCCAGGAAATAAGGGATCACGAGGGAATTCCTGAGACGTTGAAGTGTAGCCTGGGGACAATCGCAGGTCAAAGCCGAGGCTGGGGCAGGACCAGGGAGGGTCCAGAAGGGGTGAGTCCAGGGAGAACGGAGCTGCCAAACGCGGAGCTGGCTGCGAAGTAGCGGTCAGGACACAAAAAGCCAAGAAAACGGAGAAGGCAAGCCGCTGGTCACCGCCAAGAAAAAAAGCATCGGGAGTTCCCTGGCTGTGTGGAGGTCAGGATCTGGCGCTTCTACTGCTGTGGTCGGGGTTCGGTCCCCGGTCTGGGAGCTGAGATCCCACGTCACACCGAAGCCACACACTTTAAAAAAAAAGTACCAAAAAAAAACATTATATGAGAAAGGAGACATCGTAGCCAAAACACACAGCGCGGTCAGGCGGTAGCGCAGGCCCGCCACTTGCTCAGCGATAACAACACGCTGGTATTCGAATCACAGGACATGGACTCTGACAACAGCGGGCGGGCATCACTGCCCCGGGGACACGGACTCAGCAGCGCGGGCTGGGCCGCTCCGGGCGGCGGCCGGCCGGAGGCGGTGGGCTGGAAAGCGCACCTACCCTGTATCTTCCCCAGCAGGAACTCAATCCATGCCTTCTAACGTTTAAAAATTACACGATCAGTACATTGTTGAGCAATATGGAAGCAATAAAGGAAGAAAAGGCAGGATTATAAGCGCTTGCCCCTGCAGAGAAGGCTCCAGAGTCAAAGAGAAGACTGGTCACGGCTCTACCTGATTTTAAAGCTGTGCAAATGCATTTCTTTTGTTCAGTGAAAATATGTGTTTTTCCATAGAAACAATGTTTCTGTCGTACACAGAAAACACCCCTTGGAAGTGACACCACTTGGGTCTTCTCCATTCCCGGGACGGGGTGTCCCTTCTGAGCCACCCCAACACCACCCCCAAAGGCTCCGGTCAACGCAGCAGCCTCTGGTGGCCCGAGAGCTGGACCACAGCTCGAGGCCGCTCTCCGGACAGCCCTGGACACTGGAGCTTTCCGGGACCTTCTGAGTAGGCGCTGCCCGAGGCGTCCTGGATTTGTTAGCGTAGAGGCTCGAACCAGGTGCCGGCCTCTCCAAGGTGTGCGTGGATCCCAAGTGACACCCACTGTGGTGAAGGGTGACGAGGTCGTGCCGAGCCGGCCAGCTGGAGGGACCTGGTGTGCCAGTGGCATAAAGGGGCACACGTAAGGCTGTGAGGCCAGGGGCGGGGGGGCCCTCCGAGTTAACCGCTGCGACAGGAAACTGCCCAACTTCGGGGGGTGGGTTACTGAGCTCTCAGCGGAGCAGGACCCCCTGGATGCAGCCGCAGGGGAATGAGACAGTCAGGCCACTGAGGAACCAAGTAGACGCTAAAGAACGGGGGGCACGCGGTGAGAAGTAAACCACACAGATCGCGCCACCTCTGGGGTGACCTCTGCGCTCCCCACGCTGACCGCGTGCGCCTGCTCCCCTGCCCCAGGAACCCGGCGCCCGGCCCACGTCCACAGCCCCGGCCCCACCAGTGCCCCGTCCTGCTGTCTGATGCGGAGGGAGCGGCCCCGGGGTGACCCTCCCCCTGCCCCAGGCGGAGCGGAACCCAGGCCCCTTTGCTCTTGGTCCCAGGCGCTCCCAGCCCCGCCTCTTGGCACCTTTCACGGGACTGCGGGCAAGCTTGCCAGAAGCTCCCTCCTCCCGCCTGAAGCACTGCCCACAGCGCCCACTTGTGTGCCCTCACGGCGTGACCGCTGCCCCTCTCGGAAGACGACTCTTCTGGGTCCCTCACGCGCCTGGAGTCACCGGGCGTCGGTCCCGCAGTGCTTCTCTTGCTGGGCACGCTTCTCTCTCCTTTCTCCCTCACCCTCGGCACGCAGAACCTTCCCGGCCAGGGGTCAGACCTGCACCACGGCAGCGACCTGAGCCACTGCAGTGACCGTGCTGGGTCCTCACCGGCTGTGCCGCAAGGGAACTCCCACTGAGCGTGTTTTCAAAACTATTAAATTCCTAGTATTTCGGGCTCTTTGACTAGAATTAAATCATTTCCAGTTAAGACTGGTAAAATATTCTTATAAATTGTGATAGACAAGTTGTCAGGGAAGCCATTTTCTCGTCCTGTTTACAAAAATAAAGGAACAGAGAAAGCGTCTCCCGTTTTTTTTTCTCTAAGGAGGCCGGGCATAGTGACGCTGTGTGGTGGCAGCGTGCCTTGCTGCAGCGAAGGTGCGGCTTGCCCCGAGGGACCGCGCGGTTGGCTCGTCCTTGTCCACCTCCTGTTGCAGATCCTTTGTGACTTTAGTTGCCTTGTTGGAGAAGAGCAAAATTTTAAGGTTTCTGTTGAAATAAATGAGAACAACAAATTACTCCCATGACTTTATTGGTCATTTTAGGCATCACGGAACCGAAATTTTTGTCCTGAAAGGAAACTGGAATTAAAACAATCCATCTCTTTAGAGGTGGAAAAACAAAAAGAGTAGGGAGTATAAGAAAAGTAAATAAGAGACTAAGTTCCTGCCGTGGCTCAGCAGTAACAAACCCGACTAGTATCCATGAGGACGTGGGTTCGATCCCTGGTCTCGCTCAGTGGGTTAAGGATCCCGTGTTGCTGTGGCTGTGGCGTAGGTTACAGATGCATCTTGGATCTGGTGTTGCTGTGGCTGTGACATAAGCCAGCAGCTGCAACTCCCATTTAATCCCTAGCCTGGAAACTTCCATATGCCATGGGTTCGGCCCGAGGGGGGTTGAAAATGGAGTGCTCAGGGGGAGCTCCCTGGTGGCTCAGTGAGTTAAGGATCCAGGGTTGTCACTGCTGTGGCTCGGGGTCACTGCTACTGTGGAGCGGGTTTGATTCCTGGCCTGGGAACTTTCACCTGTTGCGGGTGCAGTCAAAAAAAAAAAAAAATCAGAAAGAAGAAAGACGAGTGCTCGTGAAGGGGCTGTGACTGTGGGAGCGAGGAAGACATACAGGAAAGGTGACGTCCGAGTGTAAGCAGGCCTTGTGGTGGAAGATTCCAGACAAAAGGGATGAGGGGCGAGGGCCTGTGGGAGGTGCAGGAGAGTTCCTGCCACAGGGTCCTAGGACCCGCCCAGAAAGAGGCTCCAAAATAACGCCAGCCCTGCGGGAACAGTAACCCAGGGAAGGGGACAGAAGGTTCCAGTCCTGGGGGGTGGCAGGGAGCTCACCTGAGGCCGTGCCTCTGTGAATGTGACCCGCCTGTTCTCACCTGAAAACGAGACACTGAACAATCACACTTCCTGTTCTAAGCTTCCGTTTCGGCATCAGCCTTGTCATCCGAGGTCCCGGCATCAATAATCGCTCCCAAGGTCTCTGCGGGAAGTCCCCCCCCCCCCCCGCGTTTCTCCAAAGTCTCTTTTGCTTCGGAGTCAAAGAACCTGGGCGCCCTGGTCCCCGCGGCGCAGGGAGGCGTGGAGGACAGGGGTGCTGTGAGTCTGCACGGGGCGGGGGTGGGTGCAGCCTGGGCGCCCTCCCAAGAGCCACCATCTGCTTCAAGTTTGGGGGGTGCCTCCTACCTGCTCCCGCCCCCCCCCTCCGGCCATCATGCCGCCCAGCACTGAGAAGCCGCCGCGCTGCGTGCGGGTCCGGGGAGGCTGATGAAGAGCTTTCCATCCCCTTCCAGAGGCCGCCAAGCCAGGCGCTCTGCACGTGACCCAGGCCTAAGCCAATCACGTGATGGCATTCCAGGACCCCAGTGGCTGATTGGCCAGGAATGGGCGCAGGATGTGGCCCGACCAATCAGGGTGAAGAGTCCTTGCCCGTGGATGGGAATGAAGAAGCGTGTAGCCCTGGCGATTCTGGCAGCCGTTTCGCTGTGCCCTTCCTGTGACGCTGCCAACATTCTCCATCATCTGTTTGAGGTCGCAGGTAGGAAATTTCTGAAGATGACTGCTCAGTAGTCCCCTCATCCCTGAACGCACAAGGCTCTGCTCCCTTCCCTTGAATCCAGCCTTGAACTTACTTTCCCCGGTGGAATGAGGCACAGGTGATGGTGCAGGACTTCCAAGCCCAGGCTTTCAGGGACCGGTCAGTGTCCACTTTGACCCTCTCAGGATCCAGCTGTGTAAGATGCTCAGAGTAAGTACAGAGAGAGAGAGAGAGAGAGAGAGAGAGAGGGGCCAGCCTGCTCCCGGCTCTCCATCCACCCACCATCCACCCACCGGAGACACGAGACACGGGGCTGAAGCCGTCTCTCTCAGCCTCCAGCTGGGCCCCCCAGGGAATGCAGATGTCTGAACCATCCTAGCCCAGACCGTCAGAGCAGAGGGACCTTCCGCTAAACCACAGTGCTGAGAAATAGCAGCTCACTGTTGTTTAAGCCCCCAAGTTTGTGTCGTTTGTTATGCAGAAATAAATAACTGATTCACAACGTGAGTTAGATTTACTGTTCCTTTAATAGTCTTCACTGGTTTGTTTCCATAGGTTGGTTGGTTGGTTTGTCTTTTTAGAGCCACACCCCTAGTTTCCAGGCTAGGGGTTGAATTGGAGCTGCAGCTGCCAGCCTACACCACAGCCATAGCAATGTGGGATCCAAGCCGCGTCTGCGACCTACCCCACAGCTCACGACAACGCTGGATCCTTAACCCACTGAGTGAGGCCAGGGATTGAACCGGTATCATCACGGATACTAGTTGGGTTCGTTACTGCTGAGCCACACCAGGAACTCCCTGTTTACATACGTTTAGAGTTAAGATGCTGTCGGCTGCTAGCAACAGAAAATCCAACTCAATAAGGATAAATATTATGTCTCATGACACGAGATCCAAGTTGGGGCCATGGCAGGATTGGTTAATGGCTGATGGTGTTATCCAGGAGCTGATTTCTTCCCATCCCTGCACACTGCCATCCCCACTGGGAGGATGTTGGGTCACATCATAGACACAAAAAGGCTGCAAAGCGCCAGACGTCACATCCAGACACACACCATCCAGAGGGAACAAGGAGGATGTCCTCTTCGTGGGCCTTTAGCTGAGTGAGGAGACCTTCCCAAAGGCCGGATTCATTGGCTTACCCTTGTTTTAAACCAATCACCGAAAAGGCGTGGTGAGCTTACCTGGCCCGGTTCACTCCTAGCCATGTAGGGGTGGCTACCTGGACCCCGGTGGGTTTCTGGCAGCAAGGACAAAGAGGGCACGGCTGTGGCAAGCACAGTGTCTACTGTGACACGAAATTAACATTGACCACGGAACAAAACAGGCTTTCCTGAAAGACACCCAGCCTTTGTCCCGTCGCGGGTATGATATCTGCCTGCAAATGCCACCGTTTGCAAGGTGGAAGGCCGGCCAAAGCCTGGTGCTGGCAGTCGGCTCTTGGCAGGAGGCAGATGGCATTGCTGGGAGGAGACGAGGAAGAGTGTGGGACATCTGCAGCTCGGCCCTCGTTCCATGGCCCAGCCGCCACCACTGCCCAGCGGAGGAGGCCTTGGGGACAGCTGTGGTTCCGGGGGGCTCACACGAGTTGAACTGATGGAAAAGGAAGCTGGACAAGCCTGTGGCCACCGAGGGACACAGGCACTGCCAGGCCAGGACACAGAGGAGGAAAGCAACGCCCGGTCTCTCTCCTGGTCTCCAGCTCGAAGTGGGAGCCCCTGTTGGTGACGACCCCCGAGGGGGCCATGGCCTCCAGGACACAGAGCAGTAGAGGGCAGGTTTGGAAGGAAAGCGGAGAATCACTGAGTTAGCTGACTTTGGTTTTTGAACTGGAGCATTTTCCCGAAGAAAAGCACGTCAGCGTCCAGATGGTTTACCCTGGTTATGGGCCACTGGGGTCCCTTCCCGGTCTTCGTGTCTGACCCCAAAGAGCCCGCGTTCTTCCCGCGGAGCAGCGAGGAGAACGCTCAGGTGCGTTCCTGCGGGGCGCGTCCAATCGGCCGCCGAAGGCCTCGTCAGGCCACTCGGGTTTCACAAGTGGTGGCCCTTGGCCCCAAGAGCAGAAGTTGGAAACAAAGGACCCGGTACAGGGCGGCCTGGGGTTGAGAAGGGGTAGTTGGCTTCGTGTTGGGGAAACAGAAGCATTCCCGGTATGGAAATCCAGGCGCCTGAGTGAGGGAAAAGTTCTCCCGCCTGACGCCCAGAGAGCCGCACAGGCGCGCGCCCCGGGGCCCAGCGCGCCCTCCGGGCGGAGCCAGGAGCTGGACAGGCGCTGGCGGCGCGGCACGCGGGCTGGAGGCTGGAGTAACAGGTTCAAGGCTGATTTCAACCCCTCACCCCCGCAGGATAACTAGTGCCTGCGACTGTCACAGCTCTGGAGTCCAAAGGGCCGGGGGCCGGGGGCCGGGAAACCCGAGGGGTTTTAGAAAGAAGCAGGGATCCCAGGTGGGGGATCGCGCGCCGACCTTCCCGGCAACGCAGAGAAGCCACGCGACCCCTTGCCCGCCTCCGCCCCTCTCACCTGCAGAGCGGGAGGGGCCTCGCGTGGGGCCGGCCTCGCACCGGGGAAACACCGACCCGCTTCGGCCGGCCTCCGGCCCAACCCGACCCCGCGGGCCCCCTCCCCGACTCCCCCCCGCGCCGCCCTCGGCCCTTCCGGGGTAGATGGGAGTTTGAGGCCCGCGTCCCTGCGCCCCGGACCGCGTGCAAGGCGCCGGATCCCCGCCATCCGGGGCCCAGGTGTCTGGCGCGCATCCGCGCCCAGGAGGCGGAAGCAACAGGGAGCCGCTTCCCGCTGCCGGCCCCCGCCCCTGCGCCCCAGGGCCCTAGGGCGCCCCGGCGCGGGGGCGGGCCGGGCGCGCGGGCAGAAGTGTGCGAGGGCGCGGGAGCGGCCCGGGGGGCGGGGGCCGGGCGGCGGGGCGCATGCTCACTCGCGCCCGTGACGTGCGCGCCGGGACCTGGGCCGGAGGCCGGGCTGGGAGGGGAGGCGGGCGGAGGCCGGGTGGAGAGCAGAGCAGAGCGGAGCAGCGGAGCGGAGCAGGCTCGCGGAGCCCGGAGGCGGCGGCGGCGGCGGGATCGGTCGGCCGCCGCGCGCCCAGCCCGCAGCCCCACCACCGCTCCAGCCGCGGCGCGCGGGCTCCGGCCGCGGATCGGCCACCCGCCGAGCGGCCACCCCCGCCTCGCCGGCCGCCGCGGGCCGGGCAGGGCATGAGCGCGGAGGGGCCGCGGCCGCCCCCCGCACCGCCCGGCGCGCCCAGGCCGTGACCGGGGCGGGGCGCGCGGCCGCACTCGGGCCCGGGCCCATGGGCGCGCCGAGCCGGGCTTGGGGGCGCTGAGCGGGCGGCGCGGCCGGAGGAGCCATGGACTGCAGCCTCGTGCGGACGCTCGTGCGCAGATACGTGAGTGCTGCCCGCGCGGGGCCGGGGCCGGGGCCGGGGCCGGGCGGGACGGGTCCTCCGCCCCCGACCCTGCTGCAGCCGCCCGCCCGGGGTCGCGGAGGGCTCGGGCGGCCTCGCGGGGGTGACCGCGCCCGGGGACGGCAGGACGCGGGAGGACCCGCGGAGTGGGCACCTCGGGCCCCGACGGCGCGGGCGCCCTCCCGCCGCTCCCGGGCCGCGTGCCTCCCCGGGGCCGGGCCGGGGGCTGTCCCGGCGAGTCTCGCCCAGACCAGCGCCGGGCCCGGGCTGGGGAGGGATCCTTGGCTCGGCGTCGCCTGCCGAGTCGGCAGCCGGATTAAGGGACTGGAAGAGGGAGCCGATACAGGAGAACGCACAGCCACCTTCTGTCACAGCACTGGGGGGCTCGGAAGTGAAGTGGGACCTTTTTTGCCCGAAAGTGCCCGGTCAGATCCGAGGCCCGGGTGTTCGGGGTTCCCTGGAATCCTCGCTCCTGGTGATCCGCGAGGCGGGGGTAGAGTGGGGGCGTGGAGGGAAAAGCTGGTTTTGACTCACATCAGACCGAGGGGGCCTGCGTGGGGCAGCGACGCTGGTAGCGGGCGTGTGTGCGGGGAGGGGGTGCGCAGGAGAAGGAAGCCGTCCGCGTCTTTAACGAAGGGCCCCTCGGTCCCCCGCCCGGGCCGCGGGCCGGCACAGGTCGGGGAAGCCCCGTGCACCGAGCTTTCCGCTGGAAGAGGGCACGTTTGTGGGAACTTTGTTTTTTCTGGCTCAGGAACCCCTGTAGTCGGTCTCTTCTGTTTATGAGCTTTCTTTGAGAAAGAGACTTGGCCGCAGAGAAAGCCTTTCTGTTCAGCCACGGAGGAAACTAGAGTCACAGCTCTCCCCAGCCAGACGCCAGGGTCAGGGAGCCCGTGGCACCTGCTAGGAGCGCCCTGGGGAGGGCCAGCCCCTTACGGCTGGAGGAGCGAACTCTTCTGTGACCCTGGGGAGGGGCGGGACGGCTTGCCTGCAGGAGAGGTGCCCCATGGCTTCTGGAGTCCATGTTTGACGTAGTGTAGACAGCAGGAGCCACCTTTGTGCCTCTGGCGTAATAAGTTCTGGAAAGCCCAGCCCCAGTAGTAACCGGATGTGTCAGAGAAATGTTTGGTCCCCGTGCTGTTCTCGGCGGCTTGGCCTGGAGCGTGGGACCAGCGTTTACCTGGGCTGTGCTCACTGGTTGAATTTCTCGTCTCTTCCAACACTTGTTGATGAAAAGGGATTTGGACCGTGAGCAGCAACGCCAGCCGAGCCGGGTTCCCAGGGGTGTGGGCGGGTGTGCCCTCCCCGACCTTCCCGGACCCCTGCGGGGGCACCCCACCAGCTGGGTCTTCCCTCCTGTCCAGACCCCTTGGTCCTGGGGGTGGGCCGGACACACTGGGCGCCTGTGTGCTTCTACTCCTTACCTCCTCCGGGCCTTCAGCTGTCAGTGCTGCACCCAGCAACTTAAAGGCCAGGGCACTTTACACGTGAAAATGCCCCTTTGCTGTGACGCACGGGAGGTGGAATACTCTTTCAAACCTAACTGGTGGCTGTATTCTTTGGTGAACTTTACCAGCGTGTGAATCACTTGGTGAGGCCCCTGGAATCAAGTTACAGGATTATTTCTGTTTTTCTCATTCCATGTCTTTTTTTTTAACCAATCCGATCATTTGGCTACTTGGCCATATTCACATACAAAACCACTCGTTTCTGTGATAGTAAACTCATGTCTACACTGGTAAACTAATTTGACTTTTTCTAGAAACAGTCATCTGTTTTCTTATAATTTCATTATCTTTCAGTAGGAATTAATTCTGTATCCTTTTGCTATTGGGGGAAAAAAGACTGGGATTGACTATATTTTTTGTGGTTTCTTCTTATTCTATAAAAGTGGATAAATTTTAGAATGGATAGACAGAAGGATCCTGCTGTACAGCACAGGGAACTATGTCCAGTCTCCCGGGATAGAAGGTGCTGGGAAATAATATACGTTAAAAAAGATTGTATGTATACGTATGACCGGGTCACTTTGCTGTACGGTGGAGATTGACACATGTTATAAATCCACTGTACTTTAATAAAAATTTTAAAAATAAACATTTTCGGGAGTTTCCGTCATGGCTCAGGGGAAATGAATCCAACTAGTATCCACAGGATTTGTGTTCGATCCCTGGCCTCGCTCAGTGGGTCCAGGATCTCGCGTTACTGTGGCTGTGGTGTAGGCCATCAGCTGTAGCTCCGATTTGACCTCTAGCCTGGGAACCTCCATATGCCGCGGGTGTGGCCCTAAAAAAAAAAAAAGAAGCAAAAATAAATGAAAGAAGATAAGTTTTTCTCCTGTTTGAAAAAAATGAATAAAATAGTACCTTGTTCCCTTCTAGTGTTGACGTGGTCAGGATTTCTAGGGCAAAGAAACCTTTTTGTGATGACGTGTGAGGGCTGCCAAAGCCCAAGAAGCCCTTGGGCAGATTGCTGCAGGTCTTTTATTCTGGGTTAATTCCAGAGAGATGGGTAGGCAAATGAATGAGGGAATCCCCTTCCGGGCCAGGCCAGGGACACCCCCGAGCCCGTCCTTCTAGTTGGTTGTGGGTCCTTCTAGTTGGTTGTGGTCTGGGTGCGTATTCACTGTGTGGCCATGCGTTGTCATGGCAGTATGCTTATGTGCCGTCAGCTTTTTAAAGAAGTTTTTAACCAAGGGGGTGGAGGACTAGTGCTTATCTCCTTCTAAGAGGTGTGAGGGAGTTCCCTTCCTGGCTCAGTGGTTAACGAATCCGACTAGTATCCATGAGGACGCAGGTTCGGTCCCTGGTCTCGCTCAGTGGGCTAAGGATCTGGCGTTGCCGTGAGCTGCGGTGTAGGTCGCAGACACGTCTCGGATCTGGCGTTGCTGTGGTTGTGGTGCGGGCCGGAGGCTGTAGCTCCCATTCGACTCCAGCCTGGAAAGATCCCTCTGCGGCGGTTGCGGCCGTGAAAAGACAAAAAAAGAGAAAGAGGTGTGAGGTGGGAACCCTAGCTGGGCAGAGACGACGTTCTGAGAGCAGCTGCAGCGTCTCTGGTGCCGCCGGGGTGCGGAGCGGGCCTGTGCACGTGGAGGCTGGTCCCCCGGGCAGGTGGCTGCGCGCTTCCCTGCCTCCGTTTCCCGGTCTGAGAGTGAGCAGTGCTGCTTCAGAGCGCTACTGTGAGGGTTAAGTGACTTAATGCAGGCCAGGAGCCGAGGGTCCCCCTGGCTCTGAGGAAGTGCACCTGTCACTTCCAGCTCTTGGCAGCCCTTTGCCCTCGGTCACCGGCCCCAGGGTCAGGAGAGGCGAGCGCTTCTGTGGCTTGACTGCCCGTCAGTGTGGGCTCCGGTGGGGTTTGGGAAATGCCCCACAACACCGCAGGCCCAGCAGAGTCTGCGGGCCACGTTTGGGTGTGAGAATTTCCAGGCCGGGCTGGTCCCAGCCTCACGTCCGGGAGACCCGGCCGCACAGCTCAGTTTTGTGATGTCTCTGGTGTTTGTTTCGAGTGCCCGAGTCTGGCTGTTGCTCCTGGTTCTCCTATGAGGCTTGTCCAAGTTCCTGCTCATTTCTGTCTCACAGTGTTTGCTTTCTAGGATATTCGTACATTGAAGGCGGCTAACTTCTGAAGAATCTGGAGGTTTCCTTACTAGCAGTAGAGCTGTTTGTTTTTGAAACAAGCTGTTACATTAGAACTCGCTTTGTAAGGGACTGTCAGCAGTGCTGGCCCCGGAGACCTTCAGGCCTGGCGGTGCGTGGGCGCTGAAACCGTCTCAGTCGCCGTTTGTACGCGTGCTGTGTCTGCTCTCCTTTATTTTTATCACCAAATGGTATGTGATGTGTCTTATTTAAAAACTTCAGGTGCTGCCTGACTGGGAGTGGCCCTCCTGAAGCAGCTGAGGGTGATACTTGGGGCCTCCTGGGGTTCAGCTCCTGGGGTCTACACCCCAGGACACAGAGTGAAACCACTTGAACCGCCAAGGCTTCAGGTGTTTGCAGTAGGCGGCCCCTCAGGCTGGCGGGCCCTGGCCTGTGGCCTGTCAGCGTGGGCGCAGGCCTTTCAGAGCCATCTGCCTGATGTGTCATTTAACCTTTGTGTTTGGCTATTAAGTTAAAATCCTGCCATTGTCCTTTCAAGCCCCGTTTAGTGCCTGCCTGCTGGGGACGAGTGATCTTGAGAGGCTTGTCTTTCAGGCCACAGGGTAGGTTTAATAACAGGAGGGAGAAAAGCAGTTGAGCTGATGGTCAGTTGAATTTCCGGGGATGAGGGCGCAGTCTGCATTTGCAGTTGGCGGAAGCCCCCTGGAAGCAGTGACCCAGGCTCTGCTGACCTGTGCTGGGCCTGAAACCTAGAAACACACTGTTCCTTGGGGCTGGGCCCGCGTGTTCCTCCAGTCGGTGATGCTTGGATGCCCAAGTCCCAGACTTACGAATGCTTTTCTAACCAAGTTAAGTGCAGGCAGAAATGCTATTTATTTGCAAGGAAAATCAGTAGAAAAGCCGTTTTACAGCAATAGAAATGCAAGAAGGTTGACCAAGGGGTCGTCGTCTCTGTCGCTTGGTGCCGGAGTCCGAGACGGGCAGCCTAGCTGTCTGCAGAGGTCAGAGTTCAGCAGCAGAGCCCAGCAGTCAGGTCGCCCCGGCCTGGGCCTTTGACTCTGAGGCCTTGGGGACTTCCTGCTTGAATCTGGTGGCTCACTGCGCCCCCCAGGAGGGCAGGGCGGGGTGGGGCAGGGCCTGGGCGCACAGGGGTGCTCAGGCTGGGAACCTCTTGTTTGAAGCCACCTGCTGCTCCTGGCGGCCCCGCTCCTCGGAGGGACTGCGTCTCTGCTGCTTCCTGAAGCCTCTGGCCCTTCCGCCCACGTGGACAGCCGTGGGGCCGTGGCCTTGCCCTGCCCTTGGGGAGAACGCTGTCCTCAGATGGGACGCCCCCGGTGCCACCATCGCTCTCCAGCCCTTCTGGTTTGGGGCGGCCACCCCGTCCTGTGAAGTCCCTGCAGGTGTTCTGAGCCCACCCCCAGCCCTCGCGCCCCTCCTCCCGAACGGCAGCTTGTCCCTTAGGGGACACCGTCCTGTCCCCGTGGATTCAGTCACGCCTTTCAGTTGCCCTTTTTAAAAAGACGCCTTTCTTGACCCCACACCCCCTCCCCGTCAGCCGCGTCTCTGTGTTGCACAGGCTGGGCGCCCGACGCGCAGCGAGGGCCGCAAGCCGGAGCAGAGCCCGGCGCGGAGCAAGGCGCCTTGCGGGCCGGAGACTGGCTGTGCTCATCCCGGAGCCCGGCGTGGCTAGGCAGGAGAAGTTACAGCAGGCAAATTTGGGGCTGTGGGCTGCAGGGTTGTGGCCTTCTCCTGAGTGGCGGTGGTGAGGTCACAGGGTGGGCGGGGCTTCCGGACCTTGCTCGGCCTGAAGTGCCACCCTCCTGCTGGGGGGCCTTGGTTCTGAGGAGGAGCTAGAGATAAGGGACCAGGACTTGCTCCAGACCCTGGTCTCTGCACCGCCCCTTGGCACCTGTTAGAACCTGCCCTTGGGAGCCCGGGCAAGGTCAAGGAGGCCGCATGAAGCCTGTTCCCCAGACAGGAAGTGGGGGACACGGAAGGGGTCCGTACCCGGGACCCCACAGGGGTCATAGGCACAGCCTGTGCTTGGTGAGCACCACGTGTTCACCGACACACCCGAGGAGAAGACGCCCCATCCATGTCCTGTCGCTTGCTTGCTGACCTGCGACCGGGAGGCGGGGGGCTGGGGGGCTGGCGGCGAGTCAGGGTGGGCTGGCCAGCCGCCCCTCCCTCACCAGGGTCGCCCTGGGACTGAGGCTGGCGCTGCCCCCTCCCCCACATTACCCCGCTTGGGGGGCGGGGGGACACCTCAGCTTCCTCCTCTGGTCCACGACGACGGGGGACCGCGCAGGCTCTTAGCGCCTCTGTTAACGAGATCCTCGAGGAAGAGGAAGGCGTCGCTGCCGGTGCTTCCGAGGACCCGAGCGGTTAATGACGGTCTTTGAAGTCTTGTTGAAGGTTTACTTCTGTCGACAGAAGATGGATCACTGCATCGGAGGAAGAACGGAGAACTTAGCGTGAGCCAGACTCGAGGGCTGCCACCCAGGAAGCGCATCTCGGAAGAGCTGGGGCCCGTTCTGCTCCTTAGAAGTCGAGACGCAGGTCCTGTCGGCGTTTTGAGACAGGGCTGTCCGTCAGGAGCTGTGCCGTGGACAGAACCCGGATCTCAGCGCCGCCCGGGGGTGCTGAGAGCACCTATGAGGTCACGAAGGCGCGTGGTCCTCAGGGTCCCGTTGGTTCAGGGGTCGTGGCTCCTCGCGGTTGAGCAGGTGTCCTGCCGGCTGGGGCCAGGGGCACGCGGCGCAGACACGGTGCCCAGCGGCGGGCAGAGTGTGCCGGGGGCAGGGACCTCCGTGCTTAGGTTCTTCTGGTCTTGCCATGAGAGGGGTCAGACCTCACACTTCAGACCTGCGCACCTCTGTCCTTGGCACCTTTCATGGCGTCGTGCCCGTGTGTGGGTCAGGCCAGGAAGGCGCTGGTGCCACCCCTCCACCTATGACACCAGCGGGGAGGAAGGCAAGTCCCCGGAGGTCACGCTCGCAATCTCCCACCTCGGGGGGCCTGCTGGGCTGGGAGCGGGCCTCCCCTGTGCTCCTTCTGTGGCTCAAGGGCTGGTCCCCATCACTGGGGCTGGACTTGTTGCCCCTTTTCTCGCATCCAGGCCCCTGGAAAAGACCCTCTCCTGGAGTCTCCTCACCAACAGGGCGACCTAGCTGCTCACTGCAGGCCTGGACCCCTCGGGGCGCAAAACTTCTGGAGTGTCTGCTTTCTGTTTTCTGGGGGCAGCGCTTCCCCAGCTTTAGCTCTCGAAGGAGGGCCTTCCCGGTGAAGGCTGAGAACCTTGTCTGAAAACAGGGAGGGGACTGGCCCTGCGATGTGGCTGTGTCACCTGCTCGGTGGCTTCAACTGTTTGAGTTTCTGGCCAGCATGTAAATATGGACAAGTGCACACAAGCATCCAGGTTCCCCTCCTTTTTCAGAGTGGGGGTGACCGGGCAGTGCCGGCCTGGGTGGCCTTACCCTGGAGAGTCCCGTGCCTGTGCTGTGGCGGCCCTGCCCCCACCCCCTGCCCCCCACCCCCAGGACACGGGCTCTTGCGGTTTGGGTGGCACCTGAGGAGCCTCAAGCGAGCTTCACCCACTGGGGTTAGAAGGCAGGTGACGGCCACCGGGGGGTGGGGGTCCCAGTCCAGCAGCATCTGCGGGGGTGGGGGCCCCCCTGCCGCGCGGGTCGGGACCACGGCCCTGGGTCCAGGAGTGGGTGGGGGTGTCCTCTGTTAACTTTTGCCTTTGTCACTGGGCGAAGGCCGGGCCTGGCCAGGTGAATCGTTAGCTGCCTCTTCACACCGACCTTTTAAATATTTTCTGCGCACTTGGAGGGAGTGGGAGGAAACGGTGCTTTCCGGGCCCCCCATTGCGCTCGCAGGGCGCTCATCAGTGACACGTCCCCCTCCCCGCAGTGGCCGCCCTCACTGCTCGCCTCACTCCTGGCTCCGGAGCTGGTCGTTCTGTTTCCGGATTCTTACTCCGAGACTGTTTAAGCGCGTCCCGGCCTCCCGAGTTTCTGCGAGCAGCGGGTTGTCCGTTTTGCTGTGGTTTGGGGTTTTCTTTAGCGGGTCTCGTCCGAGCCGGGCGCTCCTCAGGAGGTCCGAGATCGGGTTTGCGCCCCGAGGGCCAAGTCCCTTCCCGGACTTCTTGTGACGTCTGCCCCTCTGTACTCGGAGTTGAGCCCACGTGCCCGGCTGCTGCTTCGGGGTTGCTGCTCCCTTGAGCAAACAAACGGGCCCAGTGCGTTGCATGTGTTCGCGGGTGAAAAAACTTCGTCAGGGACGGGCTGTGCCACAGCAAGATGGGTTTTCGGGGTTTTTTGGCAGCACCTGAGACATGTGGAAGTTCCCAGGCCAGGGACCGAACCCACGCCACGACAGCCCCCTGAGCCGCTGCAGGGACAGTGCCAGGTCCTTAACCCACCGAGCCACAAGGGAACTCCAGGAAGGGTTTTAACTTCCATTCACTGGGCTTCCGCTGTGCTCACACCACTGCCTGTCTCACGGCTTCTGCGGTGGGCAGAGGCCGCAGGTACCAGCCGTGACTGTCTTCACCCGGCAGCCCTGCTCCCCGTCCAGCTGGGCCCCTGGGAACTCGCTGAAGCCCAGGGCGACGGTGAAAAGGCACTAATGGCATTTCGCCTTAAAGGGGCTGCAAAGACTTCCTTGGGCTGGACTGTCAGTCTCTTGTGTTTCTTGTTTCAGGTAACTTTTTTTTTAAAATCAGCTCAGAAGAAGGATGAAAGTGAGATCATTTTCTCTGGCTCAGAAGACAGGAATTTCGAGAGAATGTTTGTCACTTGTGAAAGACTGTTTGTCCAAAGGTCGGTAATGATGCCCGCAGCAGGCAGGACGGAGGAACAGGACAGCCTGTCGTTGGACTCTGTCTTCTGTCTACTCGCTGCCCCCTCCCCAAGAAAGGGAGGGAGGACAGGGCCGCCGTCAGCCTCTCTGCTCCCTGGGCCGTGCGCGGGACGAGGGCGCCGCCCTTCTCGGTGTCTGACCTGATGGGCTCTCTCCGTCTCACTTTTACGACAGCCCTGTGAGGGTCCTTGCTGCCCCCCGGGCCACAGCCGGCAGCCGGGCCCTCTGCCCGCCTCTGACCCTGTCCTGGGCTTCTCTGCGGCCGTGGGGGGCCCCTGCCCCCTCTCAGTCCCCTCCCTGCGGCCACCGCTTCCTTGAAACCCGCCGCCCCGGGAAACCCGCCGCCCCGGTCGTGGTGCTGGCGAGTTCATCGCCACGTGTAGCCACGGGGATCCGCTTTCCTGCCCTGTGCAGTCAGGTGACAGGGTCCCTGCGAGGTTGGAGTTTGGAGGAGAGACCAGATTTGGTGCGGGGTGGCCTTTCCTGTGACTTCGTGCCGGGGGGTGGGCGCAGCACGCGAGCTCTCTTCCTTCTCTTTTTTATTGGAGTCGAGTGGATTTGCAGCGTCGCGTCTGCGCCCAGTGTACAGCATATATGCACGGTTACAGGGCACCCTTTTTCCGGTCCTTTTCCGTTTCGGATTCTTATACGACATCGAGTACAGTTCCCGGTGCTGCGTGGTAGGGCCTTGCTGATGATCCAGTTTGTATACGCTGTGTGTCTGTGTCGATCCCAGCCCCCCGTTTGTTGGGTTTGAGTTATCCTCCCCCCAGCACCTCTCCTTGTAAAGCCGCCAATCCCGGCAGGTTACGGCTCCGCCCCCGGACCCCCTTTAATCTCAGTTTCCCTCCCGAATCCCTGTCTCCGATGGGTCCCCTGGCGGGGGCGGGGTGGCTAGGATTCTGCATGATTCTCGGGGACACGATTCGGTCCGCGTCCCCATACCGTTAAAGTAGGTACCGTCTGGATCAGAGGAGGTAGTTTGAAAAGGTGTCCTACCTCTGCTGGCTGTCATCAGACAGACGCGGACACAGATGTTCCACAAAATCTGGAGCGACGAGTAAAATCAGTGCTTGGTGGGGACAGGTCACTGCGAATGTGCCGAAGTGACAGCGGTGTGAGCAAACAGCCCCGCGGGCAGGGACGGAGGGCAGGGACGGAGGGCAGGGACGGGCAGAGTCCACGCGGGTCCCTTTGATGCCCGTAGAAGGGACAGGGGCTTAGTGTTAAGGCAGAGGCCCTAAGGTCCTGTTGGGGTTTTGTGTCATAACCTAAATCCACAGCGTCTGGCCCGCTGATGGGACAGTCATGGCCTCGGCCCTGTGACTGGACAGACAGATGGACGTGCCTGCTCGGGAGGCGGCGGCCGTGTCACCGGCTGCTCCCTGGTTGTGGGTGGGGTTTAAGGGCCGCCGTGCTGTCGGCCCGCTGGGTGCCGGTGACCTTTTGGCCACATCAGAAAGTGAGGGTTGGAAGGTGACCGTGAGCTGCCCCTGGGGGTGGCCGGGGTGTGTTTCCTCTGCGGATCCAGCAGCAGTGTCACACGGCCCCGCACGGCCGGGAGGCCTTCCCGTGCCCGCGAGCCCCGCCGCTGCTGCCTGCTTGCCGTCGGAGGTTTCCCTGACATCACAGCTGGTCTTGCATCAGGACGCCATCCTGAAGCCACGTTCGTCGCGTGACCAGGAGCTAGTGGCCTCCACTGAGGGCGGGGCACTGTCACTCAGCCCCCGCACCGTCTGTCTCAGCCGTCTGTGCGGGATCCGCCTCCCCGATCGCGAGTCCCTGCCGGGTCGGGCGGCCCCCTCCCGCGCCCTCGAGGGCTCCCACGCAGGGCGGCCTCGGCCCTGCTGGGAAGGAGGTGGCCGCCCGGCCCTTACGTAACCTCCTCCTTCCGAGAAAAGAGGATTTCCTCCAGCCTATTTTCAGCAGAGGATTGGGGACAGGGAAGTTGGGCTGCTGGGGCGTCATCTCGGTTTCCCGGGCGCTCCAGGAGGGTCTCGGGGCTGCCCCGCAAGACACGGGCTCTAAAATCATGGGGTTAAAGTTGTTCGCGCAGGAAGACGGTGGGCTGGCCGTGGGCAGGTAGAGGGTAAATCGGGGCCGGATCTACCTGTGTCGCTTTCAGGTAAAATGTGCGGTAAGACACCTGCAAGTGACGGACTGTATGCGGGGGACAGCTCACATCACCTTTCCTCTTTAAGGGGTGTGGAAACAGGATAAATAGAGACAAGCCGTTAAAACAGTCGAGCCCGTGAAGTGTGTATGTGCATTTTTTTCAGCGTGGACGGACATCTGACAGCGGCGTGTGTGTGAGCAGGTGGAAGTGATCGTCAGGTGGCTTGAGTCTGTCCTCGTTCCTGGTGTTGCTTAGCTCGTGTTGTGTTTTTCTGACGTAAAAAGGGAATAACACACGCAAGCTCCTGGCTTCTTGGAGAGGAATCTGAGATTGCGGCAAGGGAGATGCGGTGCACTTGAAATATGCGGCTCAACACTGACCGGCCGGCCGTGTTAACACTTGCTGTGTGCCCTGGGGCGTCTGGGGGCCAAATAGGCACCCCCGCCGTGCCCCTGGGGACTGCCTTTTGGTGGCGGGTGACAGAATACATAAGCGCACAGTATGCTGGGTGTCAGCAAGGGCTGCGCACAGAAAGCAGCTGGGGGGGGGCAGGAGAGACATGGTGGGGGGGACGCAGGATGTGTCCCGTCTGGGGGCCGGTGGGTGAGGCCAGAGCCCAGCCCAGGGTGGCGGGGGAGGGGCGGGGCCGTGTGCCACTCAGCACTTCAGTTCCCAGGAGCTCGTGGCTGCCCCGCAGATTTTGTTGCTTAAAATTGGACTGTGTTATATGCGCTGGCTTTGATAAAGGTTCAGATTTGTTTTAAAGTTATGAGGCCAGATGGGGAAAACGTCGCGGCTTTAACGTCCTAAGGCTGCTTCGACTTAGGGCTGACTACGCAGTAGCTCGGTTTACGGGTGTCTCCTTGGGGGAAAACATTGCCTACCCGGAACCCCAGAGTAAGCGTGTGGCCCCGTGGTGTCAGTTAAGTGCGCTCACGCCGCCAAGCAGCCATCACCACCATCCGTTTCTAGAACTCTGTCTTCGTCCCAAACAGTCTGCTTTACGGGCAGTTTTCAGTGGTTTATTCTGCATTTGGTGTTGTAGGTCCTGCTTTTTTTGGAAACACATTTTTTTGTAATCAATGAAAAAGGCCTTATCGGGTCATAGGCAGGCTTATTGAAACCTAAGCACTGACTAAATTTTAATGGAAAGGTACCCTGCAGGAGGGTTTCTTCTTCTTTTTTTTTGAATTACCCAGTGAATTTTATTATATTTATGGTTGTACAGCACTCATCACAACCCGATTGTACAGCGTTTCCATCCCAGACCCTCAGCACATCCCTCAACCCCAAACCTGTCTCATTTGGAAACCTTAAGTTTTTTAAAGTCTGTGAGTCAGTGTCTGTTTTGCAAGGAAGTTCCTTGTGTCCTCTTTTTAGCTTCCATTTGTAAGTGATAGCATTTGATGTTGGCGTCTCATTGTCTGGCTGACTTAGCGTGATAATTTCTAGGTAGGGGGGTTTTTTCTTTTAAATAATTGGTGATGGCAAGTTTTATTAAAATGTAAATATTTGACTGTGAGGATTCCTTTGGCCTCTTTATGTTTTGCTTGATATGTGCTTGTTGAGAGCAGCCAACAAGGCGATTCTTGCTCCGGGGGGAAAAAAATCTGATCTTCGTCTTAGAACAAGTAATTCTGCGGTGAGACAATACCGTGGAAGCTGTCTCGTGGGCAGCACGTTCAGCTGGAAGAGCCGGTGGTGTTCGTTTAATGATGTCGTAAAGACACATGACTTTCTCCCGAGTGCACTGACCGGGAAAGGAATCAAAGCATTTTACGTGAAGTTTTCTTGCAGAAACTGCCGTCTGCCAATTGACTGTTTGGTTCAGATAAGTTTTCTGTCTTCAGCTCATCTTTAACATGTTTTTCTTTTACTTCGAAAACAATTCTAAGAAATAGATTTAACTTAAAATTAAATTGGAGGACATTTTTTTTCCCTCTAAAATTGTTAGTTCTCTGAGAAACAGTTTCCTGTTGTTTCTGCTCCAAAGGTGAGGTGAGATTGTTTTTGTTCTTAGATTGAAATCGTTCTTTGATTTTGTAAGCTGCTCTGTGGCTCTTTCTAGAGTGGCGTGGTTTCAAAGGCTCTACCTCCCTTTCGCATTAAGTGCTTAATTTGTTAACAGGAAACTTAATTGTGAAGTTGAATAATTATATCTCTTGACTCGCTTGGCCCGTTAAAAACCGCAGCTGCAGCAGGCGGCTGGCGAGATGCCTGCTTGGCAGGTGAACTTAGGGGCTGAGGGTGAGCGTCAAGGTTGGGGAGCGCTGGCGGGCGTCCCCTTGGCCCCCTCACGATTTAATCTCCTTGAAGGATGGCTCCACGCTGGCTGCTGTCACCCCGTTACCCTTGCAAAGTCAGGAGAGGTTTTGGGTCTGAGAGACCAGGTCCCAGCCGCACGGAGGCCGCGGCCCAGCTGCGAGGTGGACTCCTGGTGCCCTGTGCTGACTTGTTTCTCTTTTCTTGTTTTCTGTGGCTGCGCCCCTGGCCTGTGCACATTCCCGGGCCAGGGCTCAAACCCTCGCCACAGCAGTGCCGACCCTGGGTCCTTAACCCGCTGACCCACCAAAGAACCCCTCGACCTTTTTCTTTTTGTCCCAACCCCGCCACAGACGGTTCGAGCTCCTTTGGTCGTGTCCGCAGCAAGCGGCTGGCTCCGGCCCGCTCGCAGGGGTTTGTCCGGGTGCCGGCTCGCTGCTGCCGCGTCCTCGGCGGGCCTGGCCGAGCCGGAGAGCAGTTTGGTCCGCACGGGCCTCCCCGGAAAATGAGCCGCCACGCTTCGTGTGTCTCGTTTCTGTGCCGTGCCAGCCGTTCCGCTCTGGTCGCGACAGTGGCTGCAGCGGCTCCGGGCGGGGCCCGGGCCTCCCTGGGCCCGTGCGCGGCCCCTCCGATGCCGGCTGTTCCGGCGCCTGGCATTTGCCGTCGCTGTGCAGGTGGGGACACCAGAGCTCAGTGTTCGTGGAAGGAGCCGCGAGCGAGGTGCTCACGGCGGCCTGCGCGGGCAGCGGGAAGCCCGTCCCGGCGTTTGGCGACCATGGACATGACCAGGACGAGTGGGGGCACCGTGCGTGACAAGGCACAGAGTCCGCCCCGGCCCGCTGTCACGGCCGTTCCGCAGAGGGGCTCGGACGCCGGAGCCCCGCCTCCCGTTCCCGCATCCCCGGGCGCTGGTTAGTGGCCAGCGCTGGTGAGGGGCGGCCTGCTGTCCCCGCCAGGAGCTCACAGCGCCCCCTTGTGGACAGCAGGCTGGTTCTCCAAGTGCTGAGGCCAGAGGTCACCGTGCCGTGGCGGGCGGGAGGGGCGCCTCGCCCTGCAGCACATTCTGTGTTTGAGGGGAGGACGGGCCCCCGGGGACCGGGCCCTGTGCGTCCCTCCCACACGCGCACAGGTGGCAGGTAGCCCGGGACTGCCGAGCTGGGACCTGCCGCCCAGCCCCGGCCGGCGCCCGGCGGGCACCTCCGCCTCCCTGCCGCTGTCCCAGCCCAGGTCCCACCGGCCTGCAGGGGGGAGGCCCAGGCTGGCCCGCGGAGGTGTCCCTGTCCCCCCTCGCTGGTCCGCACGGCCCAGGATGCTGCGGCCAGAGCCCGGGAGCGAGCTGTCCGTCCCCCCCGAAGCAGGGCCGGTCTCCAGCCCAGCCCTGGCGTAGCGCGTGCAGGGTCAGGGCTCCTGGTTTCACAGACCAGCTGAGGTGGTCAGGAGAAAACTGTCCAAGTTGGCTGTGAACTCAAAATAAAACCCAGAGGGGAGAAGAGGGCTTAGGCAGATCTCAGCCCCACCTGGGGATGGGGAGGGAGGCGGGGCCGCGGGTCCCGCTCATTGTCCGGGCCAGGGTCACGGTCACGGTGCGCTCGCGTCTTGGAAGCGCCTTTCAGAGCGCACTAGCGGGTGGGCTCTCCAAGACTTCACTCTGGGTTGATGGGGCCAGAAAGGAGCTGCGTGGTCCCTGCCTTCTCGCGAAGTACGCCCCGCAGAGCCTGGCGCTCACTCAGTTCAGGAGCCGGCTGAGGGGCGGGGAGGGGCGCCCCCTCTCCGTCTGGCTTTCACGACGTGCTTAGCGCTCCCCACCCTAAAACACTGCGGTTGGCCGGGAGCTCCCCAGGAGGAAGCGGGGCAATGTCCCCACGGGTCAGAGCAGCCTCCAGACCCGGATGAGATGCTCTGTACATGGCTCTGCATACCTGGGGATGGGGCGCGAGGGCTGGTTTCCTGCAGCCCTCCTGTGGAGGTGGTGTCATCTTTTGCTTTTTCTTCTTTTTACGGCCGTACCTGCGGCATGTGGAGGGTCCCAGGTTAGGGGTCCAGTCGGACCTGTAGCTGCTGGCCTACACCACAGCCACAGCAGCGTGGGATCAGAGCTGCATCTGTGACCTACCCCACAGTTCATGGCAAGGCTGGATCCTTAACGCACTGAGCAAGGTCAGGGATCAAATCTGCATCCTCATGTCCACTGAAATCCGACTGACCTTTGTCTTAGACGTTAGCGTCTCGTTTGAATATCCAAACACACACCACTGCGGGTCTACCGGGATGCAGAGCCGGGCATCATAACCCGTCGGGTTCATAACCCACTGAGCCACAGTGGGAGCTCCGAGGTGGTGTCATTTGGACTCCCAACTTACAGACGGCAACAGGGAGGCCACCACCCCACAGGCTGGGGCAGCGGTGGCCTTTTTCTGGGGCAGGTGTGGCCTTAGGGCTGTGCAAGGGCGGTGCCCTGGGACAGGCCCAGTGCGGGGCCCTTTCTTTATGGCTAGTGCTGCTGCCAAGCACCCGGGCTCCGGGCCCAACTCATTTCTCGTGCAGCCCCTCATGGACCGGCCCGGGCCCATCCCGGCTGAAGCCTGTCTGCGCTGTGTGTCTCCGGCTGGAGCGAACTCTGCCAGGCCGCACCTGCGCTGGCCTGCCCTCTGTCTGCTGGACAGAACCGTAAAGCGGGGACATTCTCGGGAGCCTCTTGAGGGCTCCCTGAACACACCCCAGGGCGGGCTGTGCCTCGGGTGGGTGGTTTTCTGGCGCCTGCCTGGCTCTGCATCCCGGTAGACCCGCAGTGGTGTGTGTTTGGATATTCAAACGAGATGCTAACGCCTAGACAAAGGTCAGTCGGATTTCAGTGGACACGGAATAGTTTAAATTCATCCGCAAAGCTGTGTGGATCTCTGGGAAATCATTTTTTAAAAGTTGCCTGGTTCTTGCGGCTAAAAGACTAGTTGTCATTGGACATCTTTACGTAAAAAGGAACCGTGTCCCGTTTAAACGGCAGTTTTGGAGGATTAAGCGTCCTGGTGTCTGCCTTTCAGAAGATCTCGTGGGGTTTTAATTCTGGTTTAAGCTGAAGCCTCTAAGGCCACAGCTGTTCCAGGCAGAATGGAAATTTTATTCCCACTTGTGGGAAGATCACATTCTGGCCATTTAATCTTTTGTTGACGGCTAACCCTTGATAAGGAAGAAACGAGATAGCAGCCTGGCTCTACCCCGCGGAGGAGAAAGAGCCAGGAATGCGGCCGCCGCCGAGCTGATCCGGGAGCTGAGCGTCGGGCGTGGCCTAACTACAGCGTCCCGCCGCCTCCCCCGCCTCCCCTCCCTCCGGGCAGCCCCTCCCCCTGCCCCAGCCCCTCCCCCTCCCTCCGGGAGCATCTTCTGAGTCGCCGCTCTGGTCACAACCAGAGAAGGGCTGGTGCTGGTTTTCCTGTGTTGATGGATGCTGCTGGAGCAGCGCCTCGGAGGCCCCCCAGCCCCAGCTCTCAGCCAGGAAGCAATGGGCAGAGGCGGGGTCGGTCCGGGTTCCAGCCCCAGAGCCTGTGCTTGGTCTGTGTGGTATGGCAGCTCCTCTGTGGGGAAGCTTAACAGAGACACAGCAGAACTGGCAGGTGACGAGTTCCCGTTGTGGCTCAGTGGGTTAAGAACCCGACTAGGAACCATGAGGACGTGGGCGTGACCCCCGGCCTCGCTCAGTGGGTCAAGGATCTGGTGTTGCCTCAAGGTCGCAGACGCGGCTCGGCTCCCGCGTTGCTGTGGCTGTGCTGCAGGCCGGCAGCCGCAGCTCTGATCGGACCCCTAACCCAGGAACTTCCATACGCTGCACGTGTGGCCCTAAAAAACAAAAAAGAAAGAAAAAGAAAAGAGTACCTTGAAGGCGAAACGGCTCCCGACCACAGGACGGCTGCCCCCCGGCTGCTTGCCCTGTGGTTCCTGATGGCTTCATGAGATAACTCTGAAGCGGCTTTTTAATTGTAGTCGTTCACATCGTGATCACTGAATGGTATAAAATCAGAAGCAGTAGGTCACGTTGCTGTGAGCCGCCAGCGCCCGCCGCCCTTGACACTCTCCGCCTGAGGCCGCGCCTCCGTCCCCACTGGACACGGGCCCCCTCCCCGCCCCCGCCCTGGTGACCTCCGATGTTCTCTGCCGCCGAGATCTTGGTCCTGGGTCCCTCGTAAGTGGGGTCACGCAGGCTTCGTCCTGACCGGCCCCCCCCAGCGTGGCGCCCTCACTCAGGGTCCATGCACCTGCAGCAGGTGCAGAAAGTCCTCCTTTTAAGGCTAATTGTGAACGTGTCACTTGTTCGTCCGTCGTCGTCAGCGGACACTTGGGTTGCTTCCTGCCCAACTTGATGGACCAAGAGCCTCCTATAAAGACCAGAGCCCTCGGGTTGCCCCATACGCCACCGAGGAGGGCGTGGGGCTGCGGGACTCCTGGCGGAGGTGGCCGGCGCGTTCACTCTGCCGCAGCTCAGTGTCACCCAGTCCACACTCAGCCCTGCAGCCGCCGTGGGTCCACCGGGCGCTGCTCTGTCTGCCCACGGCCGTGTCGCGCCCGAGTGGCAGCGCTGCAGGCAGAAGGGCCTCCGGGCGCCTCTGCCGTCTTTGGCCGGTGCGTCGGGCCTCCCCGAGGCCAGCAGGCCACCTCCTCACGGGAGGTTTCAGGAAGTTGCGGGGTGGCCTCACTGCCTCTTTGAAAGTCAGCAGAGGAGACGGGAAAGCTGCTGTTTTGGCCGGTAATGAATCTGATTTGAAGCAAACCGGGAAAAATAATCACTCTTGGGGGCCCATAATTCAGCGAGGCCCTGGGGCGCCCAGGGCGCAGGTGTGTCCGGCCACCCCCTCCGTTTAAGTGTGGTGTCCACTCTCAGCCTCAGGGTGTAGGACTGACCCCTCGCACACTGTCTCCGTGATAAAGACGGGGGGGTGCTCACAGAAAAGTAGACACGGGGTGCTGGACCCCCGTGCTGTTTTGGGGTGAGGGCTGCAGAGTTGGGCTGGGCTCACAGGGAGAAGTCAGCCCAGGCCTCTTTTCCGGGCTCTGCCCTTTTCCCCGACGTGCAGAGCTGCCCGCTGGGCCCAGCAGGTGAGTCCAGGCTTGGGTTGGACCGTGTGTTTATGAGTCGTTTCTTTGGGGGCGGTCTTTAGGGGGCTTGCAGGCGTTTGTAGCGGGATTGATGTAATGCTTCCGCCATCCTTGGGAGAGCGCTGAGCGCCTCCCGCCTGCTCACGGCATTTCTCCTGCATTTAGTGAGAGAGCCAGTTTTACTCTTAAATATTCTGTATAAGAAAGAACGCGTAACGAACAGAACCACCGTCCCACGAGAAGGTTCTATTTCAGAGCCCACTTACTGCACAACAGCAACCGGCTCAGGAAAGTCCGCCTAACACCTGCCCGCTGCCCACCCCTCGGAGCTCGCATCCTACCAGCCCCGCCCCCTGGATACGTTAGACTGTTTTCTCCAAAAACTCTGCTCTTTGGGGGTGCAGCTGCCCAAATATCCACCTGCCCCCGGATCAGCTAAAAGGCCGATGTGCAGGGTGTTTGGCAAGCAGGTAATCACACTAATGAATATCTGTGCAAAACAAACCAGCCAGACGTACCAGCACTTCTGCATCTATTTTGTGGGAATATCTGCGTTCAGCTTAGAGTTTCTATTGGATTTGGGGGCAGACGCTGAAGCAATGGACACATCTTGTTTCCGTGTATTCATATAAAGAGCTTGTACACATTTTTCTTCTAAAAACCTATTTCACTGTTCAGACTGAGCTTAGCTCCCTGGTGGCTCAGCAGGTTAAGGATCTGGTGTTGTCACTGCTGTGGCTCACGTTGCTGCTGGGGCGCAAATTCTGTCCCTGGCCTGGAAATGTCACATGCCTTGGGCACAGCCAAAAAAATAATAAATAAGACTTTAAAAAATAAAACAAAAGTCCGTGTTAGACGCGCAGTGAGATACTCCCTGAAGAATTACTTGCATAGGCAGATGCTATTCAGAACGTCTGTTTGTGTTTCTCGTGTTCTGAGTACCCCATCAGGTGCTTGTTTGGGTGGAGGTCCTCCAGGCAGGATCACAAAAGTCCTGTATGAACCCTGGTTTTGAATAGCCGGGGAGCTCCTGATGCCAGGCTTCCCGGTTTATGGACCGGGAGCAAGTGGCGCCTGCCACCTTTCCGCATTTACGCAGTATTTCCACCTGGCTTTTCATCTCAGGACGGACGTGACTTTGGCCTAGCGATGTTCGGAATCGGGTCTGCCCCAGGCTGTCCTGCGATGATGCCACGGCGAGCACGTCTGCGCCTAAACCTTTGCCTGGACGCTGGTGGTTTTGCCCTTTAAGGCGGACTTTCCGGGAGACTGAACCTGCCAGAGGGAAGACGCTCCCAGACTGGAAGTTGTCGCTTTCCTTCCGCCAGCAGGTGTTGGGTTTTATTGTTTTCTTGCCAACTGTGAACATTAACGTTTAAAAACATGCCTTTGGTCAGTCCGCTTGGTGTGCGGCCTGAGGGGCCGGCAGGTCGCGGGGTTTGTTAGGGAGACCCGGAGCCCTAGGCCCGGCTCCGCATCCTCCGGGAGCGGGGGTCCCACAGGCGTGGCGCTCGGCAGGCTGTGCTCTGCCTTTGTAAACCGCGTGCGCTGCGCACATGCAGCCTGCTTTAGGAAATCTGAGCTCTGGAGTTCCCGTCGTGGCTCAGTGGTTAACGAATCCAACTAAGAACCATGAGGTTGCGGGTTCGATCCCTGGCCTTGCTCAGTGGGTTAAGGATCCGGCGTTGCCCTGAGCTGTGGTGTAGGTTGCATACGCGGCTCGGATCCCGCCTTGCTGTGGCTGTGGTGTAGGCCGGCAGCTACAGCTCCTGTTAGACCCCTAGCCTGGGAACCTCCATATGCTGTGGGTGCGGCTCTACATAAAGGCAAAAAAACAAGAAAAAAAAGACAGAAAATCTGAGCTCTGGGTTCTGTATGTCCGCACTGGACTGAAAGAGGTTTGTCTTCAAGGAATTTGTGGTAACTGCAAGTTTAAGCTGCAAGTAAAATTCTTGTCTTTATTTCTTGCCTGCAAACTGACACCTGGGCAGAGATCAGGTTTTCAAGTGGCCAGTCAGCCGCCTCGGCCATCGGACGTGGGTGCCCCCGGGGCTGTTTGGACGGCCCGAGCCTGGCTATGTGGACTCAGAGTAAGTCCCTAATGTGTCAACGTTAGCAGCCACCGTGACCCAGAACTTCAGCACTCGCCTCGCCGTCTTTCCGTCCACGCCGTGTGGATTTCAACGCGGGTGGCGGGGAGCAGCATCGAGTCCGTCTCTTTGTCAGCGAGGCTTGTTTTCCTGACACAACAAAAGCGCCCCTGTCTCCCGCTCTGCCACTGCTGCTGTGGGAGCGTCGGCCGGGTGCCCGTGGCGTCCTCCTGCGCCAGCAGCTGCAGCGGCTACTTTGCACGCACCTCGACTTGCAGAATGTGCTGGAAGCGGTGGGAACCACGGAGGGAAGGGAGGCCCTGGTGCCGTCTGCTCTTCTCCCTCCGGAAGTAGGGGGGTCGCTCCTGCTGTTCGGGGCACCGAAACGCGGGGCGTTTGGGAAGGAAAATGTCAGCAGACAGCTGCCAACATTAGCGCTTTGTTTTCCGGTGCGAGTGAAAAGTGGAAATGCCCATCTGGGTCTGGGTCTGTGCGTTTACTTGGCAAAGCAAACTCTCCCATCTAAGGGAGAATCGGTTATCAAAGGACCCTGGGAAAGGGGTCGTCTTAAACTGTGACTTTGCTAATGTCAACAGAACGCTCAGATGGAGATGGTTTTCTTTAAATAAAAGTTGATTCCTCTGAGAATCGCACAGGCCTGGCACCCTCCAGGTGACAGTTGGACTTTGCTTTCCGAATTTGTGCAAAGCTCAAGGTAGGGAACCCGTGGCAGTTGTTTCTAAGGTTTTTGGCAGCACAGCCTCTTCTTAGAATGTTCCATTTGTATAAAAGCGTAAGTTCTGAGTTCTAACATTTTTTGACTTTTTAAAATTGTGGTCGCTTTACAGTATTGTGGCGATTCCCGCTGTAGAGCAGCGTGAGCGAGTCACACAGAGATAAGCATCCTTTTCACGGGTCATTTTCCATCACGGTCCAGCACAGGAGCCTGGGTGGCGGTCCCCGTGCTGCACAGCCGGACCTTGTTGTTTACCCGTCGAGAAGCACTTTGCCCAAGTCTCCGCATGTACTTGTAAATTCATTGAGCAGGTAAGACTTCAGTGAGCATGAAATTTGAGGTCGGAGGTTAGGGCACCTGCCGGAGTTGGTCTCTTTACTCCCGGCTCCCTTTCAATTGTGCCGTGTAGGTAAAACCTTGCTCACACCTGAGCAGGTGTGAAGCTGGGTTCTCGGACCTTCCCCTTTGGTTCCAGAACCTCAGGAAAGGCGTCTGTGGAGCTCGGTTCTCTGGCAGCTGCTTGAAAGCACCTAGCAGTCGTCGGCTCTTCTAAGCATGAGCGTCAGACACACCCCCGAATCTGAGACCAGTTGCTGGTTGGATGTGGTGCAGGTGCACCTTCGCCCCGGCCTCTGGCGAGAGCCCCACTCTGCTTGCATCCTGCAGCTGGAGCGGCTTCTGTGTGGACCGCGGTTCTGGTTGCGAGGATGGAGGGGGGACCCTCCAGCTGCCTCGGGCTTGAGTGTGACTCTCACTTAGCAAGTTTGACCTTTGGCAAGCCCTTTAGCCTTTCTCAGCCTCAGTTTTCTCGTCTATAAAGTGGGGTTGTACCAAGGCCTTCCTGGGAATCATGATGAAGTGAGAAAATACACGTCGAGGGGTTGAAGAGCGTCTGACCGAGTAAGCAAGAAAGTACTAGCTGATTTTATAGGAAAAGACGTGGTTACGGGTTAGCTCAGCCTCCCCCTGGGGCTAGCAACCAGTTCCGAGAAAATAGTATATATGTGATGCAAGCCACTTGTGCCACTCAATGAAGAGGGTCAGGCTGATGAAAGAGAAAAGAACTGCCGGTTAGGAGCTCTAGTACTCCTTCTCCCGGAGGGACTTGAAGGGCCTTACTGGAATTACAAAAATGAAAAAAAAAAAATCAGTGTGGAGCTACAAACGATATGAAAAGTCCTGTTCTGAGGAATACACAGAAAAAGTGAATTAACCTGCAACACAAATGAAATTAAAATGTTGGTAGTTCCTAGCATGTCAGTGTATATAGTACCTTCGCGTGTGCAGGTTTTCTGTCAGTGTTCTGGGAGACTGTGCCTGCTGGTGTCCCCTTAGGAGAGGGAGAGGCAGACGGCAGGCAAATGCCTTGTTAGGTTATGTCACGGACGACCCGGATGTTGGCGAGGGCGTGGACATGGAGCCGCTGGGACTCGCATACATGCGCTGCTTGTGGGAGCGGGAGCTGGAGACGCCGCAGACAGCTGCTTGGCGATATCTAGTGAAGTCAAATATGCACACCTGGAAACGACCCACATCTTTGTCAGCAGTAGAAAAACCCAAATAACTCGTGATATGTTTATGTGATGACGCAGCACACGTGACATAAAATGAATGAACAACACACGTGACGCTCACGGATCTAGGGTTAAACCGAAGAAGCCGGACAGAAAGAGCACCTTTGATTTTTTCAAGTTTATTTTTAAATTTCTTATTATTGTTACTATTATTACTGCTTTTTAGGGCCGCACCTGCGGCATGTGGAGGTTCCCAGGCTAGGGGTCTAACAGGAGCTGCAGCCTCCGGCCTACACCACGGCCACAGCAACGCGGGATCCGAGCCGCGTCTGCGACCTACACCACGGCTCACGGCGGCGCCGGGGCCTTAACCCGCTGAGCGGGGCCAGGGGTGGTCTCCACGCGCGGATGCCAGTCCGGTTCCTTCCGCGGCGCCACGAGGGGACTCCAAGGCATTTCTGTTGAATGAAGTTCAGCCGGCGGAGGTCGTGGCCCCGCCCCGGAGGGAGGGGCTTCCCGGGCCGGAGAGACGCTCGGTCCCGCGCTGCTGGGCGCCCGGTGACGGCGGGCTGCGCACCCGACGGGCGCCCTTTGTACAAGTTCCTTTTCAGGCGTGTTCATTGAGACACACAGGGACGCGGCGGCCGGCACGACGGGGAGGCGCCGGTGGGGACCGAGCTGGGGAGCGTGGGCGCCCTCCGTCCGTGACGGGGCCCGGGGCGCCTGCGCGCTCCGCTCTTTTCCTCCGGGTGGCCGAGCGCCTTGGAGGGTGAGGGCAGCGGCGGGAGGTGAGGCGACTTTGTTCCCAAGAGCCGCCTGGCTGGGCCGGGAGTAACGGGACGGGGGTCAGACGTGCTGAGCTGCTGACCGCGGTGTGTGGGCGTCTCGGTGCCGCGCGGCCCGAGCGTGTTCTCGGGCTGCCGGGTTCCCTGCGCTGCCAGGAGGCCCTGCTCTAAGACCTTCTAGAGCCTTCTAAGCCCCGGGGCGAGCGCCGGAGGTGCTCAGGGCCGTCCCCGCTTCTTCCCCGCAGCGCGTCAGTGGACCCGGCACAGCACCTCTGGGTGTGCGGCTGGTCGGAGCGCCCGGCTTTCCGAGCGCCGGCCTCGGGGCCGCGGCCCGTCCGCTGTCGCTGCGCCTCCTCGGGCGCTTGTCCTCCGTCCCTGAGCGTGGCGCACACGTGGGCGGCATCCACGCTGTGAATCAGCCACGGTGCGCGCGGCAGGAGGCGGGGCCGGGGCGCCCACGGGGCTGTTGGCAGGAGGCCCCCGCAGCGACAGCGATGGAGCGGGGCGGCCGGGCCGGGCCGGGCCGCGGGGGACCGTGAAGCCCGCGCCTCGCAAGTAGAGGGCTCAGAAGTTTCCTGCGGGGGGCGTGGAGTCTGACTTTATTTGTATTTAACGTCACCCACCTCGAGGCCTTCGCTTTGGTAGCAGCGGATGAGGCCGCCTCCACTGGGTCGCGCTGGCCGCGGGCGGAGCTGTCTGTAAGGCTGGGACCCGAACGCTGAGGGTCCGAGCTCGGCCCCTGCGCTGCGGGCTCGGGACCTGGGCAGCTTCAGAGGCGGGCGGAGGCCGGGCTCGGGGACCACGTCCCCAGGGAGGGTCCGCTCGTCCACCCCAGCGGCTCCCCGGGCCGCCTCCCAGTGTACCCGGGTTCTCTTGTCGCCACCTGTCGCCTTGTCCCCGCGCGCCTCGGCGCCCACGCAGGTTCTGCTCCAGCGCCCGGGCAGCGCCGGCCTCCGGGAAGGATGAGGCGCGCTTGGGGCGCCGAGCCCTTGCTGGAGTCGCCTGGCACCTGGGGCCCGTGCTGGACGTTTCGCTCATCAAGGGTGGGTACTGGCGCATCTCCGAGTTTGTGTTGCTGCAGTGTGGCTGTGTG
>PVHT020000119.1:12670774-12724589 GCA_004024745.2 Catagonus wagneri
GGCTGTGTGCTTCTGTGTGAGAAGAATGAGGAGCTTCGGTCAGAGAAGTGCTGATCATACAAACTGGATCGCCACCTGGTGGGGTGACCCCGGCTTGTACCAAACGGAGGCCGGGATGCAGCCTTCGGGGCCGGAGCAGGAACAGAAGCCCGAGTCAGAGTCACTTCCGAGGCACTTCCCGTCGCAGACAACCGCAGGGGGTTCCTGCCGCCTGAAACCGCCCTAGAGGAAGTGGAGCGGGTGCTGGGTTGCGGAACTCGCGGAGCGCCTGGGCGGAGCTCCCGGCCTCTGGCCACGCCCCGGGGCGGGGCCGCCGCCGCCGTCAGCAGGGGCGGCTCGCAGGGGACCTGCCTCTCGGACTCGGACCTGGGCGGGAAAGCCCAGGTGCGGATTCTCCTTTCCCACCCCGAGCCTCGGGACCAGAGCTGCCAAGGACGTGGGGAGCAGGCGGCGAGGGGGAGTGGGTTCTGGGCCTCAAGGAGGCTGGGGGTTCGGCTAAACTGGTCGTCAACGGCGTGTCTTCCTCCAGACCGGCTTACTGTGTAGACCCTGGTGTGCTGAGCGGGTGCTGGCCTCGAGGGGAGAGCAGCCTCTGAAGCTGCAGGTGCCCGCGGTAGGGAGCAGGTGGTGGCTCGACGTTAAGTGGTGTTGTGCCCTTATCACCCCAGTCAACTCAGTGGCCATTCTTGGTTGTCCCAGATATACGTCGCGATTTCCTCGTTCTCACAAGCGGGAGGGCACACCCAGCACTGTTCTGTCCTTCCTCTGGTTCGTCTCAGGATCAGCCCGGGTCCGCCGGCTGTGTGGACGCCGTCCATGTGTCTGTGCACAGCAGCAGCCTGTGTTCGTGGACGCTGGCCTCGGTCCTCTGCTGTTACGGGGGGCCGCAGTGGCCAGTCCTGGGAGTGCGTGGACAGTGTTTTCACCAGAGCGTCTTTGGGACAGACTTTGGAAGCAGGGTTTCTGAGATGCCGCGATGCCTCCGGCTCCTCGCTGTTTTCCTGCAGGCACCAGGGCTGTCAGGAATGCAGGTTAAAAATGTAGGCGCCGCGTCGTTTCGGGGTGCGGGGGGACCGAATGGACCAGGTGTGGTCCCTTTAGCATCGAGGACCGCTGCTCAGGTCCCAGGCTCCCAGCCTCGTCTGTCCTGTCGGCAGGGCTGCAAGCCTCTGTCAAGGCCTCGATGGTAAATCTTTCGGGCTCTGAGCCACGTGGTCTGTCCGCTCGGATCTGTCCTGCAGCATCTGAGCAGCCGTGACAGCCCGTCGCCAGCCAGGGCCACCGTCTGACGGTAAGACTTTATTGCTGACGGTGATGTCCTGCTTTCCGGTAATTGTCGCATGTCAAGAATAATTACTTTTCAGTTTTTTCAACCACTTGAAAAAACTGGCCAAGCTGCAGGGCACAGTCCACCAACCGCTGCTTTGCGGGAGGGTCCCTGGGTCTCTCCTCCGCCGGGCCTCCTGGCCTCAGACTTTCCAGACTCCACTCGGCTTTGGCCACCAGGACCGGTCGTCCCCCGGCACCTACAGGTCAGCAGCTCCCAGTGGCCTCTGGGGCGCCTCCTGGACCCGTAACCCTGTCTGCAACGGGAACACGAGGTGCCTACCCTTCGGCACTGTTGCAAAGGCCACCAGCAGGTGCGGGTTAGAAGCGGATGTGCCGGCAGGGCCCTCGGGGCCCCGTGTCTTTCCTGGGGCTGCTCACTGAGGGCCGAGCGGGTGGCGCACGGAGGCCGTTCCGGCCGGGTGCACATCCTGGTCCCCAGAGGCAGCGGGAGGGGCTCTGAGGAGCCGCCTGGGAGGGCCCCGCCAGCCGCGTGGCTCTCAGCTCCTCAGGACTGGTGGACACGGCCTGGTCCGCCAGGCACCTCTGGGGCTCTGTCGCTTGCTTGTCCCTCCTCCAAGGACGGCCAGGCCTGTGCCCTTCGGTTGTGCGTCCGCGGTGCCCCTGCCACCTGCCGGTCAGCTCTGCTGAGTGACACTTTGTCCAGCCGAACGCAGCTCTGGTTGTCACTCCGGGTCCAGGCAGGAAGCCCACATGGGTGAGCCGGGCCCCGTGGCTCCAGGCCTCTCCTTGCGGCCTTGCTGGGGACCCTGCAGGTCACTCAGGTGCCTGTGGTGGCCTGGGGCGGCTCAGGCCGGACCCCCGGCCCTGAGTTCTTTGAGAGGCTCACCCGGAAGCGGCAGTTACGGAGCAGGGGCAGGGGTGTGTTTGCGGGCGGCCGTGGCCCGTTCCTGGGTCTGGTTGTCAGAGGTGGGGTTTTCAGGCATGTGGGCAGCCCGCGCCGAGGTTGGAGCTGGCTGTCTTTCAGGGGGAAGTGGAGACGAATGCACACACATTGTTTATTTTAGCAGCTCTGACCTCTAATAACTTCCTGATTTAAATTACTGTATATTAGTGAATTGTTTATAAAATGATATTTTAAAAACTAGCTTTATTTGTATTTATTCCATAGCCACCTAAGCTCCCGCTGTGGCTAAAGACCATATTGTGTATTTAGGCAAAAGCTAAAAAGTTAAAAAGACGAGCCGTACACCCTGGGGCCTGGGGCGCCCATTCCTGCCACCCTCAGAGGCAGGGGCACGCCTGGCTCTGGGCCCCAAAGCTGAAGGCCGCGTGTCTGCTGGTCTCTGTGCCACGGTCCTGGGCGCAAACGCGGGGGCCCTTCCATTTCAGAGCAGATGAGTGGAAACTCCTGACCCTCTTCGCGCAGCTTGTCTAGGAGGAGATGTGTTGAGTCGCCAGGTTTTCTGCCGTGAACATAGTTTGAAACACAGAATCATTTGGGTCTCAGGTGCACCAGTGCGCCACTGACCATCTGGAAAATGGTAAATGACAGCTGACCTCAACTCTAATTTACTGGGTCCGGAACCGAAATGAAAATAAAAGTTCTAACCACAGATGGTTTGGGGCCCACTCTGGAATCGCCTGATTCGACGCTCACAGCAGCAGAATGAGGCCCGAGGTCATTAAAGGGCCTGTGCCGCGGGCGCCCGGGGGGCTGGGACCTGGACCGGGTGGGCAGCGGCCGAAGCGGGGTTGAGGGGTGCTGACCGCCAGCTCCCCGCTCTTGTGAAATGCACGGGAGCAAAAACGCGACGTTCTGACAAAGATGTTTCCAGACCAGGCTGCGTATGAGGCAGCCGCCCTGCTCCTACGGCTTTAATGTGCGAATGGCAGAAGTGATCAGAGGACGCCTTCGGGCCGGTTTCCCACGGTGGCTCTGAGTAAGCCCTCTCGACGTGTGTCACCAGCACGTGTGCAGAGACGGAGGCCTCGTCACCTGGCTGTGGTTAGCGGGGTCTGGGGCCTCACCAAGCGGAGGCTGCTTCTAGTCAAGCTCACAGACAGGTTGCCTGTCGTCACCTGGCCCGCGGGTGAGCGGCCTGGCGGCCCTGGGAATTGGGCCAGGCGGGTCCACAGCGTGCGGGCTCGGGATGGGGCGGGAGGGTGCAGAGGGCTGGTCGCGTGTCTTCCTGTGTGGGGGAGTGTCCCCACGCAGGAGTTGGGGACCCCGGGTCCGGTGCTGTCAGTGCAGCAGGTCAAGATTCTGGAGCTGTGCCAGCTGTGGCGCGGGTTCGATCCCTTGCCTGGGAGCTGCCGCGTGCCGAGGGTGTGGCTGGGAAAAAAACAAAAGAAAGTGAGCCAGGGAAAAGCCTAAGTTTAGGAACACCCAAGCCCTGTATTATCTTCTTCCCCATCAAACCAGAACTGCTGCATTTTAAAGCCGTAAACAGACACTGGAGCGGGGGCGTGCCCTGTCATTGGATCCCCACGGATTTGAGAAAATGGTCCTTGGGTGGAACCACCTCTGCAAAATCGACCTGCTGATTTGAGGCTGGATTACGGGCTTGTGCTGCGGCCCCACGGGGTAATTTGGCTAATAGGTTTTGTTTGTTTCAGCTGAAATCCAAAACTTCCATTAGGGGACGAACCCTGGCTGACAATGACTTTCAGTGTGTTTCAAGGTCGCTTTTGTCCTGTGTGCCTTCTGCTTCCGCGCGCCAGCGCAGTTCCCAAACCCCAGCAAGGCTGACGGCAAAGTGGGTGGTGTGCCCCGCCGCCCTCCGCTGGGACCCTGAGCCGGGGGCTTCGTGTCGGCAGCGCGGGGAGGAGGGTCTGCACGGACGCCTGCAGGGGCCTCTGTCTTCCCCGACTGGGCTTCGAGCGCGGCGACTGCGTCTGACGTGACCCGCGGCCCGCACGGCCCCGGAAGGGGTGTCTCCCTCTGCCCCCCCGATCGGGGTGCACGGGCTGCTGTGTTCACCCAGTTTTACCTCGGGCGTCGCCTCTCCGGGCCTCTTGCTGTCAGGAGTTCTATGGAAAAGGACGGAGCTCAGGCTTCACCGCGGGGCAGTGCAGTCTCCATGTTACCCGTCACCCCTGCGGTGGCGCGCGCCCGCCTTCTGGTAAAAGCAGGCGCACCGGGCGGGGTGGGGTGGGAGCATTTTCAGAGACGTGGGGTTTGCTGAGCTGGGACGGGGTCTCCAGGGGACGCGGAAGGGAAGGATGGCCGCGCTTGGCAGCCGGGGGTTGTTGGGCAGGGCTGAGCAGTGACCTGATGGAGGTGAAATGTGTAGGTCCTGAAGCCACCTGTTCAGAGAGCACAACTCAGCAGCTTTAGTGCTTTACCAAGTTAGGGAGCGTCACTGTACTCTAGGTTTAAAACCTTTTCATCCCCCAAAGAAACCTGGTGCGTCCCCGGCGAGGGCCCCCAGCTCCGCCGCCCGCCCATCCGCAGGGATCGGCCAGTTCCGGACACGCCACGTACGCGGCCCGGCCGGCGTCAGGCGCCTTGTGCCCGGCTCCATCCACTCGGCCGGGCTTGCTCTGCGGCTCCCGGAGGGCTGTCAGTTTTGAGCGTCTTTCCACGTGCTGCGGCCGCTTGCAGACTTTCGGAAAAAAGTCAGGTCCAGTTCTCCTCATTTGTCTGTTTATCTTCGGCTGTGATGGCCTTTTTTTCTCTCCTAGGTACCAGTCCCTCATCATATATGATTCACAAGTATTTTGTAGGGCAAGCCGGGGACCTTCCACATATCCTTGGGGGCCACGCAGGCAAAGTCTTGACCTCTGGTTCCCCTGCATCGTGGCAGAAGGTCTTGTGATTCCTAGGTCGTGCCCGGGGCCGGGGAGCTGGAGGGCGGTGCCAGGCTTCGCCCTTTCCTGCATCCCCGCCAAGCATCCCCGAAAACGCAGGTGGAGGCGGAGATGGGTGGGTCCTCTTCCTATAGTCTCTGGGGACCGTCCGCAAAGCAAGGCCCTGAGCACAGGGCAGAGGTGGGGCTTAACTGCGGAAACGTGCACACGGCAGCTGCTGCTGACGGTGGTACTGGGGGGGGGGGGCGCAACGAAAAGACCCCTTTTCCCGGGAGGTTGGTAGATGAGCAAAGGAGTGACGGTTTAAACAAAGGCGAGAGAGAAAAAGGCCGCGTCAGGCTTCCAGTGAGCCCAAACGACAGAACCGCTGGGCTGCTGCTGCCTCCCTTTGGCTTCAAAAAGCGAGGGGTCCCTGAAGCCGCAGAGGGCGACACGTGCTGGACGGAGGCTGGGGCCTCCGCTGGGCCACCCTTGAGGAGCGGCGCCGGGCAGCTCAGCCCTGAGGCCGAGGCCGAGGCCGCGCGCGGGTCCGTGTCGCTGCCGAGCAGCCGCAGAGCCGGAGCCGGAGCCCTGACCCGCCGTGTCTCGCCCGCAGTGTGCCGGGGAGGAGGCCTGCGTGGACAGCCGCACCGTCTACGTGGGACACAGGGAGCCCCCGCCGGGCGCCGAGGCCTACATCCCGCAGAGGTACCCCGACAACAGGATCGTCTCGGCCAAGGTGAGCGCTCCGCGGCCCCGCCCGGCGGCCGCCCCGGAACTCCCCGGGGTCCCCAGTTCCGCTGGACTCCCGAGGTGCCACCGCACGTTCTGCTCACTTCTCCTTTAGCGATGTCGTGTCTGAGTGTCACGTTCAGAGCCCGAGACGTTCAAACCCTGCCACTGCGACCGCTTAGCCTTCTGGCCGCGGGCCCGTCGCTGCCCCAGGCCGGCGTTTCCTCCTTGCAAAGCGGGCGACACCGGGGTCACCCGGGGCCACCACCTTGTAGAGGAGCCCACTGGACGTGACCCTCTCGTTGCCGGGGGCGGGGTGCAGCGTGTCCTCACTCCTTAGCGACCTGGGGGTGGGGCTTGAGCGTGTAGCTGCTGGTTCTGGAGGAAAAGCAGCACCCGCCTGGGCGCCCTGAGCGCCGAGGTCGCTGTCACAGACCCCAGCTGGTGCAGCGTGTGCAGAGCACCCAGATTCGTGCCGGCCGCCTCTGCTCTTCTTTTGCTGGTTATCAGACCGCCCTGAGTTGGTTAACGTACCTGACAACTGAAAAGGGGTTTCCGAAGGCCGTTTTCTGAGTGGAATTACTTTATCTTAAAATCGCAGTGCAGAGCGGTAACAGTAACTTGAATCTCCAGAAATACAACACAGGTAAGTAAATTGCTCATAAAAACTATCACGGCCAAACGTGGTCCGTGGCTGCCCAGACGTGGCAATGAAAGGGGAAATAAATAGTCTTTCCATGGTGACATTCAGAAATGTGACAGTCTTGGAGTTCCCATCACGGCTCAGTGGTTATCGAACCTGACTAGTATCCATGAGTACGCAGGTTCGATCCCTGGCCTCGATCAATGGATTTAGGATCCGGTGTTGCCGTGAGCTGTGGTGTAGGTCGCAGACGTGGCTCAGATTCCGCATTGCTGTGGCTGTGGCTGTGCTGTAGGCAGGCAGCTACAGCTCTGATTCGACCCCTATCCTGGGAACCTCCATATGCTGCAGGTGCGGCCCTGAAAAGACAAAAAGAAAACAAAAAAAGGAAATTTGACAGTCTCAAGCGGTGCGCCCCCAAGAACAGAATTTCTCGACGTATTTCTTGAAGACCTGCTGCTGCGCAGTCAGGCATCAGGGACTGGGACGTGCTGGAGATCATTCAGACACGCACGTGTGAACTCGCGGGGACACGCCGCCTCGTGTCTCCTCTGGGCGGGACGCTGGCAGAGGCACCGCGGCCACGGAGTCACGCCCTGCACAGCTGGCCCTCCTCCGGGGGAGCCCCGATGTCCCAGCCCAGCTTCCTCCCGGTGACATGGCAGGTTCTGTGCAGGCTGCTGGCAGCTCAGTTCCCAAGCGGAGAGCCTGTGGATCGGAGCCACAAAGCCTTCCTGACGCGTGTGGTGACGCTCGGAGCTACAGGACGCTGAGTGGATCATGAAGCCCCGCCCGTGTTAGGGGGGAGGTGGCCAGGAGCCGCGATTCCAAAACCCGTTTCTGACCCCCTGTTATCTGATTCAAGTTTTGAGCCAACTTGTCATTTCCGTTATTTTCCCTTCAAATATTCCCGACGTCAGTGGGTAGCCAGACACCTCCTGGTCACGTGTCATCACCTTCCTCTCCTTCGTCAGGAGAACCGTCCTAGCCTGGGGTGGCGGCTTCCTGTGTCCTGAGCCCCCTCGGGTTCTAAGAGGGGACCCACGCGGCGGGGGGTGGGGGTGGGGCAAGGGTGGGTTTTGGCACCTTCTTGGGCGCCCTCTCGAAACTGTCTCTTCTCCCAGGAAGCCGTGGAGCAGGAACTACAGAGTTAGGCCAGCACCCTGCCAGGAGACGTAAAAGCCACTCCAGGTAGATGCTGCCGTGATTCCCCAGCGCGGTCACGGACGGCCTAACCTCTGCTGCTGGTCCGTTTCAGGACTGAGCCCACAGACTAGGACCTGTCGAGTGGGCGGTGGGGACAGGCCATTGATCGAGCCACCTGACTCAGGGTCATCTTCATTTAACAGCAGCTCGGGATGTGTGGCAGATGCAAATTAATTTGTAGAACAAGTTTACAAACAGGCCAGGGGAGTATGTTGGTGGTGATGGATCTGTAATTTCTTAGGAAGAAAATCTTCTTTTCTGCCTTAAAAGAAAAGACTTCTGAGACTTCTTAAGTGCACAGAAGCCTGTGCTCTGTAAGTTCCGTTTTCTTAAATCCAAAGTTGTGAAAGCATTTATCTTGGGGAAAGTCACACGAGCGAAAATGCCGGTCTGCTTAAGCTGAACTCCTGGCCTCCACGGCAGCTGTTACTGGCCGTCGGTGGTGGCCCAGGTTCCCTTTCTTTTTTGGAGCAATGCACTGGGCAGAACCTGGTAGAAGAAGGAAAAATAAGACCCCGGCACGACCGCTTTCCTGTGCTTCTGCCCTCACGCCGAGCCCCCCGCCCAGGCCTGCTTGAGCCCGCTGTGCGCCCGATCCTGGACACAAGAGAACCACGGGCCCTCATCATTCACAAAGCTGTTTGAGACAAAACTCTTGTGGCTCCCAGCTCTGCCCTCAGGACGCTGCGGAATATCACTCAGAGCTGAATTCTTGCGCCTCTTGGCAGAGTCGCACCTTAGGGCGGTGCCCTTAGTGACTTCTGTGCCCGCGCGTCCCTTAGGCTCTGAGAGGCCCACGCACGGGGAAGCCAAGCCTCAGGACAAGACGTGGCCCCGCCCTCCGCCCGCGGCCCCTCCGCCCGCGGCCCCTCCGCCCGCGGCCCCTCCGCCCGCGGCCCCTCCGCCCGCGGCCCCTCCGCCCGCGGCCCCTCCGCCCGCGGCCCCTCCGCCCGCGGCCCCTCCGCCCGCGGCCCCTCCGCCCGCGGCCCCTCCGCCCGCGGCCCCTCCGCGGGCCGCGCTGCCCCCCCCCCGCCCCGTCATACCTCGCGCCGTTTCCCAACCGCGGTGATCCAGAACCTTCGCACACTCGCCTACTTTTTACATCCCGTCTCCCGGGCGTGAGAGGGAGCCGAGGGCGTGGGTTGCCGCCCCCAGGGTGCTGCCGGCCGCCCGGGCACACGGGTGCCAGGCCCCTCCTGGGATGAGAGCACCCGGGCTGCGGGCGGTTCCAGCCGCTCCCGTCTGCGGCTCCGGGCCTGGCGCAGCTGTGGCGTCCGGGCTACTCTGGGTCCTGTCGCAGCGCGACTGGAGGTTGACGAGGCGTGGTGACCTGGTCGGGCGCGCTGCCAGCCTGGACAGGAGCAGAGATGCACGCAGAGGGCAGAGGCGCACCCTGGGCGCCAAGTCTTCGGGTGGAACGCGAGGCCGGCCATTGTCCGGCGGAACTCGGCCTTCCCGCGGTCGTCTGATGCGAGAGACATTCTCTGCCGCCAGCTCCGCCCTGGGAAGAAGGAGACCTCCCCGCTTGTGCCTCCACCAGGGCCCTGGTGTTAAACTCCGCCGTGCCGACGGTGTCACCGCACAAGGCGGGTCTTGGGCCCCACGTAGGCCAGACTGTCGCGTTGTGTGTCCTGCTGCAGAGAGTACGTTGTGCAGCGGCCCAGGGCCCTGGGAAAATAGTTGGATCGTTCAAGTGTAACAGCGATCAGAAACGCACACCTGGCCCACCCCGATCGGTTTGCCAGCTCTTGTTGCGTAGTAAGAGCTCGTTTTCTGTCATCGCGCAGTGTTGACACGTCAGTGCACGGTGGGTGTTTAACCTGTCTCACTGGGTTTTTGCTCTTCTTACCAAACATCATAAGGGATTCATAACCCACTTTTTGACTGAATTACTAATAATCAACAGCAGTAACTTGTTACAGTCACTTATTCTGGAAAATATGGGTTTACAAAGCCTTATGTCTAAGCTGCAGCAGTGGCTTCTGTGCCTGACTAGAATAAAGTCATTGTTTGCGTGGTTTTAAGTCCCACATCCGCGCTGGCTCCCTGGTAGACTAGAATTTGGGAAGCTAAAGGGAGCCCTGAGCTGGTAGCACTGAAACAGAATAAGGCTAGGTATTCATGTCGCGTGCTAGGGTTAGTCAGACCAGACCCGCGGTTTGCAGGGGCCGTGGAAGATGACGTTCTGTGTTGTAAGTAAATGAAGCTTTTTTTATACGGAAACTTTCCAAAACACAGACAGATAAGGGCACGGCGTAACGGTCTCTGCGTGCACGTAAGCAGTGCTGTCTGCCGTTATCAGCAGGTGGCCGGGCGTTTCCTCTGTGCCTCTGTTTTCTTCTGAAAGGTCATTTTGAAGCCAGCCCTAAACAGTGAATGATTTTCATGTATAAATATTTTAACAGAAGATGGGATTTTACGTAAGAACTTTTTCCATTAATGTGACTTTTCTCAGGGGGCAGAGTGGCAGTGTCTTGGTCATTTTTGAGCCTCACCTTGAATCCCCCCCCCCCCGCCCGCCGCAACACACATTCTTGTACTTGGAGAGACAACACAGAGCTCAACGTGAAATGACTTGCCCGACCCGACCCGAGTTTTCAATGTCAGGACCAGGGTCTAACTCCAAAGTCTGTGTTTTTTGTGGTGTAATGAAGAGTAAATATTTTGTGAATTCCGTGGAGTTAGCCAGATGCCCTGAGGTCAGAGAGGAAGTTGAGAACTCGGGTCCTGGTTTTGGAGACACTGGTTTTAAGGAAGGAAGAGCCTCTTGCTTTTATCAGCCGGCAGGGTCGGGATTTGATGTTTTGTTCATCTTTCTGGTTGAGAAGCAGACAAAGGAGACCCAGCTGCGTGTTCTTCCCTCACTCAGTTTCTGCAGCCGCGTGTCTGTCCAGAACACCTGCTTTTTCTCCTCAGTTTGGTTGTGCTCAAATGATGACAGCCCGGGTGCATTTGACAAAGTCCAACTCCTGTTCCTAAGAAAAACTCTCGGAACAGAGGAGAATTTTCTCAACTTGATAAAGAACATCTACCAAACAAACAAACGACAGCCAAAATCATTCTCTATGGTGAAAAACTAGTTGCTTTCGCCCAAATATTGAGAACAAGGCAGAGGCCCTTCTCACCGTTCCTACCCAGCCCCTCACTGGAGGTCCTGACGAACACTGCGCGCGAAGGAAGGGGAATACAGATAAACAGAGTGGGAAGGAAGCAATAGAAACTGCCTTTGTTTACAAGCGACACGATTGTCTGTGCAGAATCTGCTGGAATGCACACGCCGTCATAGCGGGATGTAGGCTGCAGACGGCAGCTGTGCTCCTCCACGCCAGCAGCGAACAGCTGGGATCCGAAGTAGAGACACAACGCACTTTCAAGAAGCTGTGTTTGAGGTCCTGGCGTCACAGGAGGCCTGGGGATGAGAGTTGGGTAACCGGCGTCCCCGTCGGCGGTGCCGGCTCCATCCCCTGGCGGGCGCCGACCACACCCTCACTGGCCCAGGGGCAGAGGACGGCGGGCAGCGCAAGGCCTCCCTCTTCAGTGGATGCTCGTATTAAGAAGCAAAGCTCAACTGGGATTGTAAGATCGATGCCCAAGCTCCGTGTTATCGTAGGGTAATGACACCTTCAGTGCAGGCAGGCTAGCGGAGGTCTGCGCCTGGGGCAGGAGGGAGAGGCTGGTCCCCGAGTGTCCCCACAGCCTCCCTGCATCCTCTCTAGCCCTCCAGGAGGGGCCAGGGCAGCCCAGGGCAGCCCCGTGCCGCCAAGCCGGCTCGCCGCCACCAAGACGTAGTGACTTCTGTCTGTCACCCGCTGAGCATGCTGTGCCAAAAAAGAGCTTACCGAACATTTCAGTCAAGGGAGTTCCCTCAGCGGAGGCGAATCTGACTGGCATCCATGAGGATGCAGGTTCGATCCCTGGCCTTGCTCCGTGGGTTAAGGATCTAGCATTGCCGTGAGCTGTGGTGTAGGTGGCAGATGAGGCTTGGATCTGGTGCTGCTGTGGCTGCGGCGCAGGCTGGCGGCTGCGGCTCCGACTCGACCCCTGGCCTGGGGACCTCCATGTGCCGTGGGTGCGGCCCTAAAAAGACAAAATTTTTTTCAAAGAAAAATGCTGACCATGTGTGTTTGGAGTTAACAATCAGAGGTTTATATTTTATGAGAGACATTTTAATAGTGAAACTATTCTTGGTGGTTCCCACAGTGGTGCAGTGGGTTAATGATCCGGCTTGTCTCTGCGGAGGCACCGGTTTGATCCCTGGCCCAGCCCAGTGGGTCAAGGATCTGGCATTTCTGTGAGCTGTGATGTAGCTTGTAGACGTGGCTCGGATCCCGCATTGCTGTGGCCGTGGTGGAGGCCGGCAGCTACAGCTCGGATTTGACCCCTAGCCTGGGAACCTCCACATGCTACGGTGCAGCCCTGAAAAAAAAGGGAAGAAGTAAAGTAATAAAACTATTCTTAAGCTACTTTGCCTCACACTGACTTACCTGGAACTAGATAACTGGCATAAATACTTTGGGGGCACAGGTTCTGCATTAGCGGCTTGTTTTATGGTCAGCAAAATCGATAGGATGTCTACAAACTCACTCAGTTTTGTTTTGTATCTAAAACTAGACCTTTTGTGCTTTGAAGTGCAGGGCGGGGTGGTAGAGAAACGCTACCAAAGGGAAAACGCCATCAAAATGACTGCTTTCTGCTCTTCTGCACACAGTACACGTTTTGGAACTTCATACCCAAGAATCTGTTTGAACAGTTCAGAAGAATAGCCAACTTTTATTTTCTCATCATATTTCTGGTACAGGTAAGGCGTGTCATCTCAGTCACCTGCTGTGAAATATCAGTCAGTGCCGAGGGACTGGCTGCTTTGCTAAAAGGAGAAGCGGGGACTTGGCGCCCTTTCCTTTCCTTCAAGGTCAAGCGTGCAGGTTCAGAGACCCAGTCACTGAGACACAGGCGTGAGCACTCTGCCTGAGAGCCGGCCACCTTCTGTCTGTCCTCCAGGACCGACGCGGGGCTGGCAGCTTCCTCGTCCTTCGGGGCCATTCACCAGCCACGCTGGCTTGTCGCCCTTTCTCCCGCCTGCCCTCTTCCTAAGCTCGCCTGGGTGCTCCTTAAAAAGTGCTTAGAGGGGTTCCCGTCGTGGCTCAGTGGTGAACGAAACCGACTAGGAACCATGAGGTTGCGGGTTCGATCCCTGGCCTCGTTCAGTGGGTTAAGGATCCGGCGTTGCCGTCAGCTGTGGTGCAGGTTGCAGACGCGGCTCAGATCTGGCATTGCTGTGGCTGTGGTGTCGGCCGGCGGCTGCAGCTCTGATTCAGCCCCTAGCCTGGGAACCTCCATATGCCATGGGTGCGGCCCTAAAAAGAAAAAAAAAAAAACAAAAAAGAAGAAGAAGAAAAGCACTTAGAGAAAAAAGAGTGAAGAGAGTGAAAACCACAGCGCGGCGTGAGTTGGGGACAGGTCACGTGCGTTTTAAGAGCAGCAGCCTCGAGAGTTCCCTGGTGACCTAGGGGTTCAGGACTTACAACCTCTGGGCTGAGTGCCGGCGCAGCCAAATAAAAAAGAACAGCAGTGTAACTTGTCCTGGGCACAAAAAAATACAGTGAAGGGCTTTTAAAATTCCCCCAGCGGTGATTTGTCCAAATGCTGTAAACCAGCCGCAGGCGCGTGAACGGGCGCACAGCGCGGGCGGCGGCCGCCTGTCCTTGCCGCCCGGCCGGGTCCCCCGAGCGCCTGAGGAGCCCCGTGCTCCGCGTCGCAGTAAAATAACCCGGTTTACGTCCCACCCCCTCCTCCTCTGGTCGTGCGGCGAGGCGGGTAGCGGGCGGGCGGTGCCCCCGGGAGGTGTCCCGGAAACGACCCGGCGATCTGTCTCCGTGCAGCTGATCATCGACACGCCCACGAGCCCTGTGACCAGCGGCCTCCCCCTGTTCTTCGTCATCACCGTCACGGCCATCAAACAGGTGAGCGCTTTGCGGGCCGAGGGCCGGGGGCCTGTGCGGCCTCAGTGGTGCGGCCTCGCCTCTCACCCCGAGCAAAGCAAAGCGCGCCGCTTTGTTTCAGTGCGTTCGTAGGGAATTTCGCTGACTTCCAGAAAGTCCCTCTGGGGCCTGTTTGATTAATCCCGGAGTTAAAGTCAGAGATTGTACAGGGTGGCCTGCGCGGCGCCCTGGGTCAGCGGGAGGCGGCCTTGATTGGGGTGGCCTACTCCGCGCGCCGCGTCCCGCCGCGGTGACCCAGGACCTGCCCCGGCGTGGGTCTGGGTGGGGCTTGGGGTGGGTCGTGCGCTGCTCCCTGCGTCCTGACGAGCGAGGCCGCGGCTGATGGGAAGGACAGCCTTTCTGCTACTCCTTGACCCCTAAAGCGGGTCTGGTGCTCAGCTGCCACCTCTGTTCGGTTCCAGAAAATTCCTGTCACCTGCAAGGAAACCCCGGACCCACAAGCGTCCCCCGCCGGTCCTCAGCCCCTGGCAGCCGCCCGTCCACTCTCAGTTGCTGTCATTTGGCAATTCTGGCTGTTGCATGTCAACAGACTCTGCGCTCCGGACCCTTTGTGTCCGGCTTATGTTTTCAGGGCTTCTCCTGCAGGTGCCGCCGCCTGCCTCCCTCCTCGCCTCCCCTGCGTCCCCCTCCCTCCAGCTCGCACGCCTGCCCTTGGCCCTTCTCCCCGGCCCCTCAGCATGGAAAGCCCCCTCTGGGAGCCCACCGCCTGGCCGGCTCCTCTGCCCCCTGCGCCCCATCACGGCCGCCCGCCGCCTCTTGGTGTCCCATGTCACCGCCTCTGCCTTTCCCGGCAAGCGCTCGGTGTCCCTGAGGCCCAGAGGCTCCAAGCAGGTCCCAGCCCCCCGGGGACCCCAGGCACGGCCCTGGCGGTGAGCGGCCTGGCAGGGTTCCCACAGCCACCGAGCCTGGCCTTCCACGCGCGTCCCAGTGGGAGAGTCCGGGAAACCCGCAGTCGGGTGGGGTGGCGTCGGCTGCCGGCTGGTCCTGTCCGTCTGCCGCTGGAGGACACGGGGAGGCCGGCCTCACAGAGGGGACAGGGCGTGACCTCCACGGCGGCCGGGACGCGGAGAAGGGGTTGGCTGGGGGCCGTGTGAGGGACGAGCCAGGACTTGCCCCCGGGTGGGCGTCGGGGGAGAGGACAGTAGTGCCGGGGGGACCTGGCTTCCAGTGCGGCTGCGGTGGGAGCGGGGACCTGGCTGGAGGCCGCCCTGGAGCCGCGGGCAGGGTCGGCTCACGGGGTCCCTCCCGCCCCCCAGGGCTACGAGGACTGGCTGCGCCACAAGGCCGACAGCGCCATGAACCAGTGCCCCGTCCACTTCGTCCAGCACGGCAAGCTGGTGCGGAAGCAGAGCCGGAAGCTGAGGGTGAGTCAGACCCTGGCCGTGACCCTGAGCGCCTTAAAACCTTCAGCAGTGGAAAAAAGGCTTCAGTCTTATTTGCTTTGGCAACACGTTTGAAATTGTTCTGTCTGAATTGTTTGAATTGTTTTGTCCTCCCCACGTTCTCCATTCTTTTTTTAACTTGTTATTCCGTGGGCGTTCCCATCGTGGCTCAGTGGTTAATGAGTCCGACTAGGAACCATGAGGTCATGGGTTCAATCCCTGGCCTTGCTCAGTGGGTTAAGGATCCGGCGTTGCCGTGAGCTGTGGTGTAGGTCGCAGACGCGGCTCGGATCCCGCGTTGCTGTGGCTGTGGCGTAGACCAGTGGCTACAGCTCCGATTTGACCCCTAGCCTGGGAACCTCCGTATGCCGTGAGTATGGCCCTAAAAAAGACAAAAAGCAAAAAACAACAACAACAAAAAACTTGTTTTTCCTATGCGGTAATTGTTAGACTCGAATCAACTTTATTTTTAGAGCAGGTTGAAGGTCACGGCAAACTGAGCCTTGCCTTGTCCTCCTGCGCCCACGCGGCCGCTCAGCGGGGCTGCTGGCAGGTCTGCGTGGCAATCGGAGCTCGCGCAGGCAGGCCACGCTCTAAACACCTGGAGAAAAGGTGTTTTACACTAAGGCAAAACCACGTTAGCATGATTGACTCTGTTGGTTGGAAAGTGGTGAAAGCTGGGACGGAGACCTCTCTGAAAGCTGCGATCCGTTTCTTTTTGTCGGTGGATTGCTGGTGCGGCAGCGTACCAGGATGCTTGGTGTGTGTCTCGGTGGGCTGTTCTCGTACCTCGCGGTTCAGGAGGCCCTGAAGGTGTCCGGACCGGGGGTGTGTGGACGGCTTGTCCTGTCGAGCCGCGAGCCTGGCCGTCCCCCTCCGCCTCCGCCTCCGGCTGGTCCTCATCTCAGCACCGCCCCCCGCGGCCTCACTGTCCCTCCGGGCTGCCCTCCTGGCCAGGAATCAGGGGAGTCGCCAGCGCTCAGGCACAGGGACGGCAAGTCGGCCTGGCGGTCAGCGGGGCCGCGGGAGAAGGACGGGTTCAGGACACCGGGACCCTCGTGGTTGCATGTCACCAGCGTGTGGTCACCTTTGTTAACCTCGTGATAGTTGGGTGTGTTCTGTACTGGGGTCTGTTTTAAAGGTTTTAAACCGCATTTTCTCTGCTTTATGAATTTTCCTGCCCAGTCGTTCTGGTCGTTCCGATCAAGCTCCCTGCCGTTAGCCCAGGCTGGCCATGTGTCCCCAGCGATCGTGGGGGTGGGCAACTGGGAGGGGCCGCTCGGCCTGGGAACAGCGGTGGGGGCTCGCCTGCATGTCAGCGGGCTCCTTTGGACCCTAGGCCCTGAGCACAGTTGCCTTTAATTTTGACTGTCTTTGCTTTGCAAAGTCTTCCATAGTTTTAATAAATATCTCTTCAGAAACACAGGCACAAATAGTCCCTGCCAGCAGAAAATTGAATTTTTAATGCATTGTTCTTGCATGTCTGCTCTGTATCCAGCCTGTTTCACCCGGGAGGGTTTTAATGGCCTCTGAGTCGAGGAAGAAAGATCAGGCTGCACGGGGCTGGCGGGAGAGCGGCCTTTGGCTGGCCCGTCTCCAGGGTTTGTGCGTCCACGGAGGCGGCCCTCCAGTGACCGGCTCCTCCGTGCAGCCGAGTTCCCAGAACCCAGGCCCGGGCACGGGCGCCCTCCTTCCGTGAGCGCCCGCGGGATGGAGCGGCGCAGGCGGCCGGGGTGTCCAAGCTCGGTGCTGTTGTGAGCAGAGCTGCTGGGAGGAGTTTCCTGGGGGTTTTGTGTGAAATTAGTTTCCATTTCTCCGGCGTGAAAACTCAGGAGCTGGGGTCAGAGGGTCGGGGTCAGAGGGTGAGTCCACTCTCGGCTGTTAAAGGAGCAGCCAAACCGTTTCCTGGAGTGTCTGCACCGCTTTGCAGCCCCACCAGAAACGTTTCAGCCTCATCGCTCAGCTTCCCACCGGCCTTCAGTGTTGTCCCTGCTGCTTCTTGTCATGCTGCGTGTCCGTGTTTTTTTTCACCCGCGGCATATGGAGGTTCCCAGGCTAGGGGTCTAACAGGAGCTGCAGCTGCCAGCCTTCGCCACAGCCACAGCAACGTGGGATCCGAGCTGCACCTGCGACCTACACCACAACTCACGGCAACCCCAGATCCTTAACCCACTGAGCAGGGCCAGGGATCGAACCCTCATCCTCATGGATACTAGTCAGGTTTGTTACCGCTGAGCCACGATGGGGACCCCTCCATGGGGTTTAAATGTGCGTCTCTCCAGTGGCCGTTGAACTTCTCACCATGTGCTTATCTGCCATCAGGACACCCTCTTCACTGAAACATCTTTCATAGATTTTGCCCATTTCCTACTTGGATTGTCGAGGGTTTTTTACTGTTGAATGCTGAGAGCTCAGATATTCTAGATCCTAGTCCTTTGTCAGAAATACTTCAGTGGGGTATATTTCACAAAGCAGAAGTTGTTCATTTTGATCAAGTCCAACTTATTGATTTTTCTGTTTCTAGACTGGGGTTTCAGTGTCAAGGTTAAGAACTTTTTGCCAAGCCCTAGAGCCCGAAGATTTTTTTCCCAAGAGTTTTATGGTTTTGTGTTTGACCTTGAGGTCCCCGAACCCTTCCGTGTCGGGTCTTATGTAGGGCGTGCGGTTTGGGAGAGCCTCTCGCGCCCTCCAGCCTCAGCGGCTGCAGAGGCTGTCCCTCCTGCCTCGAGCTGGTTTCACACCTTTGCCCAGAGTCAGCTGAGCATTTTCCGTGGGTCTGTTTCTGGGGTCTCTGCTCTGCTGCGATGGTCTGTGGGACCACGCGGGACCTTGAGGTCCTGATCCCAGCCACCACGTCGCAGGCCCCCCCGACAGGCGACCTCCCCTTCGCCTGCTGGCAGAGCCGGGCCCAGGCCTCTCCACGTGGAGTTGAGAACAAGCCTGTGGAGGTGTGCAGAGAGCCGGCCCATTGGTCAGTTTGGGGAGAGTCGCCCTCCGGTTTTAAGGTCCCCACACACTGTGTGAGCTGGGCGCCTGGATCCCCAGGGGACAGGGACCCTCCTGGGACGAAGCCCGGCAAAGCCCCACCTCTGGGAGCACCTTGCGTCCAGTGGCTGGGCGGGTTTCGACCGCCAGCTCGTCGCCCTGACCCGTGGCTTTGGTGGCCATTTACCTTCCCGACACCGTCCAGTGCCACAGACTGACAAGCGGGCCTTCCTTCTAAGACACTTTCCTTGGTGAAGGTCCTCGAACTCGGGCTCCCGCTTGGCCGCATCAAGCGCGGTCGGTTGTGGATGTTTGTCGGTGGCTCGTTGAGGGGCGTTCTGTCGCGGCCACTCGGAAGCGTCACGGGTCCCAGACACGCGGAAACCTCCCTGGACTCTGCTGGGTGTGGGCCGAACGCCGGGGAACGCCCTCCCCAGAGGGGCGCTCACGGCCACGTCCCTCCCCGCGAGCGGGGCGCAGGGGGACCCGGCCGCTGACCGGCACCGCGGGGAAGGAGGCCGGGGTCCGTTCACGCCGTGTCGGCGTCCTGCAGGTCGGCGACGTCGTCATGGTCAAGGAGGACGAGACCTTCCCCTGCGACCTGGTCTTCCTGTCCAGCAGCCGTGCAGACGGGACCTGCCACGTGACCACGGCCAGCCTGGACGGAGAGTCCAGTCACAAGGTAGCGAGCCGCTGTCCGTGACCGTCGGGGCCGCCCTGCAGCCCCCCGCCCCCCGCCAGTGCTCCCGGGGCTCCGGGCACCCGTCCCCCGCTGTCCCCCCTCCACCCTCGGGGCCCTAAGGAGCAGCCTCTCGGGTCAGCAGCAGCAGCTCCGTGTTACACGATAGCCTCTGCCTTTCAGCCGGGTGCCAGGTTAAGCACGTACGGACTAGGCTGTTGGAATTTTTTCTCTTACGGCTGCACCTGCATGGCGTATGGATGGAATCTGAGCCACAGCTGCAGATATGCCAGGTCCTTAACCCGCCGCTCCACAGCGGGAACTCCTGATTGTTTGAATTTTTAAGTTACCATTTTACTGGTCAAAATTAGTATTTTGACTAGGCTGGAACTGTGTGCAAAATGAGTCTAGATTTTGCCCGACTGTTAGTTCAGTGAGTGTCCTTTTGCTAAAATATCTTAATTATCACTACTTTCTTACACTCGGTATGGAATTCTATACCAGCACCTGATGCTGCAAAACTTTAATTAACAATCACAAAAGAAAAGACACATTAGTGTGAGCTTTAAGGATTTCATTGTTTTAAGAAGCTGGAAGCTTCCCAGCCGTTTGTAAGAGTGAGCCCCGCTCTGCGGTTCCAGCCTCACCTGTGGGGCCTGGCTCCTGAGATGCGGCTCTAACGGGGCCCAACAGTGTCTGTGCGGAGGCAGCGCGTACGACGGGGAGGCGGTGTTTTCTGTGCAGAAGCACGAAGGCTGCACTAAGCCTTTCTGGATCATTCGCAGCTTCATCGTCTGGGCCCCGTGGGGTTTTCCGAATTCACCTCCACGGCTTCGGTGTGGGAAGTCGCAGGAGGGGCCGTGGTTCTGGGGTGGGGGGGGTCTGTGCCTGCGAGGACTCTGGTGGCCCTGAGGCCCACTGGGGTTTGGAGCCCGGCGGCGAGGGTGGCTTGCCTCGCTCTCAGGGAACAACAGGGCATCGAATTTTAAAAAAAGAATATTTTTATTTGCGGAAATTCCTGGGCCAGGAATTGAGCCCACGCCACAGCAGTGATCCAAGCCATGAAGTGACAACACCAGATCCTTAACCGTTAGGCCCCCAGGGACGTCCCCAAAAGGAACATGTTAGCTTCTCAATTTGCTTCCTGACTGAGAGCCACAGTCCGACAGGTGAATCAGAGAGTCCAGTCTTGAAGGGTTCTGCCGTTTGTCGTGCCCGTGTGACGTGGAGGACACTGGCTGGGGGCGGGGGGGTGTCTGGCACGTGGCAGATGCGGGACGTGCCGGTGGCACCTCAGTTCTGTTACCGTCCCTGCGACCTCTGCCCCGCGCGTCTTGTCGCGTGGGTGACCAGGCTTCGCAGTGGGGCTCGCTTGTACGCACACCGGACACGGGGTCCCTGCTGCCGGGTCTGTGAGCTCATGGTCTTGTCGCCTGCAGACCCACTATGCAGTTCAGGACACGAAGGGCTTCCACTCGGAAGAGGACGTGGATGGCCTGCATGCCACCATCGAGTGCGAGCAGCCCCAGCCCGACCTCTACAAGTAAGCGGACCCCCCGCCCTCCCGGCGCCCCCACCGCCACCTCCCCGCCGTCCAGCGCGGGGAGAATGCGAACCGCAGAGCGAGCCGGCGCCTCACTGAGCGTCCTCACGGCGCGGCCACAGCGACGTGTGCTGTTTATACAACTCTTTGAAAAGACTTAACGCAACTAAATTATTGAAGAAAAGTTAACATCTGTACTTTGAGGGACGGATGGTCAGGAAGGCCGTGTCAGGCGCGGGAAGCGGGAGCGGTGGGGGCGGCGGGCGCGGTGAAGGGCGGGGAGCGCGGAGCGGGGGTCGGGGTCCTGCCCCCAACCTGCCCCTCCTGTTCCCAGGTTTGTCGGCCGCATAAACATTTACAACGACCTGAGCGACCCCGTGGTGAGGTGAGACGACCCCCGCGGGTGTGGACGCGGCAGGGTGAAGCGGGTTCTGCCCTGTGGGGCCGTCGGCCTGCTCCGCGTCCCGGCGGACTTCCTGACCGAAGCTCGGGTTCCGCTCCCTTTCCTGGCTTCTGTCGTGCGCCTGTCCGGGTTAAACTGGGCGCTGGTGGGGACCGTGCCCCCGGTCTGCGTGGGGCCTGGGCCCGGCCGGGACACAGCGGTCCCTCCGGCAGGCAGGCTCCCCCCGGGAGGCCCCCGCAGCTCACAGGCCCTGCGACGTGAGGCCCTTTTGTTGGGCTGTGTGATCGTGCCCGTGCCCCAGGGGACCTGGGGACTCGGTCTTGGCCTCCCAGGGCCCGCGTCCACCAGCCGGCCTTCACAGCGCAGACACGAGCGCACCGCGCTGGGGCGATCCGCGTGCGAGCGGGCTGCTGGGCCGCTGCCGCGGGGCCTGTTGCGGGGCTGACCTGCTTTCTCCCATTTTCCCGTTTCTGGTCATCCTCATCTCTGCAGGCCGTTAGGATCGGAAAACTTGCTTCTTAGAGGAGCCACGCTAAAGAACACCGAGAAAATCTTTGGTAAATGTTTCAATTAGTGACTTATTAATAATGTCTTCTAACACTAAGGACCGTTAAACAGTTCAGAGCCACGGAGGAACCATGAACGCGCCTGTGTGCTTTGAGGTGCTGTGCGTTTTATGGCAGGAAGAAAACCAGCACCAGCATTCAGTCGGTTTCAGAGCTGTGGCATCTGAGGATGTTGCCTGCACATTAAGTGCCTGTAGTTTTTCATACAAATGTAAAGATACGTTCTTGAAAGAATTCACACAGTGTAGTTCCTGCAGCGCATTTCTTTCAATGACTATTTGCTAGCACCTGCCATGGGCTAATTTTTGTGTTTTGATTGAAGCAACTGGCGTTTCTGTTGTGGCCCAGCAGTTGGTGAACACGACTAGTGGCCATGAGGACGCGGGTTCGATCCCTGGCCTCGCTTAGTGGGTTAAGGATCCTGCGTTGCCGTGAGCTGTGGTGTAGGTCGCAGACATGGCTTGGATCCTGCATTGCTGTGGGTGTGGTGTAGGCCGGCAGCTGCAGCTCCGAATGGACCCCTGGCCTGGGAACCTCCATATGCCATGGGTGCAGCCCTAGAAAGACAAAAGACCAAAAAATAAAAAATAAAATAAAGAAACAGCTTATAAATATACATCTGTGTCTTGTTGGCAGACACACTACATTATCTGAACTTAAAGTGCAGATTGCCGTCTTGGCAGGAAAAAAGTATTTCTTCAATCTAAAATCTTGTGTGACTATTTTGAACGGCTAGCTTTCCTAGAAAAATTTAAAATGTGATTTGTTTTGTGCATAGTTTCGTTTTTACTGTAGCTGAGTGGACTGTACAAGGCAGAGCGGGCCACGGCCGTGTCGCTGCTCTCACGGCCCCTCTCCTTTGCAGGTGTGGCCATTTACACGGGCATGGAGACCAAGATGGCACTGAATTATCAGTCGAAATCCCAGAAGCGCTCTGCTGTAGAAAAGTAAGCACCCTGTCGCTTCAAGTCTGTAAAACTCCGTGACTTCCCGCTGCACAGACCACCGTAGATATGAAGTCATTTTCCCCTCGGTCTTATTAACAGCTCCTACAGATGGTGGAGCTGGGCATTTAGGTCTCGTTTTGTGGGGTCGTAAGCGGCCAACCTCCCCAGCCCACTTCTGCAGGCTCCCTTGCGTGGTCGCCCAGAGTCCTGGTTCAAAGTCAGGGCTGGATGCCCAGCGGCTCCTCCGCCCACGGAGAGAAAGTCAGAGTCGGCTCCCTGTTCTGATGCGGTTTTACTGAGGCAGGTGTTAGCAGAGGCAACAATCTTCTCCTCATTAAACGGTGAAATCCTTTTGCTAATAAGTCAAGGGCAGAGTAGGATTTGTGAGAAAACAGGGCCCAGAACTGTGTCTTCTTTGCCTCTTGAGGTGAGGGGGGCGCCAGGTGTGCAGACATTGCCCAGGAAAGAGCCCGGTGCTCAGCAGTGGGGGGTGGCTGCCACCTGCTCCCGCTGGGCGGCCCCCAGATGTGACCCCGGGTCTCTGTGGCTGCGCCAGACGTGCAGTCGGAGAGTTGGTTCTTATTCCGGAAGGATGCTGAATTTCCAGACGTCTGCCCTGACAAGTGGGTTTCAGAAGCCTTCTTCATAGGGTCTGAAAGACATGGGCTCGGGATTCAGCGTTTTTCCTGCAGGGGACGCCCCTTCCTCCCGGTCCTCCCCCCTGCTCTCCCCCTCCCCCTCCTCTCCCTCCCTCTTCCCGTCCTTCCTCCGTGGTGGTAATCTCCAGATTTGGAGCTCAGGGATTGATGCTTCTCGGTAGAAGAACTTGATTTCTGGATGCTGGAATTAAGACGCCTTGAGCCTGCAGGAGCCCGCCAGGCTGCCCGCCCTCCCTCTGCCCTTCCCCGGCGGCCCCGCGGCCCCGCACCGCCGCGCGCAGAGCCTGTTTCTTTTAAGTGACGCCTGGCCGGGGAGCCTGTCCAGCTGGCCGCTGTGCTGGCCCGGGTGTCGGGCGCAGCGCGGGAGGGAGGCGGCGCGCAGCCGGCCCCGCAGAGCGAGTGCGAGCGGAGAACCGCCGCTGTCCGTGTTGCAGGTCCATGAACGCGTTCCTCGTGGTCTACCTCTGCATCCTTGTCAGCAAAGCGCTGATCAACACCGTCCTGAAGTACGTGTGGCAGAGCGAGCCCTTCCAGGACGAGCCCTGGTACAACCGGAAGACAGAGGCAGAGCGACAGCGGAACCTGGTACCCACCTGCCCCCGCCGTCGCCATGGAGATGTGGGGAGCGCGTGCGGCGTCTGGTGGGCGCGGTCGCTCGTGGTGCCCGTAGCGGCCGCCCGGCCCCCCGCGCTGGTGGCTCCGCCCGCTTTGGGCTCTGGATGTTGGAGTCTGGGGAGGTACCGGTTCCCGTCCAGGGCGCAAGGGGCGCACCCACCTAAAGGCTGCCGGCGTTGCCAGAACCCAGTGCGGCGGCCTCTGTTAGAGGAGCCCAGGACGCTCACCAGGGGCTGTGGGATCTGCCGTCCCTACTCAGGGCAGCAGACGGAGAAAATCTCTCACAGAGGTTTCAGAAAGACCTGGTTCCATTTTCACTCGGGGACTGTGGCTCGGTCACTCCTATTTTCCCCCAAGCCAGTGGGTTAAAGTAATTCGGCTCGATCCCTCCACCTGAAAGGGAACAGCTCCTTGGCCGGCGCTGGGTCCCCCGAGCCGTGTGCAGACCCCGACCTGGGCTCCTACCTCTTTGCTGTGCGCAGTCCTGCCTCCCAGGAAACTAAATGGCTCAGAAATAAGGACAAAAGTATACAGGAGAGCCATGTGCAGAGACCCGGGGTCTGGTCATCAGCAGCGTCTCCAGGGAACGTGGGACGGATCACAGTGTCACTGTCCCTCCGGGCCTGCTGGAGAGGCCCCCCAGGAGTGAGACCCCCCCACACACACCCTCAGGAGACCTGGTCCCCCAGCAGGCAGGTGTCGGGGCAGGTGCAGGCGAGAAAGCCGCTGGCCGGCGCTGCCTGGCTGGTCCTCAGCTTTGGGCCTGAAGTGCCAGTGTTTAGCGGCACGGTAAGCTGGCCGCAGCTGGCCCGAGGGTTTCGGCCATGGCGACGCTGGCGGGCGGCCCGGGCTGACGCCGCGTCTCTCAGTTTCTCCGAGCGTTCACGGACTTCCTGGCCTTCATGGTCCTCTTCAACTACATCATCCCCGTGTCCATGTACGTCACCGTGGAGATGCAGAAGTTCCTGGGCTCCTACTTCATCACCTGGGACCAGGAGATGTTTGACGAGGAGACGGGGGAGGGGCCCCTGGTCAACACCTCGGACTTGAACGAGGAGCTGGGACAGGTCAGTGTCTCCCGAGTTGTGGTCTGGCCTCTGAGTCCCCCCGTTGAGGGCGCCCCAGGGTCCTGGATGGCGCGTGATTATCACACGGGCAGGTCACCCGTGGTGCCTGGAGATACAGGCTGTAACTGGCTGAACCTTGCTGATGGGACACTGCTGGCACCTTTTATTTACAATTTACACAAGTTCGCTTCTTAGGTGCTGCCAGTGTGGGTCTCCGTGGTGTGAATTAAGGGTGAGGGGTGAGCCTGCCCCCCCGGCCCTGTCGCCCCCCGGCCCTCATTTCCAGGGTAGACAAAGTGGGACTGAGTTCAGACCCCTGCCCTGCTCGGGCCACAGGCTGACAGCTGGCGGCCTGGACGCTGCCCTCTAGACGCTCTGCCTGGAGGTCAGCCCCAGTGCCATGCGGCCGGGCCCCAGCGCCCTATAGCTGGGCGCCAGAGCACCGCATGGCCGGGCCCCAGCGCCGTGCGACCAAGCACAGCTCCACGAGGCCGGGGAGGCCCCGAGCAGGCCCGCGGGGCGGAGCGTGGACGCACCTGGGCCCCTCGCCCTTGCTCGGTGCTGGTGGGTCGCAGCTCGGGGAGGGGTGCCCGCGCTCCCCACGCCTCTCGACGGCCCCACGGGGCCGGGTCCCCGTCAGTGGCCGAGGTTGGGCCTCCCAGACCCAGCAGAGTAAGCTCGTCCCCCCAGCGTCCATGGCTCTTCGGTTAAGTCAGACCCGGGACCCCCACCCCTGTCCCCATAAGTAGAAGGTGGCTCCGGCAAGGGCTCCCCACAGCGACCTGCTCCGCCACCAGGGAAAGTGAAAGCCTCTGTCTGATGGGAGCGAGGGCCTTCCGTCCTCCCTCCGACTGGGGCGGGGCTGCCCGCAGCCCCTGTCCCGCCCCGGGAGCAGCAGGTCGGGGTGCAGCTTGGACTGATTCCCGGGGAGAACGCAGCTGCCGGGGGCCCAGGACCCCGCGAGGCGGCCCTCGCCAGTGAGCCGTGTCCGCAGGTGGAGTACGTTTTCACCGACAAGACGGGCACCCTCACGGAGAACAACATGGAGTTCAGGGAGTGCTGCGTGGAGGGCCGCGTGTACGCGCCCCACGCCGTCTGCAACGGGCAGGTGCTCCCCGACGCCGCCGTGGATGTGATGGACACCTCCCCGGGCGCCAGCGGGCGGGTAGGTGGCCGCGCTCCTGCTGGGCCCCCACGGGCGGGTCGCAGGCCGGGCCCCGGCTCAGAGCAGCGGGTGGTTTCGTTCGGAGCCGGACTTTTCCCTGGAGACCGGAGGGGAGGGGCAGCTGGTCTGTGACCCCGTGAGCCGTCCTGCCTGGCGGGTGACGCCAGCGCAGCCCCTCTCGGTCCCCTCTGGGCGGCCTGGGGATCCCCGGGGAGCCTGCGGCTACCAGCCGCGCTCGCCTCTGCGCCTTCGACCCCGCCGCCTCCTCCCTGAAGTTCGTTTCCGTCCTTGTCTTGACCACAGTTGTCCTCGTCACGCCGGAGTCGGCCGGACTCTGCCGCCGCCACCAGAGGCGGAGCTGCCTGGCCCTGGCGTTGGCGCCGCCGGCTCTGCTGTCTCCTGTCTTGTTTGTCTTCTGTTTTAAGCAGACACGGAAATTGTAGAGCTGTGGGGTTTGCTGCCCTTTTCAGGAGCGCGAAGAGCTGTTTTTCCGGGCGCTGTGTCTCTGCCACACCATCCAGGTGAAGGACGACGACGACGACGGCGTGGATGGGCCCAGGAAGTCGCCGGACTCCGGGAAGCGCTGTGTGTATATCTCGTCCTCGCCCGACGAGGTGGCCCTGGTGGAAGGCATCCAAAGGTACGGGGGCTGTTCGCCGCCGGGTCCGGGCCGGGGTGGGCCCCCCCCACCCCGTGGACTCGTCCTGGAGGTGTCCCGGGTCGGCCCTGGGCCTGGGGTGTCACCTGGGGGCAGGGGCCGAGCGGTCACTGCCATGTGCTCAGGATTGAATCCTCTGGATCCCTGTGGGTGGACGTGGGTCCCCCCTGAGCACACCTGGTGGTGGCGAGAGCAGCAGCTGTTGCCACCTGCCGGAGTGCTTATCTGCCTCAGGCGCACTTTCCCTGCTGACTTCTGCCATAAGTTAGCTCGAGCCCGTTCAGGTAGTGGCGGGCTTTAAAGATGCGAACACTTAGAATCCCCTTGTGACAAGTCTTCCTCGTCTGTCGAGAGAACTGGCACCCAGAGACGTCAAGCAGCCTCCCCGAGTCACACAGCCCGGAGCGGGTTAGGCCGCTGCTCGCCTCCCTTGCACCCGGCACGCCCGCCCGCCCGCCGCCCGCGTCCCCCGTCCAGAGCTGTGTGCTGGGAGCTCCTGCTGCCTCACGATCCAGGGTTTCAAGCAAACGCCTGGAAAGTGCCTTTTTTCAGACGCATGGCGTGGTTTCAAGTCAGGGAAACGTCTTTCCACTCTCCCAGCTCACAACCCTGGTTTAGTACTGAAGGTGCCAGATGCACTGTCTAGCACGGGGGTCAGTCCCCAGTGTCTGTGGTAAAACCTGGAATAGAAGCGGAGCTGCAGGAAGCACCGGGTCGCTCTGCTGTGCCCCTGAAACTGGCAGCTGTCCCTCGATTAAAAATCGCCTACGGTCTCACCTTCCCTCTGCCAGCGTCAGCGAGTGGGCACCGGGCGCCTCTCGTCTCATGGGAACCCTGTGTTGGTTGTTGACGCAGCTGTGCAGCGTCCCCACCAACTCGAACGGGGACAGCGGGTGTGTAAGTTGTGTCACTACAGACCTGCGTTCAGTACAAGTTCACACGTCGATGGGAAGGCTTCCTAAAGCAAGCTTTGTCTCCTTGGAAGACGAGTGTCCAGAAATGAAGGCGGACGCGGGCGTGGGGGCCGCCCCCGGGGAACCCTTTCGTTCAGGCCGCCGTCCTGCCACGTCTGCGGGACCCTGGCCCCACAGCCTCCTTTCCAGCCCCGGGCTGCGCGTTAGAAGCAGCACAAGTCCGCCTCCCGGTGCCGTGCGCTCCTCCACCCGGGCCCGCGCCAGGCCCGCCTGCCCCCAGCCCAGCTGTGCCCAGAGCTCCACGCGGGCTGCGGGGCCCGGCGTTACAGGTCAGGCGCCCTGAGGCCCGCTGTTGAACTGGGTGGTAGTTTCCCCAGTGACACTGCAACCGACCCCTCAGCAGCCCCCCGGTCAGTGGGCAAGCCTGGGTCAGCAGAGACGGGGGCCCGCCACCCCAGTGCGCGCCAGGAAGGAGGCGCCTGACGCGCGGGCGAGCCGCAGGCCGGGCCGGGGGGTCTTGGTTCCTGAACGGTGTTTGGAGACAGTGGCTGCGCTCAGCGCTGCCATTTCCGGTGTGTACAGGGCAGTTTACAGCCTCTGCCTTAAGAGAAGTGTTTCCCGCTCCAAAGGAAAAGCTCTTCCCAATGTGCACAGTAAGCGGCCCGTGGCCCCGGGACGTCGGCAGCCACGCCGACCCTGGATTTGTCCTCCTCTGCAGATTTGGTTTCACGTTCCTGAGGCTGAAGGACGGTTACATGGAGCTCGTGAACAGGGACAGCGGCATCGAAAGGTGAGGACGAGGCGGAGCTGGGATGGCAGCAAAGGGTCGTCTCACAGAGAAAAGACCACATTTTCTGCAGCCGCCCCCCCGTAACCACGAATGTCCCCCAAACGCCGGGAGGCTTGACTCCGGCAGTGTCACTGCGAGAGTCTCGGAGCTCCTGGTAGTTCTGACACGCCCAGGGCTGCTCTCTGACCCGCCCCGAGCCGCGGAGACGAGCCCTCCCCCGGGAGCGGCCACAGGCCCCGTGTCCCCAGAGACTCTGCGTGGTGGCCATGGGGTGACCAGCTGGACGCGGGATTTTCGCTTCTCATGTCAACTCGAGGGCCTGTCGGGTCTAAAACTGACGGTCCCCAGGGCAAATGGCCTGTCTCATCCTGACTGGGAAGTTGGGGTCGTCCGTCTGTCGTGGATGAAGAAACAGCAAGAAGCAGTAACGGGTCTGGTCGAGGGCGGCGGTGGGGACTTCGGCTTTGCTGGTGATGGGTTTTACATTTTCCTTAAGAAAAATAAACTCCCAGGTCAGTGGGGGGTGGGCCAGGGTCAGCCTGGGCTCCCCCGAAGCCCTGGGGGCCCCCCGGGAGGGCACTGCCGTGCGTCCGAGAGGCAGCTGCATCGCCGCTGGGCGAGGACGACCCCTCACGGCAGCTTGAGGCCAGCAGGCTCTGCTCTAGGGCCCTGCTGTGTAGCACAGAGGGGGACGTTGGCGATCACCCAGATTCTTGGCCAGGTGACATTAAAAACAACTTTTTAAAAAAATTTTTTCGTCTTTTTAGGGCTGCACCGGTGGCATATGGACATTCCCAGGCTAGGGGTCAAATTGGAGCTGCAGCTACACCACAGCCACAGCAATGGGGGGATCCGAGACCCGTCTGCGACCTACATCGCGGCAATGCTGGATCCTTAACCTACTGAGTGAGGCCAGGGATCGAACCCGCATCCTCATGGATCCTAGTCGGATTCGTTTCCACTGCACCACATGGGAACCCCTGAAGATAAATTTTAAATCTCTTTCAGGTTTGAATTGCTGGAAGTACTCAGTTTTGACTCCGTAAGAAGGAGAATGAGTGTAATTGTCAAATCGGCTACAGGTAGGAATTTCTTTGACGCGTTAAGTGACATATTAAGGCGACGCTTTATTCTGATGCCTGAGTTCTGTAGGTGCTTTAAGGATTTAACCGCTGGTTCTGTTTTAAGAACACAGGTAAGCCAGCTGCAGGCGCCAGTTCAAGCTCAGGCCCCATTTGTCCCAAGCCCCTTAAACGGAGGTTTAGTCCCTTTGCTTTTTGCCTTGAGGGGGTCTCCTCACCGCGCCCCTCGGGGTCTCTGTCTGCAGGCCCCGCCTGGCGCCTGCCACTGCGCCCTTCCCGAGCCCTGTGTGCTCTCGGTCCCTGCTGGACACCCTGGGCCCTGATAGAGACAAGCAGCTGCTCCTTTCATGGAGGCCGAGCTGCCCCCAGCCCTCCCCCCAGGCCACCTCCAAGGTCACCTCCAAGGTGGGCCAAGAGCACCTTTCACTTGGAGGCCCTCTCCCTGCTCTGCGCCCTCACCTGGGGGCCTCTTCCTGGCAGGACCTCCCCCCCAGAGGCCCTCTTGCTGGTCTGCAGCCAAGGACAGCTCAGCAGCCACCCGTCAGGGGCCGCCTGGTCTCCTCGGCAGACACGCCGCCCGCTGGTCAGCTGGGCTGTAAGGTCCTCGATGCAGAGCTGCTTCTCTCGACAAGGTGCCCACAGCCCTGCCCGTGGGGCCGGAGGAGTACGCTGAGCCGTCTGCGCCCGCGGGTTCAGATGGCATCAAGAGACACGGCCTCTTACAGAGCCGCTGCCCGGAAACTAAACAGACGTGGCCCGAAGTAGTGACTGGAGGCCGGGTCAGAGGCCAGCGCTGCCCTCAGGCACCGCGTGGGTCCCAGTTCATCAGGAGGTTGACACCGAGCTCCCTTAACGGGCTGTTGGAGCCTCTTCTGTGGGACCAGAAATGCCGTCTTGGTCCACGGAGCCGGCTGAGGATGTGGCCGGGCTGCCGGAGGTGCCCGTGAACTGCGCTCGGTGAGCTGGAGAACGCAGCCTCCCGGACCCCCAGCCAGCTTCTCAAACCCGACGGCTCCACCAGGGGCGCACGTGGGTGCCACGGAACGTGAAGTAGTTCATGTGAAAGCTGACGGGACACGCGGACACAGCGCCGGCCCCCGGGGCAGCGGGACGCCCAGGGCCGAGTCCGCCGAATCAGTGCGCGCTCCTCCGGGTGCTGGCCGACGCTCAGGCCCGTCCAGGGTGCAGGCTGCTCCCGGGGAGGTACATGCCTTCGTCGTCCTGCCCTGCGATTTCCCGCACCAGCGTGAGGTCTAGGGCCCGAGTCACGCTTGGGACCGCTCGCCTGCAGTCACGGCCACGGCCACAGGCTCCTCGTCCGCCCCCCAGCCGCCGGTCACCGAGCTGGGACCCGGCTGCGTGCCGCGGAGTCTTCGGAAACAGCGCCACCTGCCGGCAGAGGAAGCGCGGCCCGGGCTGCAGCCGGAGCCGGAGCCCTTTAAGTGCTTCACTCCGCGTGTGTCTCAGCGTTAGTTCTTTCTGCGACCGACCGGGGACAAAGCCGCGGTGGGCTACGCAGCCCTGGGCCGGGCTCCCCGGGGGGCCCAGCCGGTCTGGGTCACCGGCCTCGCCCAGCGGAGTGCCCCCTCGGCTGGGCACTGGCGGCCGAGGGACAGCTACCGGCTTCTCACGGTGCCCTGGGCTGGCCGCCAGCATCGCGGGTCCCCGAGGGGCCACGCGGGGAGGGGGCTCCGAGGGGGCGATCTCACCTGAAGACGAGTGCGGAGTAGAGCCAGGTCCCAGCAGCGGGGTGACGAGCTGCACAGCAGCAAAGCGGCGGGAGGGAGCCGCGTGGCCCGCGGGCCAGAGGAGGAGCCCGGGTGCGTGGGTCCGCGCCGGCGCCCACGGCCCCTTCCGCCTCGGGCGGGTCAGAGCCGGGAGTTCCCACGCTTCCCTGGGGGGGCGGAGCTTGTGCCGCAGCGTCCTCGTGGGGGCGGGGGCTCCCGCGGCCGGCACCTGCGCTGCTTCACGCCCGCGGGATCTCCGTGTCCTCACCCGCCCTGGTCCCCGGTCCTCGCCGGAGAGGTGGCCGAGGTGAAGGGCGAAGGATGCTCCGGGACCACTTTCTTTCCCGGTCCCCGACTTCCTGTGAGATTCTGGACTTGTCGGAATGAGATGAGGCTTGGGGTGGTCTGTAGGTGTGATGATTTCCTGGCTTTACATGTTAGCTGGTCCAGTGCTGCTGCCCCTGTTCTTCTGTTTGTTTTCATTTTTTTGGAACATTTTATTTTTTAAAATTTTGTCATTATTAAAGTATGCTGATTTACAGTGTTTTGTCAAGCTCTGCTGTACAACCAAGTGACCTGATCACACACATTTCCCTGTGCTGTACAGTAGAATCCCACATCCCATCCAGTGCAAATATGACAGTCTGCACCCCAAACCCCCAAATGCCCGTCCATCCCCCTCCCTCCCCTCCCTTCCACCCCGAGAACCCCAAGTCCGCTCTTCTTGGCCATGATCTTTTGCTGGTTTTTGTTTGTTTGTTATTTGTAGACAGGATCGTGGTCTGGTGTTTCCATACAAATTTTAAAATATTCTGTTCCAGTTCTGTGAAGAACGTCTTTGGTAATTTGATAGAAGTGGCACTGAATCTGTGGATTGCCTTGGGTAGTACAGTCATTTTAACGATACTGATTCTTCCAATCCAAGAACACGGTATATCTTTCCATCGGTTAGTGTCGTCTTTGATTTCTTTCATCAGTGTTTTACAGTTTTCAGAATGTAGGTCTTTTGTCTCTTTAGGCAGGTTTATTCCTAGGTATTTTATTCATTTTGATGCAGCTGTAAATGGCATGGTTTCTGTGATTTCTCTTTCTGAACTTTCATTGTTAGTATAAAGAAATGCAGTTGATTCTGTGTAATAATTTTGTGGCTCCAACTTTGCCAGATTCACCAATGAGTTCTAACAGTTTTCTGATGCTGTCTTTAGGGTTTTCCAAGTATAGTATATCATTTTCTTTTCCAATTTGGATTCCTCTTATTTCTTTTTCTTTTCTGATTGCTGTGGCTAGAACTTCAAAAACTATGTTGAATAATAGAGGTGAAAGTGGACATCCTTGTCTTGTTCCTGATCTTAGTGGGTGGGAATGTTCTCAGTTTTTCACCATTGAGAATGAGGTTAGCTGTGGGTTTTTCATATATATTTTTTTTATTATGTTGAGGTAGGTTCCTTCTGTCCCCATTCTGTGGAGAGTGTTGATCAGAAACGGGTGCTGGATTTTTGTCAAAAGCCTCTTTTGCATCTGTTGAGATGATCCTATGGTTTTTATTCTTAGTTTGTTGGCGTGGTGTATCCCACTGATAAATTTGCAGATATTGAAGAATCCTTGCATCCCTGGGGTAAATCCTACTTGATTATGGCAAAAAAAGAAGGAAAAGCTCAAATAAACAACCTGACCTTGCACCTAAAACAATTAGAGAAGGAAGAAAAAAACAAAGTCCAAAATTAGCAGAAGGAAATAAATCATTAAGAGCAGAGCAGAAATGAATGAAACAGAGACACAGAAAACAGCAGAGAATATCAATGAAACCAAAAGTTGGTCCTTTGAAAAGATCAACAGAATTGATAAACTTTTAGCCAGACTCATCAAGAACAAAAGAGGGCTCTAATCAACAAAATCAGACAAGAAAAAGGAGAAATTACAGCTGACTGCACAGAAATACAAAGGATCATGAGACTGCTATAAGCAACTATACGCCAAAAAAACGGACAACCTAGAAGAAATGGACAGGTTCTTACGAGTACAACCTAGCAAGACAGAACCAGGAAGAAACAAATATGAACACATCGATGGCAAGTACTGAAATCAAATATGTGATTAAAAATCTTCCGAAAAACAAAAGTCCAGGGCCAGATGGCTATACAGGTGGATTCTATCAAACATTCAGAGAGGCGTTAATACCTATTCTTCTGAAACTCCTTCAGAAAACAGTGGAGGGGGGAACATGGCCAAGCTCATTCTGTGAGGCCACCATCACCCTGATGCCAAAACCAGGCAAAGATACCCCAAGAAAAGGAAATTACAGACCCAGTGTCACTGACGAACATAGATGCAGAAATCCTCAACAAGATACCAGCAAACTGCATCCAAGTACATGTTAAAAGGATCATGCGCCTGTTTTTGTTTTTAATTTGAAAGTAATTGCATTTGAAGGATAATTTGTCATCCCCCCAGTGTGGTTAAATTAAAGCCTTCTTTTCTGTTTCCCAGGAGAAATTTATCTGTTTTGCAAAGGAGCAGATTCCTCCATATTCCCCCGAGTGACAGAGGGCAAGGTGGAGCAGATCCAATCCCGCGTGGAGCACAACGCCGTGGTGAGACGCGGGCGCGCGCCGGGCGGGCCCCTCGCACCCCATCTGCAGCGGGAGCCGCGGTGGCCCTTGGGGTTTCGGGGCTCAGAACCACCCGGCACGTTGATAGTGGTAGAGAAAACAGGTCTTTATCCCGAGGGTCGACTTCCCTGGAGTGTAGTTGGCTCACAGTGTGAGTTCCTGCCGTGCGGCCGTGACCCGCTGTCCGAACGTCCGCATCCTTGTCCCTCGTGCTTTGTCACAGTCCCCGGGCTGCGCGGTAGGACCTCGGTGCCGATCCGTGTCCGGAGGGTTTCCGCTCTCGGCCGTAACGCGTCCCCTCGTGACGCCCCCTCTGTGCTTTCTCTTCCTGCGTCTCCCCCTGAAGCGGGGACTCAGGCCGGGCCAGCCGCCCCGCGCTCTTTGTTGTCGGAGCTCCGTCTCGTCTGCGCGGCGGACGCGGAGCGCCACTCGCGGGCCTGGATGCGCCGGACATGCCACGTTTTGTTTGTCCAGCACCGGGCGGTGGGCACTTGGGCTGTTCCCCCCTTTTGGCCACTGGCAGCGGTGCCGTCGGGACCCGCCCGAGCCCGTTTTCCCTCTGACTGTGTACCTGGGAGCGGAGGGCCTGGCCGCGTGGTCGTTCTGAAGCGCCGGACTTTCTGGGCCGCATCACTTACACTCCCTTCAGCGAAGCGTGAGGGTTGCGGTTTCTGCACATCCTTGCCAGCACTAGGCATTTTCCGTTTTTGTTGTTACAGTCACCTTGGTGGGTCTGCACTGGTACCTGATTACGGTTTTATTTGCGTTTCCCTGATGCCCAAGGCCGGTGAGCGGCTTTTATGTGCTTATCGACCGTTCGTGCACCTTCTTTGCAGAAATGCCTGTTCAAGAAGTTTTTTGCACCCCCCTTTTTTTTGCTGCACCGGTGGCATGTGGAGGTTCCCAGAGCAGGGGTGGGACTGTGCCGCGGCAGCGACCCAGGCCACCGCAGTGACAACGCCGGAGCCTCGACCTGCCGCGCCCCGATGAGCTCCGCGCGGTTTTTAACCAGGCCTTTTCCCTTGTTGAGTGCTCGGAGTTCTTCCCAAGCCCTGCCTGCCGACCGCTTAGCAGATGCGTGAACTGCAGATGTTTTCTCCCGTTCTGTACGTTGTCCATCGAGCTCTTGGTGGTGTCCTTTGATGCACAAACTTTTTCATTTTAATCACGTTCAATTAATTTTTATTGTTGCCTGTGCTTTTAGTGTCAGACTTAAGAAACTGTTGTCAAATCCGAGATCGTGAAGACCTGTCCCTTTGTTTTCATCTAAGAGATTTGTGGCGTGGCACTGAAGTAGCACGTTCGGGTCTTTGATGCGTTTAGAGTTAATTTTGTGTAGTGACGGGAAGGGCCCAGCCTCCTTTGGCACGTGGCTGCCTGATGGGCTCAGGACCACGGTCGAGCCGGCTCGTCGTTCCCTGCTGATGGTCCTGGCATCCTTGTCAGAGTCCCGTGGCCCCTCGTGCAAGCCTGCGTTGCGGGCCTGTCCCCTGGCTCAGCGTCTGTCTGCACTGCAGGCCCACACCGCTGTCGTGACTCGTCGCCTTCCAGTGAGCGCATCCTCCGGCCTGGTTTGCTCTTTGACAGGGCCGTTGTCTGTGCGGAGTCCCTTGAGAGTCCACGTGAGTCTTAGGACGGGCTTTTCCATTCCCACGGAGACGTGGGCTTTTAGTAGGGATGGCGCTGAATCAGCGGATCGCCTCGTGTGGCGTCGTCACGGCAGGAGTACCAAGTGCCGTCACGAGCACAGATGCCTTTCCACTTACCTGGGGCTGCTGTGAGTTCTTTCAGCAGCAGATTGCAGTTCTCAGTCTGCCAGCTTTTCCGCTCCGTGGTTTAATTCACACTTAGATGTTTTATTTTGTGATGCTAATTGTGAGTGGAATTGATTTCTTACTTGTCTTTTTGGCCCGTGGAGCAGTCAGCTGATCTGTGTGTGCTGACTCTGTGTCCCGCGCCTTTGCATTCACCTTTAGGTCCCAGCAGTTCCTTTTGGTGGAACCCTTAGGGTCAGGCACACAAAGGGTCCCCTCATCTGAGAGCAGACATGATTTGATTTCTTCTTTTCCAGCTTGAGTGCCTTTTTTTTTCTTGCCTAATTGCTCTGGTTACGACTTCCGGTGCCGCCGTGACTGCGGGGGGCAAAGCAGCCGTTCTTGTCTTGCTCCTGATCTCAGGAGAAGCCTTCCCGTCTTTCCCCTGAGTGAGATGCTGCCCGTCGGCCTTCGTGCGGCTTTCACGTGTTGAGCAGGTTCCCTTCGGTTCCTGGTTTGTTGAGTGGTTTTATCATGAAAGGTTTAGGTTTTGTCAGATGCCTTTTTTTTTTTTTTTGCATCAACTGAGCTGATCTGTGGGCTTTTCTCCCTTGTTCTGTTTCTGCCCCGTGTCGCGTTGCTTCCCCATGCGGTCAGCCCTGGCGTTCCCGGGCGGAGCCCACTCGGTCACATGGATGATCTTTGCACCTGCTGTTGGGTTCAGTTTCCTGAAATTGTGTTGAGGATTTTTGCATCTGTGTTTGTGAGGGTGGTGGTTTTGTAATTTTGTTTACACGTAGTGTATTTGTAAGGCTTGTTTATGTATCAGAACCGTTTTATATACCTTGTCCGCCCGGGCTTTTAGTGCTGCTTAGCAAGAGGGCTAGAGAGAAGTGTTTCTGCTCTGTTTCCATAGGGGAGGCTGCGTGTCTACGTTTAAAAGCACGGTTCTGTTTATGTTTGAAGCTTCTGCTGACTGTCCACACCGACTCCAAACTCGGGGGCAGCTCAGAACTATTACCCCGGTAAAGCCTGTCTCTTGTCACGCGTTTTTTCTGGCATGGGGAGGAAGCCGTGTGAGCCCAGCTGACCTGTGCCTCGGCCGTGGCCTGTGTGCTCCGGGTGCTGACCCCGGGGTTATGGTCCCAGCGAAGAGTCTTCTTTGTGGGTTCTGATCTCACCCTCCCGTGGACCCTGCGGGTTTAGTAAATAACCATGCCGTTTTCCTCCAGCGAGACCCCCAAAGGGAAAGCTGTTGTGCAAACCCCGCTAAAGTGACTCACTTCAGAAACCCCACCTGGTGGTTCCTCTGACGTGCGGCTTTCTCTCCCGGGACGCTAGCTCTTCGTCTGGCCCTGATTTGTTCATTTAGTCCCATTACTAGTTTGAAAATTGCATGACCTGTGCTGAGAGTGTGGGTTTAGTGTGGGCGTGAGCAGGTCAGTGCAGTGACAGCCTCGGGGGGCCGATCACAGCTGTGGCTGCCGAGCTGCCCAGACAGGGGCTGGAGAGGGGCCCCGGGAGGTGCTGCTGTCAGAGTCCCGTGACAGGCTGCCCCGTGTCCTACAGGAGGGCCTCCGGACCTTGTGTGTCGCCTACAAGAGGCTGGAACCCGAGGACTACGAGGGCGTCTGCAGGCTGCTGCAGGCCGCCAAGGTGGCGCTTCAGGATCGGGAGAGGAAGCTGGCGGAGGCCTACGAGCAGATCGAGAAAGGCCTGACCCTGCTCGGCGCCACGGCCGTGGAGGACCGGTAAGGGGGCGCCGGCCTCGTCCCCGGGAGCCGTGGTCCTGCCGCGTGACAGCGGGGCCCGCGCCGGGGCCACAGCCGCTGCAGGTGGACGCGTCGGGGCCCGGCGGGCCGTCTGACGGCCTCGGGTGACACCACGCAGGGGCCAGGCCCGGGTGCGGGGTGACTTTGATGAGTAAGATGCCTCGAAGCCACGCTTCCCAGAAGACGCCCAGAGCGGTCAGCATTTCACACCGTATCATGAAGACTCGAGATTCGGGGTGTTTTTTCCGGAGAGGAATCAGTAGCTCATTCTTTCCCTAAACTTGTCACTAGCTTTTCCAAGTGCCAGTGTAAACACTTTAGATCTTAAGGTTTAAAGTTTTGGATCTCGGCGTACTTGTCATTTCTCACTGAAATCAGTAATGAGTGTCAGGTCTCCCCAGAGCGCTTTCTCCCTGGTTGGACTTCTGGGGCTGGTGGCGCCGACGGCCCTCAGGCCCGCTCTGAGCGGCGAGGCCGGCCGTCAGAAAACCGTGGGCAAGATGCCGTTTGGCTCCTCGGTGTTCCGTCCACGTGGATTCTCTGATGTTTGGCAGCCTTTTGTTGTAAGACGTTAACACAGCTGTGAAGTGGCCTCGGGGCCTTCCTGGGAGGTCGCCGGCCAGGGCCAGGCTGCTCCTCGGTCTGGGGGGGCGGACGTCGAAGCTCCCGGCCCCTCCCCGAGGTCTGGAGGGCCGGGCTTGCGTCCGCCCTGCGCGCGCTGACCTGTGTGTGCCGTGTCCCCACTGCAGGCTGCAGGAGAAGGCGGCCGACACCATTGAGGCGCTGCAGAAGGCCGGCATCAAGGTGTGGGTGCTCACGGGCGACAAGATGGAGACGGCGGCCGCTACCTGCTACGCCTGCAGGCTGTTCCACAGGAGCACGCGGCTGCTGGAGCTCACGACCAAGCGGCTCGAGGAGCAGGGCCTGCACGACGTGCTGTTCGAGCTGAGCAAGACCGTGCTGCGCGGCAGCGCCAGCCCGACGGCAGACAGCTTCTCCGGGTACCCCGCCCCCCGGCGCTGGCAGAGGGATGGTGGCCTTGGGCTCTGGCCTCGACAGTGTCACGCAGTCGGGACCGTGACCAGAGCTGTTTCTTTTTAGCAGCTGTGACTTGTCTTTTTGCATAAATGCTGTGTGTGTGTGTGTGTGTGTGTTTGTGTGTGTATGTGAGTAAGAAGGACACAGAGAGACCTGGCTCGTTGCCTCCCTAAAGGCCGTGCCCGGCCTGACTGCCATCTGCCTCTAGGAGCCTCCGGGCGCGTGTGGGTTCCTCAGAGCTCCCGCCAGGCCGGGAGGGGGTGTTAATAGTGCACGGTTGTTTGTGGATGAAGCCTAAACAGTGTATGCCCGAGACTTGGTTTTTCCAAGAATATTCCCCAACTTCTTTGCATTTTATCGCCACTGTCGTTGCTCGTATTAGGCACGGGATCTACGACTGCATTTGAATCACCTTAGATTTGTGTCCCAGCTCTCCAGTAATAGGCACCTTTAAAGCTACTCCTTCATAAATAATAGGTACCTCCTGTCACCTGATCTGCAGAGTCCCTTTTGGGGAGTAAGAGACGCTCCTTGTAATTTCAAAACTTGGCAAAGAGAAATACTAGGACCGTGTTCTTTCCAAGCCAGGTCATCCAGGCAGACTAGCAAAGGGATATCAGCTGTAAACATAAAGACCGAGGCGGCAGCCAGGAGCTCGGTCGGAGCTAAACGTCCCCCCTCCGTGGCTGAGAGCCTGGAGCCCGCCCAGGAGTCCACAGCTGCAGCCGCTGTTTGCTTTTCCTCGGAGAAAATGCAGGCGCTTACCTCATCCACAACAGATGAAAATGGGAACACTTAATTCACGTGCAAAAGTGAAATGGGAACGCTTAATTCATGAGCAGTTTTCGAATATGTCATCGAAGGTGTTACATGCACTAATCTAGAGACCAGACTGATAAACCGAGAAGCACCAGTTCCTGAAACCCTTGACCATGAATTTGTAGCATCGGTAGCCACCAAAAAAAGTATCTGCTCTTTTCAAGTCTGTGGTTCTAGTTCCGGAGTAATTCCTCTGATGTGTCCGACCCGACAGGCTCTCGGCGGACACGCTAGACTACGGGCTGATCATTGACGGAGCCGCGCTGTCTCTGATAATGAAACCCCGGGAGGACGGGAGCTCCAGCAACTACAGAGAGCTCTTCCTGGACGTGTGCCGCAACTGCAGCGCCGTGCTCTGCTGCCGCATGGCCCCCCTGCAGAAGGCCCAGGTCGGCGCGCCGGGGCGGGGGGCTTACGTGTCCAGAACCAGCTTCGCTCTTGCAGCCTCTGATTTTTTTTTTAATCTAGCAAAGCACCTCTTTAGATTAGCAGCAAAAAATGATAGAAATTTAAACAAGGAGTTCCTGACATGACTCGGTGCTTAACAAACCCAACTAGTATGCATGAGGACGTGGGTTCGATCCCTGGCCTCGCTCAGTGGGTTAAGGGTCCAGCGTTACCATGAGCTGTGGTGTAGGTCGCAGACGTGCCTCGGATCTGGTGTGGCTGTGGCGTAGGCCGGCGGCTACAGCTCCGATTCGACCCCTAGCCTGGGAACCTCCACATGCCGCGGGTGCGGCCCTAAAAAGACAAAGGACAAAAAGAAAAAAAAAGGAAATTTAAACAGGAGACTGATTTTCCATGTCGTGGTTAGTGAGCGTGAACTAAATAAAGGATGTGACCCCCTCTGGTGCAAAGGCCAGGAGAGCTGTCCCTGTCCCACTTCTCGTGTGAAACTGAACCGCCCTAAGCACCGGCGCTGCAGACGGAGGGGAGGCCCAGGCGTTACTGAGCACCTACTGTGTACCTTTGCAGACAGAGGTGTGAACACATCTGCCTTCATAATAATCCTGCAGATGGGTGGGGCTATGCCAATTTTACGAGGCCGTGTCCAGGAACAGCCCGTCGGCAGAGCCCATCTGAAAGACCGCCGGGAGAATGGCAGCCAGGCTTGGCTTCCTCTGCCCACTCCAGACTGCCACTGCACTGGCTTCTCCTGGAAAAGCCACCTGCTGAGTGCTGTTAAACACACGCGGACATGGGTGTTTTTGATGTCAGGAAACAGAGCGGTTAGACCAGCGTCTTCTGATTGTTCACAGGAGGAAATGCCCAGCTTCTCAGACTGACCCGGGGTTGAGGTAAAATACTGAAAACCGCGGGCAGAGGGGTCCATTTTAGCACCCTTGCACAGGTCCCTGCTGATCTGCCACTAAAAATAAAACCCCAGCCCCGGCCCAGGTTGAGTCCAGTGAGGGGACGCGGACTCAAGAGTTCATATACCTTCTGTTTGGGATAAAAAATGTGCGTGGCTCCACGGAGCGCAAAGCTTTTACGGTGACGGCCGGAGCAGAGCAGTGATGCTGCTCAGTCGTCAGGTGTCACCTGGTGTTTCTTCTGGGTCTCACCTGACCTTTGCAAGCTGTGAACCAACAACTGTCTCAGTCTCTCGTCTTGAAACAGGAAGACAGAACATCTATTTTTCTCTCATATTTTCAGTCTCACATCTTGAAATGTTACACAGGCCCGTACGTGGGGGGAAGGCTGTTTTTTTTTTTTTGCCTTTTTGTCATTTTATGGCCGCGGGTTTATGGCCGCACCCGCGGCATGTGGAGGTTCCCAGGCTAGGGGTCTAATCGGAGCTGTGGCCACTGGCCTACACCGCAGCCACAGCAACGCAGGATCCGAGCCGCGTCTGCGATCTACACCACAGCTCACGGCAACGCCAGATCGTTAACCCACTGAGCAAGGGCAGGGATCGAACCCGCAACCTCATGGTTCCTAGTCGGATTCGTTAACCACTGCGCCACGACGGGAACTCCAAGACTGTATTAAAAAAAGACTGAAAATTCAGAAATAATTCATTGCATTGATTTGTCAGATTTGGTTTGGCACACAACAAATTTGAAAATTAAAAAAAATAGCTTATTTTAAAAATCAAATGGCTCGGAAGACTATCTTCTAACACACTGTGTTCACGTTTTCCCGTGTATTTAAACCCGTCTCTCCCCCCATATAAATATAAAAGTCAAGCAGCCCCTGAAAACTTCACCTCTGACCCCGTGCTGCCCGCCACCCACCTGCCCAGCTCTCTTCCCTGTGGTCACTTTTCAGCTTTGTTTGGCTTTTGCTGTGAGAAGGGTTTTATGCTCCGTGGACGAAATAGGCTGAGTCTAGTAAATTCGCTCGAAGCCAGCATTTTTTCCTTTTCCTTGACTGACTGACGTCTTTGTCACTTCTGCCTTAGCAGTGAAGGACCTTTGGAAGAGTGAAGCAGAGACGGTAACTTCTGCCTTTTCTTCTTTTCCAGATTGTTAAACTAATCAAGTTTTCAAAAGAGCACCCTATCACTTTAGCCATCGGTGACGGCGCAAATGACGTCAGCATGATCCTGGAGGCCCACGTGGGCATAGGTGAGCCGCCTGGCGGCCGCCCGCGCCCCCTGCGCCCGCGTTTGTCGCACAGACAGAGGGATACAGCCTCCTGCGGCCACAGCGGGTGGACGCACAGTTAGGACACCGGCTGTGCCCAGGGCATCGGGCTCCGGACGTTCCGGTCATGTTTCCGTCTCCCCTCCTTTCCGCTGTCGCCGGGTCCGCCCGCGCGTGTGCGCGGTGCTGGGGGGGGGTCCGCAGCACATTTTCCCCTCTTGCAGGTGTCATTGGGAAGGAGGGTCGCCAGGCTGCCAGGAACAGCGACTATGCAGTTCCGAAGTTTAAGCATTTGAAGAAGATGCTGCTTGTTCACGGGCACTTTTATTACATTAGAATATCCGAGCTCGTGCAGTACTTCTTCTATAAGGTGGGCCTTCCTTACCTCCCGCCCCCCAGCGCGCGATGTTCGGGACCGAATGATGCGGCCGTGAGGGCCCCTTGTGGCTCCGTGGGGGACCGTCCTCAGAGCCGGGGGTGGGGCTCATCTCGCGGCCGCGGAGGCGCTGCCTCGCCCCCTCTCCGACGCGAGACCCCACGGGACCCCAGCTGTGGGCGGTGGAGGACGGGCCTTCCTCTGCGGTTCCCTGAAGTCCCGCTCGCCCTGCGAGCCTGACGCCCGCCTCCCCGCCACCCTTTCCTCAAGTTTCCCTCTGCTCCGTCTGATCCCGAGGCACCCGCGCGGCAGGGCGCTGTGGCACCCCAGCCGGGAGAGCCCTTGCCCGTCTCGCAGCAGAACGAGGGGCGCCTGGGCTCGCTTTGCCCGGGTTGCACGTGTCGCGTGGCCCCCGGCTCAGCCCTGTGCCGCGCACGTGTGCCCCCGAACTCACAGGCGTGTGACTTGTCTTTCAGAACGTCTGCTTCATCTTCCCTCAGTTTTTATACCAGTTCTTCTGTGGGTTTTCACAGCAGGTGAGTGCGAGGCCCGCAGTCGGCGCTCCCCGCGCCCCGCCCCGCCCCGCCCCGCGGGTGGCTGCAGCGCGCGTGGACGGCAGGCGTGTGGGCCAGGACCGAGCGGCTTTCATCAGAAGCAGCCGGGGCTGGGGCGGTTGAGGCGTGAGGACGGAGATCAGAGCTGCAGGCCTCCGCTCAGCGCCCTGTGGGTGCGCGCCTGCAGCTTCGGACGGGCGGGGCGGCCGCGATGGCAGTGCCGTGACTGCCTGGCGTCGTCACGTCCTGGTCCTTCTGTATCTGCAGGAAGATGCTTTGCGTGCATTTTGGGGTGCTCACGGTTCGCGGCCTCTGGCAGTTAAAAAGTGTGTGTGTTGGAACAAACGGCCCGAGGCTTGTTCACTGAGGCGCCCTGTGTCCGCAGACGCTGTACGACACGGCCTACCTGACGCTCTACAACATCAGCTTCACCTCGCTGCCCGTCCTGCTCTACAGCCTCACGGAGCAGCACGTGGGCGCGGACGCGCTCCGGAGGGACCCCGCCCTCTACAGGTACCGCGGGCGCAGGGCAACCGGGCGGCCGGCCACCCCGGTGGCGCGCTGGCCGGCTCTCGCGCTGGAAACCAGGAACAGCCGGAGGTGGCTGACCCGCGACCCTCCTCAGGGACTCTCCTGGCAGGAAGCAGTAGTTCAGGTGCAAATGCTCCAAATGCAGGCAGAGGGCTGTTGGCGTTTGAAACGTACACATTCATCCCGTTTGTGTTTGCCCGTGTTCCCGGGCGGTCCTGAAAGAACCTGGGGTGGACGCTCCTGGCCTCTGACCCCAGCGGATTTGCAGACAGAATCATCCTCGTAGATCCAAATACGTTCTCTTCAGTGAGGACAACAACTTAACCTATCTGATCTCAGGGTGCTCTGCTTTTTTCTGCTGAAAGTATTTTTAATAACAAGAGAAGGATTTGTCTGCTGTTTCAGAGCTGCACCCCAGGCGATTCCATGTGTTACTGTTGTTTGTGGGTTTTTTTTGGGGGGGGAGTTGGCCACACCCTCGGTTTGTGGAAATTCCCAGGCCAGGGATCAAACCCTCACCACAATTGTGGCCACACCGGGTCCTTAGCCCACTGCACCACAAGGGAGCTTACTGTTTGTGGCTTTTTTGTGTGTGTGGCTTTTTAATTAAACAGGTTATTTTCAGAAAAATGTAGATGCACATGTGATTGAAGGAATGGCTTCTGTGAGCCTTTATCCAGTTTCCCCTGCGTCACCACCTGACACTCCGTCCCATAGGTCAGCGGGCCATAGGTCAGCGTCACGGCAGGGCACAGGCACAGCACACCACCCGTCTTAGCCGTTTCCCCAGCTTCACCAGCCCTTGCCCGTGTAGACTTGTGCGTGTGTGCACGTTTAATTCTGTGCAGGCTTTTCACCTGCACGTCCTGTGTCGTCACGGTCTTTAGCCGTTTAATGGGATCTTGAAGTATCAGAGTCCAAATGATCACTGCAGGTGACAGGAAAGCGGACTCGGCATTTGTCGTGTGCGTTCAATGGCACAGGAATAAGTCTAAGCAAGCAGAAGACACCCTGTCTTAGACGCGCCGGGGGGAACCCTGCAGGCCTCCTCTCCGGAAGGAGCAGGCGCAGGGAGCCCGTGTCGGGTGTGCAGCCTGTCCGTGGGCACCTGTGTGTGCCTCGCCCTGGGTCCTTGCTTTCAGGAGCAGAGTGTGACTCTGGCGTCCTGGTGCCGCAGTGAAATCGCAGTCCGCCCTGAGAACGGAATATTCAAGCCAGAGTTGTTCAGGAACATCCGTGCATAGTAAAGTGTGAGGTCGGACGAGCATTTTGCTTTTGCTCCCAGGGAGCTCACACTAGGTGCCCATGGTCCTTCCCGTTTTATCGAGGGGACATTGCCATCACGCCTTCACAGCATGCTTGCTCCCTTCTCATGGACTCTGTTGTGGCTGTGACAGTCTGTTCTGTCAGACGCCCCAGGGCCTTTCCGGGACGAGGTGTGGTACTGAGTGAGTGACAGATGGTGTGGCAACCACAGAGCCTGAAGGGTGACTTGGCGCGTTCAGAGGTGAAGCCACCTGGCAACCCCCAGGCTGTGTGGGTTCAGAGCGTGTGCCTGCCCAAATGACAGGTGGGGCCGGGGTCCTCCCGGCCGAGACGTGTGCAGACCGGCCGGGGTGACCCGCAGGAGACTGGGGTCCTGCACGCTCGGCCGGGTTCTCCGGGACCCCTTTTCAGAGCGGGCCGAGCCTGTGCCAGTAGGCCCCTGTCTCCCCACGTCGGGGCGCTCAGTGAGTTGGGGCCCCTCCCGGGCGAGGACGTCACCGCAGAGCCGGTGGCAGCTGCCGGGCAAGGAGCGGGCGCCTTTAATAGACGCGAGCGGGTCTTCGCCTTTCCCGCAGAGACATTGCCAAGAACGCTCTCCTGCGCTGGCGCGTCTTCATCTACTGGACGCTCTTAGGCCTGTTCGATGCGCTGGTGTTCTTCTTCGGTGCTTACTTCATGTTTGAAAACACGACCGTGACCAGCAACGGGCAGGTGAGCAGGGACCTGGGCCTGGGGGCCGTGGCCGCGGCCGCCCTGGGGATAGAGCTTAAATCAAGCCCGTCACGGGTCAGCCCGCTCTCAGCACAGCCCGTGGGGTGGGGGTCTGGGTGTCCGTCCACCAGCTGGACGTCGGGGACCTGATGGCAGAGCCCTGCCAGCTCGAGGGTAGCCCTCCCCAGGCGAGTCCAGGCTGCTTTTGTAACTCGAGTGTCGCCGTTAGCTATGCACCAGCCTTCAGGTGTCACCTGGGGACGGTCTGGTGCTTTTGACCTTCCAGTGTGTGCTCCCGCCCTCCCCTTCAGCGCCTGCCTCCCCTGCCGTGAGTGGGTTCATAGATTTCGGATAGACATCGAGCCCTTCAGGTTGTTGGCATAATCGCTGGGGGTTGTTTTACTTGTCTCTTGCTTTTTTTCTTTTTGCTGTGGCCTCCTTTCTCACTCAGACCATGACCACCAACACACATGTGGTAAGACGACGCTGGGTGTGTCCTCTGTGTTTGGAGTGCATTGCAGATAAAATATTTCTCGAAAATATTTTCCCCCGTGCCCCCCTCTGTGTGCTTTGTCAGTAGAAACACTGTTATAGACGCTGCCGCCCCCACGTCTGGAGGACTGAAGTGGCCCTGGAGAGGCACACGTGTGTGCACGTGTGTCACCTGTGCAGGGGGAGGGGCTCCCCCCGGGTCTCTGTGTCGGGGTCACCAGCTGAGTCGGGGGTGTTTCTAAGCTGACTTGCTCTGTTTGGACTTCCTTTGTCCTAAAAAATCGGGAAGACCCAGGCACGCGAGGCTGGTGGGAGCCGCTTTGCCCGTGGCTGGCCCCGGGCTGCCTGGAGAAGCCCCGGGAGGCGCGGAGCGCCAGGCGTCCGGCTCGCGGCCTGATGTCCCAATGTCGACGTAAAAGAAGGCGCTGGGACCAGGCGTTTGACGGAACCCCCTCGCTGGCCCGCTCTCCCTCCTCGAAGTTGGACCGAAGTTCAGTCTTGCTTGCGACCTGGGCAGCTGGCTTACCCATCGATTTATGTGTTTTTTCTTGTGATTGAAAGGTGCTGTTGTTATCACTCATTATAACGTAAGCCAATTTTTGCTAAATTGGTCTTGAGCATTTTCCCAAATCTTACTGCCCTTTCCTAAAATCTTGACATTTTTCTAGAGCTTATTCTCCCTTTTTTGGCCATGCCAGGGATTAAACCTGCACCACGGCAGTGACAGCTCTGGATCCTTAGCCTGCTGTGCCACAGGGAGCTCCCTGGAGCTTACTCTTTTATTTATTCTCTGTGTTCTAGTGGAGTAGGGCGGCCTTACGGTTCTTATACGTCTTTGGTGAGAGTTCCCCTTGGGTCAAGTCACCGGAGCCCCTCGCGTGCGCCTAGAGGAGCGCAGGCGGCCCCCAGGGCCTCGTCCTCAGGGCCGCTCAGCCCACGTGGCCCGCAGCTCCGCTCCGCGGCCGCCCCCGCTCACTGCAGCGCCCCTTCTGCCGGACTCTTTCGCGGCATTGAAGGCGAGGGAACAGAGGTTCGGGTGGACTGAGCACTGTGCAGGCTCGGGGAGGCAGAGCTCAAGGCCGGGGGTGTGTCTCAGCCTGAGCGGCTCCAGCCTCAGCCCCGTGCAGGGCGGGCGCCAGTGGGGAGGGCAGGCGCCCGGGATGCGGACGTGGGCGTCCACGCGGACGCGGGCTGCAGACCCTGGTGGGGCCGCCCGTGGGCGAGGCCTCCCCTCCCCCCACCGCGCTCAGAGGTGTGGGCCCTTCCCGGGAGCCCGGCTTCCGCCAGTTCTTTGTTTCTCTCCTGCTGGTTCCAGAGGTTTCCAGGCCACACCCTGGCCTCTGACGTCCGGCGGGAGCTTCCGCGCCATGCGGTCACACGCCCCGCCCAGCCGTGTGCCCTGGCTGCTGTTGGACAGACGTGTGGGTCAGAACCCGAAACGGGGAGACGAGGCAGAGGAGCCGCCGGTGGTGCGGCCGTCGCGAGGAGGTCGACACATCTCGTGCCAGGCTTCTGAGGCCCGGGTGACGTTAGGGACCAGTGCAGGGCGTGCCAGCGAAAGTGCCCAGCGCGGGGCGTAGGTCCCAGGCGGCCCCGTGCCCCTAGGGGGTCGGGAGGCACCCCCTCCCTGGTCTGACTCTAGACCCCAGTGCCTCTGGGCTCTGCACGGGGCCTCGTCAGTCTAGATGGTTGATTCTCAAAGTCCTATGTGTTTGGAGGCTTAAATCACCAGCAACACGGAAAATGGGATCGTAGCCTGGTTCCGTAGTAATTCAGATCCACCTGCGAACTCAAGTAAGTCGCAGGACCGTCTCAGGTGACAGGTGACACTCTTGGTCTTGGCTCACGGAAGGTGGCGCTTTTAAAGACCTAAATTGATCCTGCAGAAATGTTGATGGATCTATTGAGGGAAAAGTAGAATCACTGATAATTTTTAAAGAAGCAATTCATTTGCGGAGCGTTTTCTGCACAGATGTCAGGAGCGGTATTACTTCTCGGACGAGACTCTAAGTAGTAGTTTTATTCCTGTTGAACAGCAGGAGGAGCACTTAGGCGAACACTCGAAAGTTTGGGGTTTTGTAACAGACCTCAGTAAACGTCAAGGGAGCCGGAATGCGGGACAGTGGCCGGCCACCCAGCAGACGGTCCACATCAGCACGTGAAGCGGATGGAGCGGTGTTTCTCATGACTGTGACCTTGAGAGAACACATGTTTGCTGTGCAATAGTTTTAGGCAGAATCAAACTGGCCTGGACTTTTAAGAGCTTTTATGAAGCAGGACGTTTTCCTGTAAAATACTCATCTTCGGAAGAAAGGAGGAAGAGTGAGGAGAAGGACTAATAAACCTTGCGCCTGGCTGTGGAGGAAGCCCACAGCTTCACTCAATTCTTGTCTAAACTCGCCTTCGGTTTTCCTTATGGTCTGAATGAGGCCCGAAGTTCCTGCCATTCTCCGCGGAGACACCGTGTTACCTACGTGACGGTTTCCGTGGAGACACAGCCTTACCTACGTGACTGTTTCCATGGAGACACAGCGTTATCTACATGAGGATATCCTGGAGACACAGCGTTACCTAGGTGACGGTCTCCATGGAGACACGGCGTTACTTACGTGACTGCCTCCATGGAGACAGCGTTACCTACATGAGGGTCTCCACGGAGATCAGACGCAGGGCTTCCCCGGAGAGCAGGGAGCTAAGGTCACTTGGGAAGCGTTCGTCACTCCAGAAAGGGGGTTGGCGTCTCAGCGGACCACCTGCAGAGTCCGTGGAAACAACAGCAAACGATTTCAGTGATAAAGTGGCTTCAGCAGCTGGCCTAAGGGCGCCCTTAACTAAGGAAACCAAGAGGCGCTTACAGACGTCCTGTGGGAGCTGCGGGTCCCAGGGAGCCGGAGCCTCGCAGGGCCGTTGTGTCGGCATCACCGAGGTCCAGCCCGGAGCCGCAGACCTGACTCAGGGTAGCTGTGCTTTGCTGCAGTTCACCAGCCGCAGCCGCAGGAGAGGCCCAGCTCAGACACGGGCTTCACGGGGCCGGGCGTGGATCCCAGATGCTCGTAACCGCCGGGAACCGCCCCCACCCCACCCCCGCCGCAGGCGATGAGAAGCATTTGACAGACTGTCCCAACTCGTGCCCTTTCACCTGCTGCACCCCCACAGTCTGCTCTGATCCAGCACTCGTTCAGGATTTCGGAGACCCCTGCCGGGCGTGGAGGCAGGCCCGCCCGGCTGGGGTCTTCCTGCCTGTCCGGCTGGCGTGCCCACGGGGCGCCGAGCTGCCACATTACTGCCGGCTCCCCTTTTGCTTTTAGCTGAGAACAGTAGCTCTCAGTGGAAGTGAAACGGGTGCCGTGTCCTCCTCCACCTGCTGGCCAGACGTCTTCGCAGGCCACCGCCAGGCTGCGGCCCACGTCAGCGAGGAGGCCGGACCCTCCCGCCCAGGCGTTACGCGTTGGGAGAGGCCCCGTCTCTGAGGGTGTGCCTGGGTGCTGCTGCCGTGTGGATGTGGGGCAGCCCTGTTACCGGCCCCTGGCCTCCGCCTGCTGGACGCCCATGGCACCGCCACGAATGTCCCCAGCCATCGCAGGTGTCCTCCACCTGAGGGACAGAGTGGCCTGTGGCGAGAGCCGCTGAGGCCGTGGGTCTAGCGGGTGAAGCCCGTCTTGGGTGATGCAGGTGACGGGAGAGGCACGGAGGACGGCGCTGAGGTCTGATGCCCTCAGAGGTCCTGACGCTTCGCTCCTCTTCCAGAATCCCGCAGGCGGGCTCTGGCCTCGCCTGACCCACAGCTCCACGCTCGCCTGAACTGAGGCGAGTCTCCTGTGGGTGTTTCTGGGTTGAAAACTAAGCATCCGGGGAAGCGATTTTTATTCCGCCTTTTCACCGCTTTGTGAAAAAATAAGCTCTCTTTTCATTTTTTTAAATTTATTTCTTATTGAAATGCAGTTGATCTTCAGTGCTGGGCGGTTTGTGGCGTAGAGCAAAGCGACTGGGTCATGCACGTACCTGCTCCGTCTCCCCGTCACTGCGCGCACGCGGGGGAGGCCGGGCGCTGCTGCCTCGGCCTGAGCTCCGCGCTGGCCCTGCGAGCGTCTGTCGGGCCTTCGTTCTCTGTCTTGTCGCCCCTTCACCCTTTCCCTGACGTCACCTGTTTGCTGTCACCGCGCCCAGAAGGACGCCAGCAGTGGTTTGTCTTTTGAGCCACAGGCGTTTGAGCTCAAAAGAGGCTGGATGCCCGTCCGCTGAGCTTCCTGGCCGCGCAGAAGGCGCGGGGCTGGGTGATGGGCCCGTGAAGGTGTCGTCCACGGGGCAGGGACGCAGCCCCTGCTCCGGCGCCTCTCGGCTCTGCTCTGGGGGCCGGGCCGCTGCTGGCAGGAGCTCCGAGGGCGCCCTCCGGGGCGGCCGAGCGGCGCCCCACGCGCCGGGGCTGTGCGGGCTCTGAGCACGTGGCCCCGGGCCTCTGGGCTTTGCCGCGTCGGGGGCAGGAGCTGCGAGAGGCCACCTCTGACACTCGTCCGTGTGAAGGGGACCCGTGTTCACTGGGCTGTGTTCTCCGCAGATGTTTGGGAACTGGACCTTCGGGACGCTGGTGTTCACGGCCATGGTGTTCACCGTCACCCTGAAGGTGAGTCCTGCGCCCTGCACGGGCCCCCTCCAGGCTCGGTCGCCCCCGGCCAGTCGCGAGCCCCGCAGGCGAGAAGGCGGCCGCACGGCCCTGCTGGGGCCCCCGCCGCCCGCCTCCGCCGCTGACTCAGCCTGACCCCCAGGCGCCCCTGCAGAGCCGCACGGAGGGTGGCGGTCCTTTTCTGTAAGGAAGGACTCGGGCTAGACTCCTGTAAGGGCGGCCTCACCACCAGCGTGGTCAAAGCACACTTTGGTAGAAACAAATTTAACATGTTGTGGAAAACGTGCCCTTTGTGTGTCTGTGTGGCGGTGGCGTGCGACCGCTTCAGGTGGGACCTCAGTTCCCAGACCAGGGACTGAACCCCGGCCCCAGCGGTATAGGCCCCAAATCCTGACCACTGGGCCAGCAGGGAGCGCCCCCCAGATTGAGCTCTTCTTAAAGTCAAGTCGCAGCTCCTGGGGTGTCACTGAGAGGGTCCCCGATGCCACCAGCCCGAGTCTTAAACAGCTGAGTCACAGAAAACCCAAAACGAATGTCCCTGCTGTGACATGCCCTGCACCGCGCACCGTCGCCCCGAGTTCCCCACAGCGGGAGCGGGTCCCCAGGACCCGGCGGAGCCGCCTGCCGTGCCGAGTCGGGGCCAAGGTCTGTCTTTCCCGGGCAGGTTGTGTAGGCGTCACGGCTGGAACTGAGGTGGCTCCGCTTCTTGCCGGCCCTCCCGGCTTGCCTTCCCGCCGTCACGCCCGCACTGCATTCACGGCCTTTTCTTTCTTTCAGCTGGCGCTGGACACGCACTACTGGACGTGGATAAACCACTTCGTCATCTGGGGGTCCCTGCTGTTCTACGTCGCGTTCTCCCTCCTCTGGGGCGGGGTCATCTGGTACGGCCGTGACCACAGAGAACCCTTATTTTGCCTTTTGTTTCTCAGGGCTGCACCCGCGGCACATGGAGGTTCCCAGGCTAAGGGTCGAATTGGAGCTACAGCCGCCGGCCTACACCACAGCCACAGCAACGCGGGATCCAAGCCGCGTCTGTGACCCACACCACAGCTCATGGCAACGCCAGATCCTTAACCCACTGAGCAAGGCCAGGGATCGAACCTGCAACCTCGTGGTTCCTAGTCGGATTCGTTTCCGCTGCGCCACGACGGGAACTCCTAGATAACCTTTATTACGCCTCTAGTCCTGCAGCGTCTTTCCTCAAGAGCTGGCATGGACGTTCCGCGCAGCCTCGTTCCTGTGCGCCTGCTGTGTGCGAGGCTTCATGCCAGGGGCCGGGGGCCTGTGGGGGGCGAGGTGGCGGTGGTCCCTGCTCCTTGCCCCAGGTTCTCAGTGAGAGAGACACGCTGCACAATGAGTGACAGGGAGGAACACAGCGGACGCCACAGCCCGGGACCGACTTCAGATGGAAGGTTGGGGAAGGCGTCTCAAAAAAACTTGTTTAAACTGGAACCTGGGAGAAGCCCCACCATGGTCGAGGTGGGTGTGCTGGGCTCGGCCGTGGGCCGGGGCGCTCCGACCGCATACGGAGCCTCCGCGGGAGGGAGCCCCGAGGCAGAGCGCCCCGGAGGAGGGAAGGCCCCTGTGGCCAGGCCCGGCCGGGCCAGCCTGTAGGCCGCGTGGACCTCAGCCCCAGCCTGACACCACCGAGGAGTCTCAGCGGAGGAGCAGCAGGTTCCAGCTGCCCTTTGGAAGATCGCTGTGGCCCCCGCGTTGGAAATGAGCTTGTGAGGAGGAGAAACAGGACGGCGATGAAGTGGTCGCTCCTGAAGGGCAAGACGTGGCTGCATCTGGCTTCCGGCACAAGCCTGCCTTTGCCGGTGCCGTTCTTCCGCTCAGAGTGTCCTTTTCTAACTAACTGCCTGGCGAGCTCTTATTCATCCTTCAAAACCCAGCAGTCCACTGTCCACTTCAGCTCTTCCTTCACAGGCGGGCATTTCCACCTGGTGCCCCAAGCATTTGTTCCTGCTCTGACCACGGCACGGGCCAGACTTTTCTCTAACTCTCTCGTTTACATTTCCACCTCCCCGCTAAGACTGAGCCTTTCCCCAGTAGGGCTGGGACCAGGAGGAGGCAGGTGAGGCCTGGGCCACAACCTGGGAGGGAGCTGCTGGCCGAGCCCCAGGCCTGGCTGAAGTGATGCAGGGTCCATCACCTCGCTTCGCTGGTGCCAAGCAGGCCCCTGAAAAGGGAGAGGCCCTGGGTCCTTCCGGCCCCACATCTGCCCAGCATCCCGCCCCGCTGCTGACCCCCAGTGGCCACATCCGTGCATTGCATGTTCTTTGAGACCCGGAAATCCAGGCAAACCAGACCAGCTTTGGGTGGGTTTTCAGCAACCCAGCTCCAGGCCAGAGGGCCCTGCAGGGCCGCCGCCAGCCAGCACTCCAAAGCCAGCTGCGTAGGAGGAAGGCTCCCCTGAAGGACTCGGGAGCCCTGAAGCTCAGCACCTTCACGATTCACCTGGTGGCAAGGCTCCTCATTCTGTGTGTTTTTATAGAAATTTTTTAAAAAATGGGAGTTCCTCTTGTGACTCAGCAGGTTAAGAACCCGACATAGTATCCGTGAGGATGTGGGTTCGATCCCAGGGCTCGCGCAGTGGGTTATGGATCCAGTGTTGCTGTGGCTGTGGTGTAGGCTGGCAGTTGCAGCTCTGATTCCACCCCTAGCCTGCAGGTGCAGCCAGGAAAAGAAAAAATAAGCTGTACGGCACATGCTTCCAAGTACGTGACCGCTCTGCCCAGAGAACTCAGCAGTGTCCTCTCCGTATTAGGCGCTCTTGGTCAGATGGAATTCCAAGACGTGAAAAAGTCAGAGTTCATCTTCTCAACTCTTCTGCTGCCCTGAAGCCGAGCTTCACGGGGTTGCCCTCCCTTTAGCACGGCCCCAGAGTTCCGCCTCGTGCTCCCACTCACAGCTCACAGGGTGTGGGAAGGTCACATCCCGCTGTTTATATGACGAGTTCGAGCCGCCAGGGGACCAAAGTGAAAGTCGCCAGGACGGGGGGCTCTTAGGGCAGGTGAACAGACCGGGACCTGGGCGTGTCTCCTGCTGGCTCCTCACGGCGTCGCGTTTGTGTTCTCTCCCGCGACGCTGCAGGCCGTTCCTCAGTTACCAGCGCATGTACTACGTGTTCATACAAATGCTGTCCAGTGGCCCCGCCTGGCTGGCCATCGTCCTGCTCGTCACCGTCAGCCTCCTGCCCGACGTCCTCAAGAAAGTGCTGTGCCGGCAGCTGTGGCCCAGTGCCACCGAGAGAGCACAGGTACCCGGCCCTGGCACAAAGCCTGCGGCCCCGGGGTCCCGGCGGAGAGTGGTCCTCGTGCAGGAGGGCGGGAAGGCTTGGGGTTTGGAAATGTGACCGGTCCCGGGGTCACGAGGAGAGCCCGTGAGGACACGTGGTTTCCCACCTGAACCTCCGTAGCAAGCGAGGTGCCCAGGGCTTAGACGCAAATGGCTAGTCGGCTGGAATCGGGAAGAGGCGGGGAGGGAGAAGGCCGATACAGAAGACGGGTTATTTTGTGTAAATCCAAACAAGAGTTTCAATTAATCATCACTCTGAGGAAAAACTGCATTTTGCGGGTGGGGAATCTGGCTCAAGCGTGAGCGTTTACCCCGCGGCGTCCCGGCCGTGGGGGGCGGGGGGGCGGCGCTGGTGACTCCCAAACCACGGCCAGCAAGCTGGACTCTGGATTCGGGGACGCTGCGAGTCGCGCGGGATGCCCAGACTGGCATCCGACAGAGCTGTCACTCGGGGCTCCCCGAGAGCACTCTGGGCCTCCCTGGAGTTCCTGGGGAGGGGCTGTCCCCGTCCCCTCATGCGCCCGTCTCCTCTCATGACCCCCC
>PVHT020000119.1:12725589-12751334 GCA_004024745.2 Catagonus wagneri
CGGGGGCGTGGGTCACCCCGGGAAGCTCAGAGGGCCCTGTGGTCTCGCGCCCCGGTGCTGTTGGTTGGCTTCGGGGTGGAAAACAGGCTGGAGCCCGGCGCCACCCCCACCCCCCCGGACCTGGCGCTGATTTCGGTCGCACGGTGTTACCGCGGCCCAGGGACCCCGCGCGGTGTAGGCCAGTGCGGACAGACTGCGACGGGCTTGGGGCCGGCCACGTCAGACAACTTCCACGCGTTGTCCCAAGTTCCAGGCCCGTCCCGGGAAAGGGCCCCCGGCGGGGGTGTGAGGGGAGACCCCCCTGGGCCGCGCCGGGCTGCAGGGGGCGGCGTGGCCTGCTCTCCGGTGGCGGCGGGGACGTCCCGGACGCTGCCGCTGCCGTCTCACTGGACTCACCGCCTTTTCTTGTCTCTTCCCTTCCTGGTTCCTTCCGTCTTCCGGCCTCTTTGCCCAAATAACCACCTTGTTTAACGATGTGCATGACCTCCTGACCTCTGACCTCTGACCTCTGGGACCGGCAGACTAGGAGCCAGTGCCTTTCTGTCGAGCAGCCCACCGTCTTTATGCTCTCCCAGACTTCCAGCGGTCTGGCTTTCTGACGGAACCAGGTGACGCCTTTCTGTCTCTCCGCATGCTTGGGACTCAGTCGCAGGCCCGCCCAGGGCTCACTAACCCCGAGCCGCGGTCGTCGCCCGCCCGGCACCGGGGCCGCTGGTGTCGGAGGCGTGGGCAGGGGCCGGGCGGTCTCCTCCTCGCCGCCGACCCGCGTCTTCCCGTGTCCACTGGAAGCATCAGAGCCCCCGCCCGCCCCGGGCGGGTCCCCGCACTGGCTCCAGGGTCAGCGCCGCCCCTCTCTGCCCGGGTCGGAGGGCCGCAGGAGCGCGGACGTGGCGCAGCCACCTGCCCGCGGACGCTCTGGGTCAGCCCATTACCAGATGCCCTCCGCTTATTCAGACCCTGGTTGTTTTCAGAAAAGGTTCTGGCTTTGCCCTAAACGGCCGTAGTGCCTCTTTCTCAGCAACAGAGTCAGTCACAGTCAGTTGTGTGCAGCCGCCGGGAATCCAAGGCTTTTCCTCCAGAGCCCAGGCTCGGGGACAAAGCTTATCTGTTCTCCGTGCTTTGTGCACCTGGACGCCCCAGTTCTGTGCCTCCCCGGCGGGCAGACTCTGGACACCTGTGTTTGGTGTATGGCTTTGCCAGCGCAGCCTGCGTGATGGGAAAATGCCTAAAGCAGGGGGAAAAAAAGCTTCTTTTAACAACGGTTCATTTTCCACACATTTTAGCATTATTTTTTAACTAACAGGATGGTACATATTTTAAGTTCAAGTAATCACTGGCAAAAAGTTTTCTAATCTGGTACCATCAAAACTTGTTAGAATAAATTAGTTAATTCCCTGTCGCTGTGTACATACGTGAAAACCCTTATGCCGAAATTGTTAGGACGGCTTTAAGAAGTCGTAGGAGATGCTTATGAAATTGGTTCAGTCGAGCCAACTCCGGGCTAGAAATAAACCATCTACCTATTGATGGAGTTTTCTAAGAGTTCATTTGCTCTTGAGCCTTTGCAGAAGCCAGACCCCGGCTGCTTGGGGGAGGGTGTCCCTGAGCTCTGTGGTGTCCCCACGCCAACCCCGCAGCCAGCACACTCCCAGGACACAGGGGTCAAGGGTTTGGTGCTGTAAAGTCACCTGACTCCTGCAGGACTTTGGGGGATAAACATTTGACCCATCCTTTCGGGAACAGTGCTACTTGGGATGCAGGGGCGCTTCCTTTCATCTGGCCTATTGAAGCGACAAGCATGGCGGGCACCAAGTTTCATACGTGTGTATGTGCATGTGTACGTGCTCATGTATGTCACGTGCATACATGCGTCGGCGCTGACTCTGTCTCCGCCCCTGCCAACACCCCCGCCTGTGTGCCTCCGCCCTGCAGCGGCAGCTCTGAGCTGGTCTCCCTCCGCCGGGCAGCGGCCTCGCGGTCTTTCCACGCCCACGGCCCCCTCCTCCTCGCTACTGAGGACTCGCAGGGCTTGACTAGACAGCCTGGGTGTTGAGACGTGCGGACCCACTGGCCTGCAGCCGGGAGTCTAGTCTCAGGCCGGGACTCCTCCGTGTGGCTGCAGACGGCCGAGGGCTGCGGACCGGAGAGGGGCGAGGGGACGGGGGCCCGGGTGGGCGCAGAGCCCCTCCCCTGGGGGAGCACAGCCGTCCAGGGTAGCGGGCTCAGGGCACTCCGGTCCCCCGCCCTGGACGTTGGCCTTAGCTCCTCGGTGGCCCCGGCCTCCTCTCTGCGCCGTGTCCCCTCGGCCCTGCGGCCGCAGCGCAGGCTCAGTGTCTGTCCTCGCCTTGCAGAGGACCCCGAGCCGCCGCCGAGCCCCGGCCGACGCCGCGCCGAGCCCCGACCGGCCCCTCCTGAAGGACCCCGAGCCGCGGCCGAGGCGCGAGTAGCCCGCGGATAGGTAACGGCGCCCGGCCGGGCAGCCCCGTGTGCAGTGCGCTTGCCGATTATCCGTTTTCCTCCCGAGTTTGGCTGTGCTGTGCCATTTCTGATAGGTTCATGCCGAACGAGAAATGCTTTTACACGGTGTGTTCTGTGCCAGGTAAGTGGCCTGCCTGAGGCCGGGCTGCCTGGGGCTGCGTGCCCTGCACACACACGCCGGTGTCCGCCGCCGCCCACACGTGTCCGGTGTCCGGTTTCCAGAACACAGCTCCTCATCCGCGGTTGTGGGAGTGGCCTCACCTCCAAGGTCCGTCAGGAGAGGCCACATTTTGAACGGAAAGGGGCTGTGGCGTGGCTGGCCCTGAGCGTTGGCCGCGGTGGGCGTCCATCAGCCTGAGAGTCCGGGAGGGAGACGGGAGGCCCCGGCCGGCCGGCCGGTCCTCCCTGCCTGCCCCAGGGCCTCCTCGCCGGTGGGGAGACGCCGGGGCGGCAGGACGCGATCCGGGCGAGGTCAGCGCTCCTGCTTGAGGGACCGCGCTCCGTCCCCCGCCGCGGCCAGGGGGCGAGCCCCTCCCGCTTCTCCCCGCCGGCCCGGAGGGCTGTGGGTCCAGCTGTGTCCTGGGGGAGCCCGCCGGCAGCGGGGGCGGGGGTCGGGGGGCGAGAGTCGGCGTCGCGGGGGTCCTGGGACTGACGCTGTGCTTTCTGTTCCGACAGACCGAGCGCTTGGCGTCAGGACCGCCTCTGGGGAGTCACCCCCTTGCCTCTCTGTAGACCCGGCCGCGGGCAGCGCCCTGGGAGGGCGGGAGCGCCGGCCCCTCCTGCCCCGCGCGGCTGAGACCCTGCCCCGAGGCCCCAGGGGAGGCCGGACGGATCCCGGGTTCCGGAGGGAGGCCTGCGGCGGGACCGTCGGGGCGCCAGCCTGGCCCGCTTTCCTGGCTGCGCGACCCAGCGGCGGCCTCCAGGAAGGAGGGCGAGGCCGCCGCGCCCGCTCCCTCCTCTTGAGCTCCGGCACTTCTGCTTTGGGAACCAGCCGGGCCGCGCCGGCCGAACCTGAACCTGCCGTGCCCGGGGGCTGTGCACTCCCCCAGGGAGAGGGCGCCTCCTCCCCGTCCCCCAGCTGCCTCCGAGCAGAAGCGAGCCTGGCCTCGAGCTGGCACAGGGCCCAGCGCCCTCCTCGCAGCCCGTGGGGAGCCCACCAGCTTGCTGTGGCTGGGAGTGCAGGGCGCGCAGGGCAGGCGTCCGGCCGTGGTGGTCAGACCCCCTTCCAGCGTCCCCGTGGGGAGGGCTGTTGTCCTCCCGTACCTGTCTCAGGCCAGGCCACGGGCAGCCCTGGACGCCGCCCGCGCTGTGACCAAGCCCGCTGGGCCGTCCGCAGGCCCCCCGCGCCGCCCTGGGTGCTGCTGCGTTCCCCTTGCGGGAAGCCCGCGCTCTGGAGTCCTTGTCCCTTCCTGTACCGGTGTCTCTCTTTCTAGACGTAGCCTTAACGGTCCGCAGAGGAGACATTTCAGCTTGAGATTCAAACTCCCGATGGCAAAACCGATGCCTTTGTAGGAAAGTCACCTGGAAGCTAAACGTCGCCCCGCCCATTCCCACTGGGGACGTTGGAGGGAACAGTGCTTGACAGGAGTTTTGGGTCGTTCAAGTTTCACGGTTTGAATAGTGTTTCACCTACAGAATATTTATTTGAAGTGGGGAATGAGTTATCAGTGAGCACAGGGAGCTGGAGTGAAGCGAGGCGAAGAGAAACATACCAAAGACTAGAATGATGGACGTGGGCTGGGGGCGGGGCGGGGGCGTGTCCTCCGGGGGTGTGGCGGCCCCGCCCCGGCTGTCACTCACACCGCAGTCCTGTGTGGTCCGCCCTGGACCCAGCGAACAGCGGTGTGTGTGTGTTCACAGCCCTTTCTAAGAATCTCATATGGTATATAAATGCCACAGCTGTGGGGGACAGAGTCTCTGTATGTTTCGTTAACAAATTCTTTGTAATGTATTTTTTTAGAAATCTTAAAATTGCCTTTGCACTGAAGTATTTTCATAGCTATTTATATCTCTTTTATTCCTTTATTTGGTAACATGCCATATCTAATTTTTGAGGTATGTTTTTAAAGCTTTTATTTTTTAAGTTGATGAGATTTCGGCCATTTTACATTTAAATTCTGGTGAGAGCTTTGGCTGAATGCGTCAATACCTGATGAATGTGAATTTTCAGGTTTAATTTCATTCTCTACGCTCGTTCCTTTTGTGGTGTTTCTGGTGCGCGTGAGTGGTTAGAAGGCTTATTTAAGAGTCTGGTCGTCTGTTTTTTCCTCACAGTTCTTTCCAGTTTCGTCTGCTCTGTGTTTGGTTTTTAATTTCCATCCTTCAGCCTTAAAGTAGAAGCTTCTTGATGGTTCGGTGTCCTCTTTCTGCCGGCCTAGAGGCGGTTACCGGCCACCTTGGGTACTTGAAGTCTCCTTGTAGAAGTCCCTGACTTCTACACTCTCCAGAACGTCTTTGTAGGGTGTTTGTGAGGGTATTCGCTGGCGTGCGGGGTCATTTGAAGCAGGCGCGGCCGTGGGACGAGTTAGGTGGCGAGGGGAGAGCGGAGCCCATTAGTGACTTTCAGGCCGGAGCTCACGAGCCCCACCTGACAGTGGGCGGTCCTGCTTGCCTTAAACGAACCTAAAGCAAGTAATTGAGCATCTCGCTTAGTTCTGAACATCTTACTCACAGCTGCACGCTAGTAAATTATGAAGCCGTCATTGCCCCGACACCCGGTTCCTGACCCCGCCAAGCAAGCGAGTGGAGCCTGTCCGCTCTGCTCTCGCCGCCCGCCGCCCGCGGACCCCGCCCGGGCGCGAAGCTCCTCCCTTTCAGGAAGCCCAGGCCCCGCCCTTTGGACGGGGGGGGGGGGGGCAGCAGCTCCTGGACCGCGGGTCCGGCACCCAGAGCTGGGAGGCGAGACCCTCTCTCGGCAACTCCAGCTAGAGCCGGCATCAGCCCACCCTGTGCCCCTGACTCCATGGGGGGAGCGCGGGCCTAATGACCGCGGGGGCGTGGTCCCGAGACCTGCTGGCGGCCAGAAATGCCAGCCTCTGCAGTAACAGGTTTCCGCAAGGGTAGTTCAGGCTGGTGAGATCGTGCAGCTTGCACTAGAGGAACGCCTCACGCACGCCATGTAGCTCTTCTGGAGTTGGTGGCATCAAAGTTGAGGGCAGCCTGAGGGCCGCGTCGGCCTTTTGCTTTAAAACCACTAAGTTCATCTGTTTTGCACTGACTATTAATAACTTAATGCACCCGCTCCTACTTATCTCTAAATGAATGGTATTTATTTGACAACTCAGTGTAACAGCTTGCTATGCACTTTCTTTTGGAAGCTTCCCATCTGAAACTTGGAAAACAGGAAAAATGTCAGCTGGCAGATGTGTTCTTTTGTTTTTCAAGTTATCACGTAGGTGAATGGGGGTAAGGCTCATTCTGATACTGTGTAAACAAGCTTTAATGAGGATGTGTCGGAGTATTATTAAAGTCTGATTCTACTTTTGCAGAAAAAAATCTAAAGATCAGTTTATATAGCTTTATTTTTTACCTTATCGGGATATACGGAATTTTAATATGCATATATTGTCTCTGACTTAAAGTTATAATATGTGTCTGCATTGCTGTTTAAAACGTCCACTCATTATGTAATGGTGTAATAAAAGAGAATCCTCAAACATGTATTTACCACAAAGGGAACCTAGAGTTGTTGACATCATAAATACTGGACTTTATTTTTAAATTATTGAATATAGTAGGTGCGTTTAGGACTATAAATCAGCCTCCAAATCATAATGTTTAATTAAAGATAATTCATTAACCTGCTCTGAAACATTAAATTGTGAATTAAACCAGATCTTACATGTCTGTAAAATTTATTTTGGATGCTACTGTTTCGCGGCCTGACCGGGCAGCCTTTGCCGGCACAGACCAAACGCTAGCAGCCACAGCCAACTGCAGGGGCCGCAGGCCGCGGATGCCGCAGGCCAGTCAGGGTCCCGGCACTGCTCTTTGCTGTGGGTCCAGTGTCCAGACCTGCCTCGAGTGGCCCGCACGTGTGACCTCACTCTCCCCGGCTGCTGGGAGCAGCGCGGACGAGGGCAGCGCGGCTGTGTCCCCGGGGACGCACGCCCTCTGCTCGCCAGGCCCCCACCTGACCACCACCACGTTACTAAGTTTCCTCTTTCATGGAGAAACCTTGGACACACGTGATTTCTCAAGTCCTATCCTGGTATTTGAGGGGACACCACTGGAATTGTGTCATCGCATTAAGGTCCCCAGGGAAGATGCTCACCTTTGTACATTTTTATTCTGCGGACAGTTGTTGGAATAAATCAGGAGCATTTAATCAGCACATTTCTAACTTATCTTGAGATGCACGACGGGCCCGACAGAAATCCGAGAACCCGTCATCTTTAATCTGGCGCAGAATGTCTTCCTTACTGAAGGTTTCGAAGCCCACGGTTAGTGGGCAGGTCTTGCCGCTGAAGCTGATCCGCGTCGGCACTCGCTGCTGGACCCCAAAGCAGTTCACGCCAAGGGCCCCGCGGCACGTATTCAGGTCCCGTCGGCTCCGACCATGTTCTGTGAGCCCCACTGACCACGGGTCTTGAGAAGGGCTGTGCCTGTCATGGGCTCGGTCCCAATTTGTTTCTCAGCACTTCAGAGTGTGGATTCCTGATGCCTTACTCATTAAGAGCGGGGTTACCTGGAGCTCCCGTCCTGGCTCAGTGGAGACAACCCGGCTAGTCTCCATGAGGACTCAGGTTTGATCCCTGGCCTCGCTCAGTGGGTTAAGGATCCAGCATGGCCGTGAGCTGCGGTGTAGGTCACAGACGCGGCTCGGATCTGGTGTGGCTGTGGCTGTGGCTGTGGCGTAGGCCGGCGGCTACAGCTCCGACTGGACCCCTGGCCTGCGAACCTCCATATGCTGCAGCTGTGGCCCTAAAAAGACAAAAAGAAAAAAAAGCATTATTCTCCTTTAAAGTGAGCTAAACAGGATCATAATTTGAAAAACACCTTTATCGGTGCCCCTGTTCACTTGGTTTTTACAAGATCCAAAGAGAGGGAATGGGTGTTAAAATAATGAAGAATAAAATTTCTGAGACTCAGTTTTAATACCTTTAGAATTTTAAAAAGACATACTTCCAATAGTCTCGAGATATGAGCCAAATAACAAAATAAATGTGGTGCTTTAATTAGCTAAGACTCTTGTTCACGAATGACTCGTTTCCACATCTTTATAAACTAGGTGAGCAAAAAGTACGCGTGTTGTTGGGGGCAGATACGGGCCCGGGACACTGCATGCACTGACCCCGAAACCCTGCTGTCCTGTGGTCACATGTGGGCTGACTTAGGACGGTCGAGGACAGTGGGAGAGGACCACCAGGCAGCACAGAAGTGCCACCCCACCCACGTGTCTTGTACCGCTTGCCGGCCCACACCGGGCCCTGGGGCCGCGGGAGCACGGCGGGCCTCGGGCTTAAACCAGGAGCTGACTGGCCCTCGGCCCTCGAAGCAGAAATCGGAGGACGGGTGTGCGCAGGCGGGTCCCCCCTGGAGGTCCCAGGTGTAGACCGTCACGCCCTGCCCACCTGCACCTTCACAGGCCCGCCCCCGGTGCCCCTTGGGGCCCTGGTCACCGTGGGTTCGGGGCCCAACCCGGTGACCTCATGTGGCCTGACCGTCTCCGGCCTGATAGCCACACAGGCCGCGTTCTGAGGAGCTGGAGTTAGGGTCTCAGCAGTCGAGGGGGCTCTGCTGGGGCCTGGGTCTGGCTGTGGGCAGTGGGCCAGCGCAGAGGCCGCCCCCGGGTTCGAGTGTGGAGGCGTGGCAGCAGCAGAGGGTGGAGCCAGTGCCCGAGCTCACATACCAGGGGCTGCACAGGGACGAACGCGGTGTGACCTCCACGTGCTTACCCAGGGCGTGGGCCCTGCAGCTCCCGGGGGGCCGCCCGTGCTGGCTGGGCGCTGGGTTTGCGGCCCCCTCTCGTCTGTCTTCACAGCAGGACTTGACACTGGAAGATAAGTTCCGTGGCCTGGAGACAGCGCCTTGTCCCTGGTGAGCAAGCGGCCCGGGCAGAGGGAATAGAGGCCAGGCCTGGAGGCCTCAGGGTCGCATTCTTGGGCCACTGAGGGGTCTGCGGGGCAGCCCCACCTTGGCTTCCAGAAGCAAACCTGGAGGAGTCCTGGGGCGGGGCAGGCAGCTCAGAGGCGACAGGTGACGGTGCCTTAGTCCAGAAGGACCACGGAGGGGCGGGCGTCCACTGCTGCCAGGGCCGGGCAAGTTTGCTGCCCATTTGGAAGCTGGTTTGTCCTCCACCAGCCCGCCTTTGAGGGCTTGGAGTGGGGTAGGGAGACCCCCAAGGGAGGGCCCTGAGGACATCCAGGCCCCCTACCTGGCCTGTGTCCCAGCTAGCCCCCCACCCCGTGGGCCAGCGGGGCAGGGGCCGCAGGCTTAGGAGGCCCCTCTCCTCCTCCGCCCGTCAGGGCGCAGGGCTGGTGTTCCTCACCTCTGGTGTCAGTGCTTTTAATTCAGACTTTGCAAGTTAATCCCAAAGGGCAGAGTCCCCAACTCCCTGAAGGGCCACTGGCACAGTGACAAGCGGGTACCTTCTCCGGGTGCCCCTCCCCCCTCCCGGGGCTCTGTCCCCAGGGTCTCCAGGCTGCCTTCCCGACTCTGGGGGCCAAGCAGAGGCCGGCAGAGCCCACCCGGCCGGGGCCCTGGGGATGCTGGACTCGGCCTCTGCCCCAAGCCTCACTCTAGGGGGGCTGGGAAGCAGAGGGTTCTGGGGTGAAGTGGCCTTTGTGCCTTGCAGCGCCCCGTTTGTGATGGTAATTTCCTCGCTACGCAGCCACACACAAAGGCCGGCCGCTTTTGTTCTGGGCCGGTCTCCCAGCCACTCCGACCTGGCATCGGCTGAGCAGTTCCAGCAGCTCGGGGACCTGGGGGTCTGTCCTCCGTGCCCTCCCTGTAGGCGACCCCCCCCCCCCAGGCTGGAACCTTCATGGGGAAGGAGGAGGGATGGCTGCTGCGGCTGCGGGGAGCGGTTCCCCAGCCTGGGTGTGTGACAGGAGGGGACGCCTGCCTTGGGGCAGATGTGCTTCCGGTGGGGGCCGTGCAGCCTGCAGGCCCCCTGACCAGGTTCCCTCGTCTCCGCCCCTCTGAGCAGGCCCCGCGGCCCCTCCTTCTGGACTTAGGAGCAAGGAGATGTCATGCCATCTCCCTGTGACCTCGGGGCCACGGTGAACGGGATGGAGCACCGGGTTTTAACAGGACAGGCCAGGACTCGGCGCTGGCACCAGGCTGGCCCCTCTGACCTGGGGTCTCACGGCGGCCCTCTGAGGAGAGGCACCTGTCTACACTCACCCGTTCTCCGGCATTCGCAGTGTGGCCCCGCCCCACCCCTATCCGCCGCGGGAGCTCCCTCCCTCCACTCTCCTGTCCCCTTCCTGCGCCCGTCGCCGGGCCCCTCAGGAGCGCTGCTCTCAGCGGCGCCCCCCACCTCCCCTGGGGGACAGCCTGGCCGCCCTGCCCGCTGCCCCGGCCTCTGCTGGGGCTCCAGGGCACCCGTTAAGTGCACCCTGGTTTCCAAGGGGCCCTGGCGGCCCTGTGACGCCGCGGGGACCGCACCTGAGGCGGAGCGTCCCGCCGCCCCTCCCCTCGGGGCCAGCGTCCGCCGGCGGCGGGTCGGAGGTAGCGGTGGCCCCCACCTCCCGCTGCCTTTGGCGGTTTTATTGCCTTTTTGGCAGGACGCCCTTTCTGTTTTACTCACACAGACCTCCCAGCGTAACTCACTGAAGCCCCGACTGAAAAGTTCACGCCCGGGTCAGCAGCTGAGATGTTTCGGTCCAGGGCCACTTGGGTTTTCTGGCTCCACTCGGGAACTTGCGTTCCCCTGAACCTCGGAGGACCGGGGAGAAAGCAGGCCCCTCCCTTTTCTTGCCCACGCGGGCAGGGGTCTGGTCCCCCGCAGCTGGCAGCGCCCAGGGCCCCGGGCCTCTCCGCCCCACCAGCACCAACTGCTGGCCGGAGCGCAGTCCACGTGGATCGCGGGCCGAGTCCCTCTGGACCCGCGCGCAGCGGCAGCTGCTCGGCGCAGGCACTGTCCTTCCCGGGCTGGGGGGGCAGGTCCCGTTAGGGCCCGTCTGCGGCCACTAGCGGCCCTTCTCGTGGGTCACAGTTTCTGGGCGCCCTGCAGGTGGGTCGCTTAGGGATCCCGGGGGGGGGGGGGTGTCAGGGTCTCCAGAGGGACGCAGGCGGGCCCCCCCTTTTCACAAGTGAGCTCCGGCGACCGCGGGCCTGCTAGGGGCGGCGGCTGCGCTCAGCTGACAGCGGGGGCTGCGGACACGCGGGGGGAGGGGAGGGGAGGGGGCGGGGAGGGCGGGGCTCGGGCGGCTCCTCCCCCTCCTCCTCCGCGCCCGCGACCCCCGCCGGGACCTTTACCCCTCCCCCGCCCTCCCCTCACTCCCGCCCCCCGCCCTCCCGCCTCCGCCCGGTTAACCCTCCGCCCCGCCCCCTCCGTCTCCTCCCCGAGGCCGGGGAGGCGGGGCGTCGGCGCGGGCACCTGCGGGTGGAGGACGAGGACGCCGGGAGGGCCGTCCCGCGGCCCGGCAGGTGTGTGGCGGCGGGCAGGGCCGACGGGCCGAGGGCGGAGGGCGGCGGCGGCGGCGGCGGCGGGCAGGCGAAGGCGGGGGAGGAGGAGGCCGACGGAGCCGGGCGGGAGCGCGCGGGCCAGGCCCTTCGCGATCTGGGCGGCTCCAAGCGCCCCCCGCCCGGCCCGCGCCCCCGCCCCACGTGCTACCCCAGAGAGCCCGGGGGACCCCAGCACCGGGCATCGCAGCGGGGGCCGCCGTCCGTGGGTGTCCGGGAGCCCCCGGCCCGGAGCGCGGGCTCCACGTGCACGAAGCGCCCCCCACCATTGTCGCGGGCCGGGTCCCTCACACCTCGCCCTCTCCACCGAGGTCCGCTCCGCCCCTTCCAGAGCCACACCCCAGGGACCCGGAGCAGGTGCTGGGCCGCTGTGGGGACAGGTGTGAGGGGCACAGCAGGGGGCGCGTCCACACCTGAACCTGCACTTCCCTGGGGCAGCGCCCGCGGAGTTCTGGCAGCGGTCTGGCTGTTTTGCTTTTCAAAGGCAGCGGAAAAGTACTCTGCGGTTTAAAAGTCATGTCTTTTGCTCTTCAGCTGTAAAGGGTGTTCTGCCAGGTCTTGAGAATCGCACTTTATTGCTCCCCTGGGGTCCAGACTCTTAACTAGGAGCCGGGCCTGGTAGAGCCCCGAAGGAGGCTTTTTTCTGGAGCGAGGGCAGCCTCTTGATCTTGCGGGAAACAACCCATCCAGGGCCACATGCCCCCGTGCCCCTCCCTGCTCCTGCAGGCCCTGGACAGGGAAGGGGTTAAGGTGACCCAGAGGCACAGGCCGGATGTGTGGGGATGGCCGTGGGAGGCCCCAGGATGTGTGACACTGGGAGGGGCAGGGCTGTGCCACGAAAATAGAAGTGCCGGAGGTGGAGTGTCCCAGCCCGTCCCCCCTCCCGCCCGCGGGCAGGGAACCCCACCGCCAGGTAGGTGAGGGGCCGCTGCCCTGGGGGAGGAGGGGCTTCTAGAAAGCGGCTTCCAGGGGACGGGTCAGCCATCCAGAGCTGGTCTGAGTTCCGCCCCAGCCTCCTGGGTGGGCTGTGGCGGGAGGGACCACCGGCCGGACCCACACCCTGGGGGCAGGCGAGTCCCGCGCCCGCAGTCCTGGGGCTTTTTCTGGGGTGAGTCAAACCGGGAGGGATGGGAAGAGGGGGCTTTGGGCTTTAGTGCAAGACCCCTCCCCCAGGGCAGGGGGCCCCTCTGGGCGGGGGCGGGGTGCTGGGTGCAGCTGCGGCCTCGGTGAACCTCAGCTCTGCCTCCTGCCCAAGGCGTGAAGGCCGGACGGCTTGGCCGAGCTGTTGTGAAATCAAGGGATTCAGGTGAGAGGCTGCGGCGAGGGCGGAGGGCAGAGGGCAAAGGGCGGAGGGCAGAGGGCCTCTGCAAGGGAAGCCTAGTTACAGCGTCCTGGTTACTGTTCCCACGTGGGGTGGGGGTCGCAGGCGGAGGCCTAGTCGTGACGCTTGGGGGTGGGGCGGCCGGCGACTCTGCTGAGTGCCTGTGGGGACCCGCAGAGCAGGGAGAGCACCGCAGCTGAACTTGCAGAGGGGATGGGTTTGCGGAGCTCAGCGCACAGGGACCCATGCCTGCGACGCAGCGTGACTCTGAGTCTCCCTTCTCCCTGCTCCCCTCCCGGTGGTCGCTGGGCTTCTGCTGAGCTCAGTCATAACCGTAACCGGGGGTCCAAGACCGGTTTGCTGTGCCCCCCACCCCCGCCTTTCAGAGGTCGGGGCTCCACTTGTGAAAATCGGACTTTTATCTTTGAAGCAGCATCTTGACAACTCGAAGTGAAATTACAGTCACTTAGAAAGGAGAGCTTTCTGCTGATAGGTGTTCAAGTACTTTTTGTAAAATGGCAGAAAACCTGAGGTTGAAAGGGAGGAAATAGAGTGTTTGGTGGGAGTGAACTGGCCCAGAATGTTACCGCGCATGGCGTCTGGCCACCAGTTTAGTCCAGTACTTACTTTAAGAGGCTCCAGGAGGAGTCCCCGTCGTGGCTCAGTGGTTAACGAATCCGACTAGGAACCATGAGGTTGCGGGTTCGATCCCTGGCCTTGCTCAGTGGGTTAAGGATCTGGCGTTGCCGTGAACTGTGGTGTAGGTGGCAGACGTGGCTCGGATCCCGTGTTGCTGTGGCTGTGGTGAAGGCCGGCAGCTGTAGCTCTGATTAGACCCCTAGCCTGGGAACCTCCGTATGCCGCAGGTGCGGCCCTGAAAAGACCAAAAAAAAAAAAAAAAATGGAGGCTCCAGGAGAGGATGCTAGTGTGACAGTGACAGGGAGGTAACCACATGAAGTTTAGCCTCCTGTCCACTCATTTCACCCTCTTCTGCGCTCACAGCTCAGGCGAATCCCGTACCTGACAGGCGAGAGAACTGGCTGAGCCCTGGCTGGGTCCCTGAACCTGGCCGAGGAGGGCCCGGGCCCCCAAGGACGCTCAGCCCACTTCTGCGATGAAGCCAGTTGGGGGGCGTCTCCAAAAAGAACCTCGCGGCCTGAGCCTGCTCACGAGGAAGGCAGGTGGCGGGGCGCTCAGCGTGGGCCAGCTGGACTGTCCAGCCGCGTGGAGGGTCTCCGTGCCTGCCCAGCAGGTCCCAGCACCCTCGCCTTGGGGACAGCTGCGTCCTGTTTCCTCCGCCTCCCCCTTCCAGCCCACGGTGGGATCGTGGACACTGCATGGGGAACTGGGGGACGTCTGGAGCCGGACCTCTTGCCTTTGTGGTCAGGGGCCGCTTCATAGCCCCGTTGGCTCCCGAGTCCCAAGAAGCCCGCCCCGCTGCTCGTCGGGCCCAGGCACCGCATGGATTAGTGCTCGATGTTCCCCCAGCCTCAAGAGTTTTCAAGTGAGCAGCTGGCAATGACATCTGTGGGGGCGCGGATCTGGGCTTGTCCTCGGCGCCCTCGGGCCCGCGGCGGCAGAGGCGGCAGGTGGCCGGAGAAAGCGCCTCCTGGGCTGTGTCTCTGCCCGGGCATCTCAGGCACCTTGGCGAGGCTGCTGCCCAGGCTGCCGGAGAAGTGAAATCGCAGTGGAAGGTGGCACCCCGCCCGCCCCAGGCCCCTGGCACCTCGGCTCGGGTGGGAGGCTGGCCGCGGGGACGGGTGGCCTGGACCTTGTCCTGTGAAGCAGGGTGCTCGCAGCTCCCGCCGGGGCAGCTGAGGGACACGTTTCTGCTGCTTTTCTGAGCAAACTCAGGCAGAGCAGACCTCAGGTCTTGCACTTGTGTTGGAGGTTGGCGCCTGAGTGACCACTGATCCTGTGGCCTTCTTGCTGGCTGCAGGCCTGTCCCAGAGCCGGGCACAGCGTGGCCCTGGGGACAAAAGTGAAGGCCACGGGCCTTGTCTGTTCCCTCTGGATGTTTGTGTTCACAGTTAGCCTGCCCCTGTTGGAAATTCTCTGAGTAGAGTTCAGAAGAAAAGAGGACAAAAGGAGGGTTTCTTTCTTCCTGCTTTCAAATATCCCAACTAGAATGCAGCCACCAGAAGTCTGTCACCTTGGGTCAGATGTGCTCCGTGTCGGCGCCTTTCGGACACCCGTCTGGCCCGGGTTTCTTGGAAAGATGGAGCAGGGCCAGGGAGCAGGGCCGGGGAGCAGGGCCGAGGTCCTGCTGGAGGAGAGGGCGGGACGTGGCTCTCTTCTCTTCTGTCCCCCGGAAGGCCTCTCATCACGGTGTTATGCAAGTGCGTTTGATACGACATGACAAGGATCTGAAGACGGGCCCGGAAGAGTGACCTGGAGCTTCATGTGGGTGACGGCAGGTTGCGGGCCGACACCGGTGTCGATAAAGCGAAGCAGGGCGGCACGGAGGCCCAGCGGGCAGCTCAGTCTCGGCTGGAGGGCGGGTGCGAGAAGATGCCGCCTCTTCTGCTTTGCGTGGGGCCCCCGCGGCTTTGGGCCCCGAACCGCGCGTCCCGCCCGCTCAGCCCCTTCCTGCTGGGAGTGATCCCTGAGGCCCTGGGCACACTGCGGCCGCTCCCAGGGCTGCGAGCGAGGACAGGCCGGGAGGCCCCGGCGACCGCCTGCGCCAGCGGTGCTGAGCTCGGGCATCGTGTGGCCAGTGCGTCCGACTGACCGGACACCGAGGAGCTCCAGTGACCGGAATGCAGGGAGACGCGAGGGGACAGGAGGCTCCTTTGGAAGGGGCTGGGCGGCCGGTGTGGCCCGAGGCGGGACGAGCAAGCCGGGTGGGTAAAGCCGCGGCCGGAGGTGCATTTTATCCTAGATGAAGTGGTTGCATCTTTGTGATTAAGGAAAGGGCCCAGCCAGCTATTGAGGCAACAGGGGAGCCGAGGAGCCATCAATAAGCCAACAGACTAAGTACTGAAAGGAGACCTGGGTAACTAACTGCCCACCGGAGCCGACCATTCACCCAGCAGATAACTTCACACGACTTCGGTTTGAAATGGAGTCACCAGCCGTCTCTTTAAATCCAAGGTCGCTTCCAAAAACTCGACTCAGGTTTCTTTGCCAAATCTTCACTGGCGGAATAAGACCTGAATGTTTGTTCTGGAACTTTCTTTTACCTGGAGGACCGGGCGTGTTCTTCAGTAACCGGAGTAAGCAGGCAGCCATGGTGCTGAAAGCCTGCCAGTTCAGGGAATTCGACTGTGACATGAAAGCCGCGATAACCGGGGGCTTTATATCCTTGAAACAGGGGCGCCGATGTCAAGGGGAAAATTGAGGTGTTTCTTTTTCTGAAGCAGCAGAAGTCAATCGTATTTTGCAACGCTGTATTCCATTTCACTGTGGCAGAAGAGTTGCCTGTTTAACTGACACTGACACAGCAGAGACTCGTTGGAGGAGAACAAATTGAATTTTAAATATCCTGCATCCATTTCAGAATAAACACCGCCAGAGGCCCTGTTAGCGACTCGGGTTTTGCTCAAAGAAGCGCCGCTGGTGTCTTTTGGCAGTGAGACCTCGTTTTCCTTGTAAAATCTGTTTTTCGCTCTGCAGACTCATGTGTGACTGCTGGCGGTTCGTCCTGTGCGAGAAAACCGGGGGCGACGGCTGTCCTGCTGCACGAGGGGCCGGTGAGGCCGGAGAGGAGGAAAGCGACCAGCAGGTGGATGTTTCCGACGTCATCGGGCTTGTTCGGGACCCGCGGGGCGGGACGCCCGTGCCCACAGGTAGGCGGCCTTCACCTTTGGGTCCTTGTGGGAGACGGACGGGGCTCAGGCCTGGGGACAGCTTACTGTGGCTCCCGGTTGCCCGCGGGGAGCCGGGGTCGGGCCGGATCTCGGACGGTGATTTTCTGGACTTGCCGTTTGGCTTCCTGGCGGCGAACCCGTGAGCTTGGCCCTGGGGGAGATGAGCAGAACCGTGCTTGCGTTTTAGTGGAGCGAGCGCACCCCAGAGTCCCCGTTCCCAGCCCTGCCCTGAGCTTCGAGTCCTCCCGAGCTGGTTCTCGAATCCGGTGCCTTGTCGGGCCGAGGTGGTGACGGGGCGTGTGCTGGTCACCACGGCAGGGACCAGGCCCCCAGGACATGCTGGCAGCGCACGCTGCCCTCCTCAGGACTCAGCCTGACCCTCACCCGGCCCGGGATGCTGGCTGCCTGTCGCTGGTCCCCGAGACCTGGTGGCCTGCGTGTGGGGGAAGCTGCCGGCTCCCCGCTCCTCCCTTTGGCTGCATCCCAGTTCCTGGTGCCGGCCCGTCCCAAACCGGGTTGTGCTTGTCCCCGGCCCAGGCAAGTGCATGCACGGACCCCAAGGACAGGCGTGGCTCCGCTGGCAGGTGCTGGCCTGCTGCCGCGGTGTCCACCTGGGGCCCGGAGCCCCCGCAGCTTGGCTGGCCAAAGCGGGCGCCCCCGGAGTCAGTGTGGACAGCTGGGCCTGATCTGAGACCTCGGGGCCGCGTCCCCAGGCCGCCCCCGCTCGGGCTGTGTTCGGGGCTCTGGCCAGGCGCAGGTGCCTGTGGGGGACGGTCACCGCAGCACCTTGGGACCCAGTCCTGCCCTGCCTGCTGTGCAGAGGGTGCCCGGGCTGCCGGCGGGGGCGGCGTCTGGTCCCCACGGTTCTGAGCAAGGCGGCTGGCAGCCCTCGTGCGAGTGAAGACGCTTGGCTGTTGGACCGGCCGGGGGTCCTGCGTGCCAGGCTGATCGCCCCTCTGGCGTCCGTGTGCTTTCGCGGGTCCAGGAAGGTGATTTTTGCGCTTCGCTCGCTGGTGCCTGCTGGCCCGCAGACGCTGGACCCTTGGGGCCGTCCTTCCGAGGGCCCGTAAGTGTCCCTGGAGCCCTTTGACCTCTGACCTGCAGGGCCGCCCTGACCCCGTGAGGCCTCCCGCCTCCTACCTCAGCCTCAGTTAGTGGAGGGTCGTCGGCTCGGAGGCTCGGAGGCTTGCTTCCCCTCCCGGGAGGAGGCGAGGGGCTGCGGTAGGGGAGGCCCCCACCACACCCAGGGCCTCCCCCCGCCCCCATCACCCTGGGTCCCGATGCCCCTGAGCGGCTTGAGACGCTCTTTGGGATGTGACATCTGAGTGTGTCAGAACTTAGGTTTTTGAAATCACTCAGATTTCGAGGTGGAAAAATGTCCATCACATGAAATTGACCATTTTAGCTACTTTTGAGTGTGGGGTTCGGTGGCTCTAAGTACATTCACGTTGCGACGCTGCTGTCACCACCACCTCGGAACTTCTTCACCTTCGGAACCGGGGCTCTGTCCCCATCAGTCACCAGCCCCCGCCCCGAGCCCCGGCCCTCCCCCCCCCCCGTTGCTTTCACCAGCTGACGTGATGGGAGGGGAGCGGCCAGCGCTGGGCTGTCGTCGCACCGCTGCGCTCCTCACGGGAGGCGTTGCAGGTGCCAGCGTAACCCGAGGGACGGCCGTGTTCTCGGGACCAACGCTGGGCCCCCACAGGCTCTGCCCCCGACGCCGTGGGCCGCCCCCAGGTGCGCCCCCCCCGTGCACCTGCCTCAGTGCCCCCAGCCCTCCCCCCGCTGGCAGACGGGCTGCAAAGGCCTCTGGGACCACAGCACAGACCCCCGTCGTCACAGCGCGGTGCCTCTGTGCTGTCTGCTCTTTATCCTCTCAGTGTGCCTAGAGACAGTTTGATTCTAGTTCATCTAAGATATGTGAACTTCTGCACAGAACTTCCAGCCTGTAGGCATTTTCCTCAAGTGTGTATTCTAAAAGGTGACCACCAGGTAAGGGTTTGCAATTTTTATATTAAAATGCCACCTTCACAATACCAAAATTGTTAGGAACCATGGTTTTGCTTTGGGAAAAAAATGCTTTGAAAAAATAGAAAGCTGGAGTTCCTGTCGTGGCTCAGCGGTTAGCGAACCCGACTAGCATCCATGAGAACAAGAATTCGATCCCTGGCCTCACCCAGTGGGTTAAGGATCCGGCGTTGCCGTGAGCTGTGGTGTAGGTTGCAGACGAGGCTCGGATCCCGCGTTGCTGTGGCTGTGGCTGTGGCTGTGGCTGTGGCTGTGGCTGGCAGCTGTAGCTCTGATTAGACCCCTAGCCTGGGAACCTCCATATGCCGCGGGTTGGAGCCCTAAAAAGCCAAAAAAGAAAAACAAAAGAAAAAATAGAAAGCCTGTACACTCCCAGCCCTGATGGTAACTATTATCATGTTTGTTTTGCTGGGTCTGTATTTGCAGTCTTGCTTTGGCTGCTTTAAGTCCAACTTTGACCAGGCAGCCTCTTCAGTTACTTCTGGGAGCGCGTCCGCTCATTTTATCAGCCTCATCTGCAGCCCTAAAATGCAGTTTCACGTGTTACATTAAGTAGGCCGTGAAATACGTTTGCGATGCCGTGTTCCATTTCTCCATGCTTCAGAAGACTCAGCGACCAGCACGATTTCTCTGTGTCATCTCTCCTTCGGATATTGAGGCGTGGCTGACTCTGCGTCTTTAGTAACCGTGTTCCCGTCTCGTAAATAAACAGACCCACCAGGTCATTTTATGCCACGTCCCCAGCGTCCGAGGTCGCTGTCGTAAGTTCCTCCACCTCTCTTGACCTGTCTGTCTTCTGAGGTGAGAGGCGGGAAGGCGTCCCCGTCCAGGGTTAGGGAAGGGGTCTGGCCAGCACGCCCAGGGGCCTCGCCGGCCTGCAGGGGGAGAGCGGGGATTTGTGCTTTGGGAAGTGGGGGACAGTTCTGGGGCTGTCTGGGAGAAGTGTGTCCCTGGGAGGCAGAGCACAGAAGACTTAACCTGGCGGCACCTGTGCCTGTGGCCAGTTAGGGACACTCCCGGGCGCTGTGACTCTTAGGCTGAGCTGGTCCCTCGTGTGGGTGACAGGTGACCTGGTCCTGCAGCCAGCGGGTTGGAAACTTGGGACAAGTGCCCGCAGATGAGATGCCCGGGGGCTGGTTCACACCGGCCGGGGGAGCAGCCTCACGCCGGGGGGCCGGATTCGGTGGATGGAGGGACAGAGGAGCCCCAGCCAGGCCGAGGGACGCGGTGCCGTGTTCCGGGCCTCTGCTCTGACAGGTAAAACGGCGAATCACCTGCCAGCAGATGTCAGGAGATGGGGGAGGCCCAGGTGCCCCGGGAACAAAGTCAATAAACCAGAAGCTGACCTGGGGCAAACCTGACCGTTTACGGGAAATGCTGGGAACAGGCCGCGCTGGAGGCGGTGAAGGCGCAGGATCGGCCGGCAAACGCCAGACCGTGGGGAGCTTTACGAGACCAGCACACAGCTGCAGGAGAAGATCAGAGGAGCCAGAAACAGCGGGCCTGTGGACCTCCCAGATCCCGGTCCAGGCACACCTTTGCCCTGGGCGCAGCAAACAGCGGAGTGACATTTGGTCTGTAGAGCTTTCCGCTGCATCGTGGCCCCGAGCTATGACGTCCCGTGTGTGCGTGGCAGTGGTGTCTGGGTTCGCCTGAGCTCTCGCGTGGGGTGTTCAGGCAGTGTGGGTCCCGGGAAGGATGCAGGTGTGACGAGAGACGCCCACTCATCGCAGAGGTGTGGTCAGTGAGGGCGGGGGGCTTCGGGAGTGAGGGGCCATAGGTCAGGGCCGGGGGGCCCAGGCGTGTATCAGCAAGTCAGCAAAGCTGGTCAGTTAAGGAAGCAGAGCCAGCTTCCTTTGTCAACAATTAACCACCAGGCAGGAATATTCGCCTGTTTAAAGTCTTTAAAGACCTCTCCCCATCTTTATCTTTGAGGATGGTGTGAACAGGGCGTGTGTTCTCACGCATGGACCACTGACCCTCGGGGGCAGGGTCGCTGGCTGTGGGAGGGTCACAGGCTTGGTGCTGGAGCTCCAGGGCCGGCTCGCGCCCTGGGCCCTGCTGCCCTAACAGCGCACCCCCCGCCACTCCGCCCCCGCTGGCGCCCAGAGATGTCAGACCCCCACATTATGAACAGCTGACCTTCCCCCATGGGCCCCTCGCAGCCCCCCAACTTCTCAGTCCAGGGGTGTTGATGGGCCTTTTGAAAGTGTGACCAGTTTCCTGACCCCAGACACACCTGTGTTTGTTTCCCAACAAATAAGGAGGAGCACCTGGGAGCCGGGAGGGAGGAGCACCTGGGAGCCGGGCGGGCGGGAGGAGCACCTGGGAGCCGGGCGGGCGGGAGGAGCACCTGGGAGCCGGGAGGGAGGGTCAGCACCTGGGAGCCAGGCGGGAGGAGCACCTGGGAGCCGGGCGGGAGGGGCAGCACCTGGGAGTTGGGAGGGAGGAGGAGCACCTGGGAGCCAGGCGGGAGGGGCAGGCACAGATGGGCGGGGTCTGGTGGGCTTTTGTAGCCCCAGCGGTGCTAAGAGTTGGGGGCGTCCTTCTCTGCTGTGGGCTGTCCTGTGCCTCGTGGGGTGTGGCCGGCACCCTGGCCTCTGTCTGCTTGATGCCAGCAGCACTGAGTTGTGACAATCAGAAAGGTCCCCCGCCGCCGCCTGGTGCTCCAGGTTGGTGGCAAAATCGCCCCTGGGCTCTGATAAGAGATGAGCCCCCAGAGCAGCCTTGCTCTGCGGGCAGATGGCGCTGCTGGCTTGGAGCCTCGGGCCTGCACCCGGGACTCGGCCCTGAGCCCCCCGGAGGCTGCGTGGGCGAGCTCCCAGCTGGGGTGGCTACCAGGCCGCCTACTCACCGTGTGCGACAGAGCTTCCCTTCCAGGCCGCCCGCAGGTGACTTCCAGGTCTGTCGGGTCCCTTAAGCAAAGATTTCGTTTCTCGCTTTTTTCGCATTATTATAAGCCCTTCGAAGATCGTGATACTTTCCCATGTAAATCTCGGAGCTCTTGTGTTTTTCACAGGGAGCGGCCTGCGGTTGTTTGACACCATTACAGAGGCTGTTGCAGGTCACTGTCCTGTGCGTCCCCCTGGGTCCCGGAGTGCCCTTGGTGACGTGCCTCCTACTGCCCGGCAAGCGGTCACCACGGACACTGGCGTCTCGCTGGCTCCAGGGAAGCCGGTGCCCTCTGGGGCCGGCACTGCCCGTGGTCAGCTGCGGGCCAGGCTCCTGGCCTCCCCCGTGTGTCAGCCTGTCGACTCTAGGTCGGCTCTCAGGGGGTTCGGGCAACGTTAAGTAGCCGGACTTATTTTGACTTTGAAACCTGTGTACTAGTATCTGAACATGAAAAAGCAAAAATGCTGTTTGGTCATGTGTAAACTGCAGGGTTTCTGGGCTCGGACACATGTGCTCAGACTGTGCCGACTCGAGGTCCCGAGAGTGCAGGACAGGGACGCTTCTGGGTGCCCTTTGTCCTCTGCAGGGCGACCTGAACTCCAGTCCCCGGCCGCACAACCCACGCACGCCAGCAGGTGGTGCTGCTGAGCCGGCCAGGCGGTGTCCCTCCGTGTTCGGGCGGGGAAAGTGCGGCCCAAGGCTGTGGCCTCTCAGAGTGACAGGCCGCCTCAGGCCAGTGCAGTGTGGACGTCCGGACGGGCAGGGACGCCGAGCCCGGCAGGCCTTGAGGACCGGCCTGGGCGCCAGCCCGGGAGTCGCGCAGGCGAGGTTACCTGCAGGCCGGCCTCCGGCTGCCGCTCTCTGTGTTCCTCCCTCGGCGTCTGGGCTGCTGCGCCTGAGGCAGGAGGAAGTGACTTGTGAGGGTCCTGACACTGTCCAGGAGGGGCTGGGGGTGTGTGGGTGGCCTGGTTCGCCGTTCACTTCACTTTCCGTAACAGCTTTATTTCGGTGTAACTCGTGTACCCGCAGGCCTCAGAGAGGCTGTGGGTTCAGTTCCAGACCAAGTACAGTAAAGAAATCCCTCCACCAAGTGAGTCACGCGAGTTGGCTGGTTTTCTGGCACGTGTACAAGTTAGGTTCACACTATCCTGTAGTCTGTTGAGTGCATGGTAGCCTTATATTAAAAAACATCCATAACTTAATTTAAAAATACTTTATTGCAGTTCCCATTGTGGCTCAGTGGAAACGAATCCGACTAGGAACCATGAGGTTGTTGGTTCGATCCCTGGCCTCGCTCAGTGGGCTAAGGATCCAGCGTTGCCGTGAGCTGCGGTGTAGGTTGCAGACGCGGCTCGGATCCCGTGTTGCGTTGCTTTGGTGTAGGCCGGCAGCTGTAGCTCCGATTCGACCCTAACCCTGGGAACCTTCACTTGCCACGGGTGCGGCCCTAAAATGACAAAAAAAAGGACAAAAAAATAAAAAACTTTATTGCTGAAAAATGCCAGCCATCCCCTCACACCCAGGGTGCCCACAGACCTTCACTTTGTGAAACGCGCAGCACCTGCAGTAACACGAGGAGCGCCTGTACCGTCGCATTTCACGCGCTTACGGCGGCCGTCACTGGCTGTTAGTAACTCGCCCTTAGCAGCCGCACCACCATCGAATTCTAGCCCCTCGTCGGCACCAAGAGAACCCCCCACCCACCAGCTCTCGCCCCAGCCCCCCAGCCCACCCCCGGCAGCCGCTGACCTGCCTCCTTCCCTGTGGCTTTGCCTGTTCTGACGTTTCCTATCTGAGGAATCACACACACACGTGGACCTCTGTGTCTGGCTTCTTCCCCTTTGTGTGCTCTCGGGGGCGGGGCATGTTCTGGGGGGTGCGTCTTCTTGGGGGGGTGCGTGCTCTCGGGGGCGGGGCGTGCTCTTCAGGGCGGGGCATGTTCTCCTGGGAGGGGCGTGCTCTCGGGGGAGGGGGTGCGTGTCCTCAGGGGTGTGCGTTGTGGCGCGTCCGTGAGTCCTGCATCAGCGGGTGGACGTTCGGGTTCTTTCCCGGTCCCGGCTGCAGTGGGCTCCGCTGCACACCGATGGCCGTGCCTTCGCCGCTCCCGGGCGTGGACCCAGGAGCGGAGCTGCCGTCACGTCGGCCCCAGCGGCTGCCCCAGTCACCGAGGACGCACTTCTCCACGCCGTCCGGGCCGTGTCGCCGTCCATCCTGCCCGGCTGCCCTGCTGGGAGGGCGTGTCTCCTATGGCCTGAAGTGCGTTTCCCTCCTGACCGACGAGTCTGCTGGGGGAATGGGCTGGAGGCTTCCTCAAGGTCAAGGCCCCTCTTAGTGGGAAACTGAGGGGCAGCCCCTCTGCTGTCTCAGGGCTTTTCCCGGATGAACTGACCCAGGCCCGGGTGACCGCGCTCTCAGAGCTCAGTGAGTCAGAAGGAGGCTTTTCTCCTGACGTAGCTTTGAAGATTAACCCACAGAAGCCCACGTCCAGGAAGGTGGAGCAGGCCCTCCCTGGCCCCACCGAGCAACCCCCTGAGCTCTACACGTGACAGAGGGGACATGGTTCCGAGGAGGAGACCAGCCAGCGGCCCCAGGGCCCAGGAAGACACGGAGACAGGTCCCGGGTTTTCTTCTGCCTCGGGAGCCACAGCCGGAGCTGGAGGAACCAGCGGTCGGAAACACCAGTGGGCGTAAACCCCAGAAAAGCCCAGCTCTTTCCACCGAAGGACCGGGAAAGGAAGGCGGACAGAAACTTGTGGACGATGCCTGCTCTGCCTCAGCCAGACACCACGGGAAGCTGCGGCCCGACTCTGGCCCTGAAGACCGTGGGGCCTACACCCCACCCTGAGAAGCGGCCTGGGCTGCGCTGTGCCCTCGCGGTGGCACAGACCTGCTTCCACCCGCCGGGAAGCCCACGTAGGGGGGAACGTGAGGGGACCGTGTGGGGCAGACGGTGGGGTGGGGACCACATGGGCCCTGGACACCCTCCCCGCTGTGGGACTCAGAGGCGGCCTAGTGGACCCAGGACTTTGGTCACTGCCCAGGGGTCGAAGCCACCCCCCCACAGTCACAGTGGGAGCACTTGGGGATCAGAGCAGGGCACCCCAAACCCTCCCAGCCTAGTGAGGAGCCAGGACCCCCAACCTCTGTCCCAGATGTCAGCGGGGTCCTGAGTGTCAGTGGCGGGAAGCTGGCTCTCCCCTCCCTGCCCCCACCACTGGGGCACCCAGAGGAATTCAGCCAGAACAGCAGGTTTTTAAAATCCAGTTTCGAAACATAATACACAAGTGTACGCCTTTCCACTGAAAACCAGTCATATCAGGAACCAGGAAAATCTCAGACTCTGTGGAAAAACAGCAGACGCGACACAGAGATGAGGGGCAGCGAGATGATCCGACACAGAGGCCGAAGCAGCCGGCACGGGGCGTGCAGCCCTCCCTGAGCCATCACGGCCATGCTTTAAAGAGGAAAAATAAGACAGCTCAGCCGAGAAATAGGAGGCTGAAGAAGAAAATGAAGTTTCAGAAGTGAAAACACAGCAACTGAAGTAAAAGGTCTCAATCAAGTAAAGGACCTGGAGTCTCGGCAGCCTGAGAGCAGCGTGTCCTCACCTGTCGGGAGGGCGGCGCTGGCGGCGGAGTGCGGGGAGGGTGCTGCAGGCGGTCTCTCCGTTGCCGGTAGGGCTCCAGGCGTCTGGAAACAGGTGGCCAGGTTCTTTTCAAACAAAACGAGCAGCTGTCCTCCGACCCGGCAGCTGCACGCAGATTCACGTGCACGAGTGTTTGTATTAGTTCTATTCAGAATGGCCCCAGACTGGAGGGAACCCTAGTGTCCTCCAAAGGGTGAACGGTTAGAAAAGGCTGTGGTCCCTCCACCGGGCACGCTAACTGCCTGTCAAGGAGGCAGACGCACGACAGGTTCAAACGCCCCGGGTGAGTCCCCGAGTCCGGCCGAGTGAGAGCCCAGCCCATGAGATTATGAGCATTTAGAGAACATTCTTGGAATGACGACTCCGTGGAGATGGAGCACAGAGTCCTGCTCGCCAGGGTTCGGGAGGGGGCGGGGGGTGCGGAGGCCCGAGCGTGGCCGTGTCGGCGTCAGTGTCCGAGCCGTGACACCCTTCTGGAGTTCTGCACCTTGTAATCGTTGGGGGCAGGGGGGACCTCTCTGGATTTCTTCTTATAACTGCCTGCGACTCTGTGTTGTCTTCTTAGAAAATGAAATTAACCCCCAGCCTCTTCCCTCACCGCGGGCCAGCTCACACGCGTGGCGGTGGAGGGGCTCCGAGGGGTGTGGAGTTGTGCTTGACGGGGGAGGGGGGGCGCTACGACCTTGACCGGCTCAAAACACGGATTTGCTGCAGAGTCCCCAGAGCCACATGTTTAGATAGATGTCAGGGTCGGGTAACCCAATTTCCGTGACCTTGGTGTTGAGCTTGCTGCCTCTAAGGCTTCAACAAATGACACTTCCGAACTTAAATCAGGTGTGTATAAATATTCAGCATCAGACAAAGCAGGTGGAGGCCTCAGCAATTCCAAAGTGATCCCACTGCTTCCTGCCCTTGGAGCCTCAGCTGGGGCTGGAAGCA
>PVHT020000119.1:12752334-12763581 GCA_004024745.2 Catagonus wagneri
TCCCCCCTGCTCTCCCCACTGTGGTCGGTACCTGGTGTCACTTTGTGCGTTTCACACACACACCGCCTTCCGGGTTAGTTTCCTGGCGGGCTTGGCAGTGGGGCCCTTCCTGCGCCGTCTTTTCCTGCCGCGTCCCTGGGGAGAGACCGCGAGGAAGCCCGCTTTCTTCGGGATGCCCCCCTCCCGCGTCCCAGCCCAGGTCCTCTGGGCCCGGGGACCTGGCTTCTGCAGAGCTTGTGCCGAGCCCCTCTTCTGGGCCCTTTGCTATTGTGTGGATTTGGGGTGCGGAGAATTTGAAAATGTAGGAAAAAATCAAATTTAAATGTGTTACTATTAATTTTCTAAACAAAGTAATAAACCAACTTCCTAATTACAGATTGGCGCTTTCTCCAGTGTTTATGGTTTTGGACCAAAGTCCTGCATTGCGGGAATATAAACACGGTCAGCCCGGCCCGCCTGGTGCGCTCAGAAAAGACCGCCTTATCGGTCCCATCGCTGGCCCTATTGTTAGCGGCTTCCTCTCCACTCGAACGTCCAGTCCGCCGCCAGGGAGAACCGGCCAGGCGGCAGTTACACGCTGGTCTGGGGAGCAGCCCGCGGCCTCAGGAGCGGCTGACCCCTGGCGGGCGGAGGGTCTCGGGGTCGGCGGGGGGTCTGGGATCTGCCCAGCGCCTGGGTGGAGAGCTTGTCCGGGCAGGGCTCACGTGTTCCTAGCACAGCGAAGGGGCGGCGGGGAGCTCGGCGTGAGGGCTGTGCCCGTCCCCACACGCTCGCGTGGTCCAGACTCCGTGCTGAACACGGTAATGGTGCAGGTGGAGCATCTCGGCCGTGTCCTCGGCAAAGCTGTTTTCAAAGGGAAAGAGCGTGGCGTTCCCGCGCGGCGCAGTGGGTTGAGGGCCTGACTGCAGTGGCCTGAGTCGCTGCAGGGGCGCGGGTTCAACGCCCAGCCCGGCGCAGCTGGATAAATGGACCCGCAGGCAACTTTGCGTCCGTGCTGGGCCTCACCGCCAAGGTCAGGGGAACCCAGGGCTCCGAGGTCGCCCTGGACCACGGGGACGCGGTCGCGGCCCGTCCTGGCTTTCGTGGCTGGCTCTGAGTGTTACACTCTCGTTAATGTTTGTACATTGGGTACCACGTGCCAGGCATGTCTAACCGTGTCCATGTATTTAGTCCTCAGAGTGACCCAGTGACGGCGGTGCTTTGTGGGCCCCGTTTACAGACGGGGAGACCGAGGCAGAGCGTGAGCAGTGACTTCAGGTCTCCCGCCTGTACGTAGCCAGGCTGGCACCTGAGCCGGCTGGCTGACTCTGGGACCCAGACCCGCCGCCGCAGGGGTGTTTCTGTCGCTACACAGCCCTCCCGGCACGTGACCTTCTGTGGGCGTGTCCGCCTCGGGGCCCAGGACCCAGGCTCGCGGTTGCGGTGGCCGCGTGCGCGCACACCCTGACGCGTGGCCCCGAGTGCGCAGGCGGGAGAGCCCCAGAGCCGGTGCGAGTTCCAGAACCCAGCTGCGCGCTGCATCCCGTCCTGGCCGGGGCCCCGCCAGACCCCTCCGAGGCCAGTGGACTGTTTTCCCGTAGTCTCACCTGGCTTCTTAGAAAGTATCTGAAATGAAGACGTGGAGTCCAGACGCCGCAGCGTTTTGATCCGTTTTCCTGCTTCCAGGGGGCGCGGTCACCGGGGAGAAGGAACCGCCAAACGCGGGCGGGGGGTCGTGCCGCTGGCGCTGTGCCCTGACTCCGGGGTCGGAGTGGCGGCTCCCATCGGAGGTTCTGTACCGAGAACCTGGACTTGGGTTTGCGTGGTGGGAGGAGAACGGACGTCAGAGGACCGGCAGCTTTCAGCACCCTGCCTTCCAGAGCTGCTGCCCCTCAGCCTGTGCTTGCGGACACGCACCCAGCGCCCGTGGGTGCAACACAGCCGCTTACGAGTCTGTAATGCCCTTGTTAGACTCTGGTCACCTGCCCACGTGCATGGGCCCGCGTGATGGCCGCGAGTTTCCTGGGCCTCGGCTGCCCTCCGCGGCCCGAGCGCTTTCTTGGCCGGCGTCCATGGCCGTTGGGATGGAGAAGGCGGCGCCCAGGTGAGGCGGGGCCAGTGCACTGAGACCAGGGCTCCGGGAAGGCAGGTGTGCTGCGCCTAAAGTCTCACCCTGCCCATGGCTGTGACCGCGGGCACGTGTCCATCCCAACAGGACACCCAACGCGGTCTTCCTTGAATACTAGGCTTGTCTGCTGGGCTCTCATTTTCTGTGCTTTTGTGTGACATCTGGGGGTTTTGTCAGCTCCCAGGTGGACGGGTCTTGCCGTCCTCATGGCCAGGCAGCCTGGTCACACTGCCCTTTGGGGACCATCTAGAAACATGGCGCTCTGGCTCCTTCTCAGCCTCGGTGGCCGCACCACGTGAAACTCGTTGCGGTCAGCGCTCCCGGAGGGAAGCAAAGAGCTCAGGGCGAGCGGAGCGTGAGCCGGGACCTGTTGTCCAGGGCCACGCAGCAGTGACCCCGGGCGTCACAGGGCTGGTCACAGGCTAAGAGCCAGGACTGAGGGGCTGCCGCTGTGCGCTCCGCTCCCGGCACTGGGCGCCTCACTCCCAACTCAGGCTCTAGCGGACGTGGCCGTGCCCGTGGCACTCGGAAGTTCCCAGGCCAGGAACTGAACCTGCCAGGCCACCAGGGAACTCCCCCGGTGACTTTTCGAGTCCAGAACCTATTATTTTTGGTCCTTAGAAGAGCTTCAGTCCAGGAGTTCCCTGGTGACACAGCAGGTTAAGGATCTGGCACTGTCACCGCTGTGGCTTGGGTTCTGTCCCTGGCCCGGGGAACCGTAGGCGCGGCCAAAAAACAAAGCTTCCATTGAGTTTCCAGGCTCAGTTCTGGTTTTAGGGTCAGGAGTCAGTCTCCCCGTCGCCCCCCACCCCGGGGCTCACTCTCCTCTCCCCCAGGGTCTCCTGGGTGGGCCAGGCCAGCCAGCTGGGGCCCCTCCAAACCCCGGCCGAGAGGTCCCTACCCCATCTCGCCATTTGCCGCGTGCACTGCTGCGTGGACCCCCGGCGCGGCCACGAGACGCCGGCTCATCCACAGGCTGCCTGTGGGGCCCCGTTCGCCTCAGTGTCTGTGGACCCCGCCGTGCAGTGCAGAGCACGTCACCGGAACGGAGCTGCGTGACCTCTGGACGCTGTCACAGCCTCACGTCGGTGCCAGCGGGATGTGCCCACTGCCGAGCCCGCGCCATCCCCTCGTGGCCTGCGTCCTTGTTGGCGGCCAGCCCGCGTAAGGGCAGGGACAGCACCTGCTCAGAGCTCTCCCGGAGTCGGCGCCCAGGGGGACGTTGCCCGGGAGACGCGGGTGTGTCCTGAGGTCCCCGAGGGCCCTCGGGTGTCCTTGTGAGGAGGACCTGGCCCCGCGCCCCAGCTCACGGAGGAGGCTCTCCCTCCAAGGCTGTGGCTTTCTTCAGAGCGTCCTTTCCAAGCCTCACCCTTGCCCTGCCCCCACGCGGGTCAGGGCGCCCGGGAGGCAGCTGCACAGCCTGACCTGGCCGGCGGCTCCTGTCCCCTCCCCGGGGCCCCGCCTTCTCAGAAGCCGACCTGCACGCCCGCCAGCCCCCTGTTCTCACCTTCCTTCCGGGGTGGACTTTCCGGAACGGTCGCTAAGAGGACGTGTTCGGTATCCAGGGATAACATTACTCCTGTCTCCCCACCTGGGCACCTCTGCCCCCGCCTCTGGGACACTTGGGCCAAATCCTTGTGCCACGGGCGGCTTGGGACCGTACCTGCCTTTATTTAACCATAAGGGACTTGGGGTATGGCATTGGCGTCAATACATAAATATAAATATAAATATAAATATAAATATAAATGCTAACATTTTACTTATTTATTTATTTTGGCTGTGCCTGTGGCACATGGAAGTTTCAGGGCCAGGGATCAAACCCACGCCGCAGTTGTGACCTGCACTGCAGCTGCAGCAACACCAGCTCCTTAGCCCGCTGCACCACAGGGGAACTCCCCAAACACTTGTTTATATGCCTTGAAGTCTGGATCCTGCCTCTGCGCCTTACCAGCTGTGTGACCTTGTGCAAGTTACTGGACCTCTCTGCCCCTTACCCCATAAAGCAAGGGAGAAACAACGCCTGCCTCCTGGGTCCTCAGGAGGATAGCAAGATAGCACCACACGTGCTGCAGTTTAAGGAGAGAAAGGTTCAATTAGACTGCATGAGAAGAGGAAGGACGGGGGGTCGGCTCTTGGGAATGCAGAGGCCAGAGAGTCTGACGTCTGCAGGCTGGGGCCGTGGGAAGCGCTGGCGCTGCGGCCTGGAGGCAGAATTCCCGCTTCCCCGGGACCCTCGGTCTTTCCCTCTTCAACCGATTGGACGAGGCCCACCTGCACCGGGAGGGCGGCCTGTTCTCTCGGAGTCTGCTGATCTGCAGGTTAATCTCCGCCACGGATCCCCTCAAATGACCTCCGGACGGCTTGAGCAAACATCTGGGCACCGAGGCCAGCAGGCTCAATCCCGAAGCAGCGCCGGACTTAGGGGCTTGGTCCCAGAAATGTACCCGCAGAGGGGCTTGGGGGAGCAGAACGCACGGCATGGGGGTGAGGAGGTGGGCTGGGAGTGAGCGCGGGCGGCCGACTGATAAAGGGAGCAGCCTGGCCAGAAGTTTCGCCTTTTCCTTCATTTTGCTTTTGGTTTAAAGGTGGGCTAGACCCCGGCAGTGAGGCTCGGGCTGCAGCCACTTTGAGCACCTGGGATCCTGCTAGACATGTACGTTCCTGGGCCCCTGGACTCTTGATGGGGCTCGGGGGGGGGGGCCCTCTGCGGTTAACAAGCCTTGGGGGCATTCCAGTGCAGCTCAAGTCTGAGCACCCCCTGGGTACACTTTTGGGCCTGAAGAGGGAGTGGCCAGGCCCAGGGGGAGCTGTGGTGCCTGGGAGACCGGCTACTCGCCCAGGTGTGTCTGTTGAGACCCAGGGGACGTGGCCTGGGGCTGTTGTTGCCCTGGGGCCAGCGCAAAGGCAGGTGCACCCCTGCACTCTGGGGCACAGGCCAGGTGACCCGAGTCGGAGGTGGCGGTCTCGATGGCGAGGGCCAGAGGCCACAGGCATGGCCGGGTTTGCTTCAGCTGCAGAAACCCAGGGTGCGTGTCCATAGGGACAGGCCCACCGTCTGCCCTGCGACCGCAGCACCAGGGCCTCACCCATTCATCGGGCTCCACTTGAACCACACAAAAGTGCTGGTACTCCGTGGGTATTGATGTGGAGGAAAAGGCAGCCGGTTCTTAGTTTTACCCGCACTTTCCGCGGGTGCGTCATCCTCCACGTCGCGCAGCTGTCTGTTTCTGGGTCTCTGAGCTCGGGGGGCAGACGCTGTCCACCGTCGTGCCCACCCCGGGCTGAAAGACACCTCGCCCGGATGTGAGCAGTGTCCACAGGAGCCGCCTGCTTGAATTTCCCAGGCCGCCTATGGAAGCGGGCATTTCCTCCTGAAACACCTCCATAAAGCCAACCGCAAAGGCTGGCCAGCCCCTGGCACGGCCAGACCCCTCAGGGTGCCCAGGCTGTTCTCGCGGGTCGGGGACGTAGCCGCCATGGCTGTGCACACGCATGACTGGCATCTGCGGGGAGCCGAGGTGTAGAATGTACTGGTGGCTTCGTGCCAACCCTGGCGAGGTCGCAGGGCCCCAGCCTGGGCGCGCGCCTCCTCCTGCGCCTGGCGTCCTCGGGACGGCGGCGGCGGGGGCAGCGGCTGGTGCAGGGCCGCCACCTGAGGACCCACTGACCCCCTGCCGTCCCCTGGGGCGGCCCGGCGGGCGGCATGCCGCGAAGCGAGCAGGGCGCGCTCGGCTGCTGCAGCTTCTGCACCTGCCCCGGGGCGGCTGCGGCTGCGGGTAAGGGCGGCGGGCACCCCTCCTCCCCCAGCTGCCCCTTCCCCTCGGGGAGGGAGTGCGCGGGACCGGGCTGGCGACGGAAGCGCTGCGAGCTGAGGTCCCCGCTCCCCGCGGAGGAGCACAGCCGCCGAGCGCCCTGCTCACCGCAGGGGTGCGCGCACGGGCCTGTCACCTGCACTCTGGGCGCCCAGGTGACGGCGGGGGTGCACTCGCGGGGCTCCCAGGTGGCCGCGCGGACGCACCGGGCGCGTGCAGCTTCCGCTTCCGCCCCGCAGCCCCCACCCCCACCCCACGCAGGGCTCGCCCCCTCGGCGGCGGCGGGGCTCGGGGACCAATCCCGGGAAGGCAGCGCGCCGGGCCCCCTCCCCGCCGCTCCCCCACCCCAAAGCGCCTCTGGCGCAGAGGCAGCGGGGCTGCAGGACCATCCTGTGTGCGGTCGGAGGATGAGGTTCTGGCTGAGAAATGAAGAGATGGCCCTGGAGGAAATGGTGCAGAGATTAAACGCCGTTTCCGAGCGCACTGGTAGGAGGAGCCGCCGGCCCTGAAGCCTGCGTGCTTGAGCTTGACATGTGCTGAATCTGGGGAGATGCGTGTCATTTCAGTGCAGCCGCCCGCGTTTCTTTTTCCAAGCAGAGCGATGGCGTTGGCCCGGCAGCCGACAGGCTCCCTGGCCGGTCCGCGTGACTTCGTCTGGCTGGGGAGGTGAATGGGACTGCAGACTGTGAGCTTCCTGGGAGACCCCAGGTTTGTCTGCGGAGCCTTGTCTGAACTCCGCTCGGCCCGCGTTTCGGCTGCGATGGTTGCAGTGGAGAAAGCTAGAAAGCTTACACGTTTATGGATGGAAAATAACGGGAGCCCAGGGCCTTTCGAGCTGGCGTGGGGCTGGTGGAGCGTCAGAAGCTCATTTAAGGAGGGAGAATCCAGATGGATAAGGTGCTCTTTTCTCCAGATAGAATTTAAACGTTTGAAGAAAGTGGTCCATGCACGGTGGGGGTTGGCGTGACTGGCGAGCATTTTCCGTGCCAGCTGAAGGGTGACTCCCAGTGAGCTTTGAGGGCAGTGCCAGTGGGGCCCGTGCCGGCTGTGCCGGGCCCCAGCTTTCGCTGGTGACTTTGGAGCCTTTCGCGGGTGAGTGCAGGGCACGTCGGCCTGGGCCGGCTCTGCTTGAAATGAAGAGGAAACAATCGAATGTCGTTGAATGTGGGTGGCCAGGTTTTTGCCTGATGTTGCCGTGCTGTGTTAGGGGCCGTCGCCTCATTGTCTAAGTAAGACTCTAGACAGAGATTAGCTTTGGCCGGGACTTGCTTTAGGCGTGACGGCCCCTCCCGTCTGTCTTACGTGCCAGCCCCCAGCAGATTCTGAGAGCAGAGCAGTGACTCAGCCGGCGTCGGCACACTGCTGCGTGTGGTGATCTAGCCAAGACTCTGGGAGACCTTCAGTTTTTAATGGTGATTTCTGTGATTAGAGCTACTGGATTTATGGTAAATTTATGGCTCAGAAACAAATAAACCCATTTTATACCATCTGGCCCTTGTTCTTAGGAAGGTGGCTTCTTTTTCTGCAGCTCCAGTCACGTTTGCTTGGTGCAGAACGAGGCGTGAAGCTGGGGCAAAGGACCGGGGAGCGCCTGCCGGGGGAGGGTACAGCCCGTGCCCTCTGCGCTGGTGGGGGGCGCAGAGCAGTGGGACCTGCTCCAAAGAGTGACGTCATCCCTGGGTTTCAGGACAGAGGCTCCTTCCCCAGCAGGGAGCTGCATCTGCACTTTGAATTGTGAGCAGGCTGCCTCCCAGGGGCGGGAAGGTGCTGGCCACCCACCGAATCGTGTGGCAAGCCGGGCCCTGCGTGGACCACGGCCTCGCTCTCCGTGGCAACGCCCATGCGTGTCCTTTGACCTGTCTGTGCTCCTGGCAGCCCAGATTTCACCCAGACTCTGAAATCCAGGTCGACTGATGTGGGTCCTGGGAACACCCAGGACGGCTGGGCGGGGGGCGAGGAGCCTGCCTCCCACCCGTCGTCACTGCTTCCTCCCCCTTCAGTTCAGACCCACTTTTCACTCAGGCAGCTCGGGAGGCTATGCGACACGGTGTCGGGCTGTGTGTCACAAGGTGTTGATACACGGCTGCCCGCTGAGCGTGGGCGGCCGCACGGGCTCCTGTGGGGATGGCGTGCAGGTCACTTAGGGCCACCAACCCCTGAATCCAAGTCCTTCCTCGGAAGAAGCGTCCTCTGTGACTGCATGGCTTCTGCCTGGCAGTCACAGTGGCCACCAGGATGTGGGTCCGCTTGCTGGCGTCGTGCTGCAGGCAGGGGTTCGGAGCTGAGGGTTGTGGGCTGCTTCGGGGCACAGAGCTGGCCCCCCGCGCCCCACCCTGGGCCAGCGGCATCTCCCCTCCGTCTGCTGTCCGGGCGCGCTGCTGCCTGGGTTTGGCTCCAGGTTCAGTGCTGACCCGCTCCTCCCGGACGCCCGTTACATGGCTCAAGCGGCCTCTACAGGGCGGAGCTCACTGCCTGTGTAGTCCGTGATTCTGCGTCTGCTGACCTTGAGAATTTAAATTCTCTCTACTCTCGAATCGCAAGGCCAGGAGCCCTCTCCAGTGGCCAGCGTGCCCCCTCTACATGGTAGAGCGCCTTTTCCAACCTTTTCGTAATTTTGGTTTTGTCTCTAGATTTGCAATAAGTGATGAAAGAGCAAGAAATACTTGAGAGAGAAAGGCTGGCGGGTCTGTTGAGCGTTTGCCAAAGGCAGGAGCGCAGTGCCTCCGACTACGGCGTCTGAGTCCTCTGAGGGGGCTCATCACAGGTTCCAGGGAAGCCGGGGCGGAGCCTGGGAATTTGCATTTTTAAGTTCTCAGCTGAAGCTGAAGGTGCTAGTCCAGGAACAAAACTTGGAGAACCGCTTAGTAGAAAAGTCTGTAAATCTGGTGCCGCCTTCTCCCCTGACTGACCTTGAGGGAAATACCGACTCCTCTCACGACGGATGGGGGGTGGAGGATGGAGGATGGAGGAGGCTGGGCAGGCAGATGGGTGGGAGATGAGCGGGCAGAGGGATGGGCAGATCAAAGGATGAGGTTGCAACAGTGAAAGTTTAGGCTGTACCCTGTTTCAAAGTCTGCACGCCTCCGGCGAGGACCAGCCCCTTTCAGCTCTTGGCACGCTGGAGGAGCGCCCTCTCCGTCCACTGGAGCGCTGGTGATGGCCGCCTGCCTCCGGCCGGCGCTCAGCCGGGGACTGGTGCTCCTTTGGTCTTCCTTCCTGCCCATTCAGTCTCATCTCTTTCACACTAACTTACCGCGATCTAAGAAGCCAGATTCAGTCCCTGTCTCAGCTGCCGGCACCGCCCTTGTCCTCTCTGCACCCCCCGGCCCCCGGCATGTGCCCACCCTGCCAGGGGCTCCTCTACTCCTGCTTGTGGGGGCTGGGGTGGGGGCTCCCTCCCTCCACATGGCGCAGCCCTGCTCGCCGCTCCCCCAGAGCCCTGCTTGGTGCCCGTGCCCTGCAGTGGGCACCCCGTGCTGCCCTCCCATCCCCCTGCAGCCTGGAGGAGCCCTCGCCCAGCATCAGTTGTATCTTGCAGGATGCTGGCAAAGCCAGTTTCTTACCAGTCTGGCTGCCTCCACTGGAATTAAGTGGCGAGAAAAGGCAGCACCACCCTTGGGTGCCGTTTGGACGACGTGCGGAGTGTGAGGGTTTCTGCCCGGGGGGTGGGCTGGCGGCGCCGAGACCCTGGTCCCAACCCCGAGGCCAAGCCCGTCAGTGTGCAGGGCCTCACCTGGGCCCCACCTGTGGAGCAGGTGGCGGAGGCACCGCTGGGGGGCGCCCAGCTCAGGGTCAGCACTTGGCCGCCACTGTCACAGGTTATTCAGCGGACGCCCCAGCGACCCCAGTGAGGGGCACTGAGCATCCTCCAGGCAGGGGAGGCGAAGGCTGCATCCCAGGGGAGGGGGACCGGCCCGGGCGCGGAGAGCAGGCGCCAGTCTGGCAGGAGAGGTGCCTTTCCCTACGGCCGGACCCCAGGCTCAGCGCGGAGAGGACCCCGCCTGGGGAGACGGCTCGCACCGCGGTTCAAGTCGAAAATACAGGAGAGCCGGTTGTTCTTTGTAGTTCTCGGGAGGCAGCGCCCTTTGTGCGTCCAAGCCAGGGTTCCCGCGAAGTCCCGGGCTCGCTGTACCCCGTCGTTAACCGTGTGACAGAGGCGAGCCCGGTCCCCAAGGCATGGCCCGTTTCTCATCTTTGTCGTCACCCCGAGCGGCTGCGGCACTTAATTCACTGAAGAAAAGAACTGGCGTCGTGGTTCGTTGACGACGCTGGGGCGAGGGCTCAGGGGTGCGACTCGGGGCCAGGGCGGCCACCCTTCGGCGAGGACGCTCCGTCTTTGCATCAGAACCTTTCAGTGTCCGGACTCCGGCCTCTAAGGAGGGGACACGCCGCCCGGTATTTAATGAAATGGGGAGAGTTGTCAGGTGTACACAGACGGAGGTTTCGCGATTTATCAGTTTCGTGACTTTACGCCTCCGTGGATTCTGCAGGGATTAAAGTTTTTACTGTTTTCTTGTCTGAAGCCTCACCCCAAGTGTTGACAGGGTCACTCGCTCCTGCGGACGCCCTCTGCACACACTCACTGGAGGCCCGGGGGCAGGCCCGAGGCCGGGTCAGCACGAGAGGCGTGCGCACCGCCACGGACGTGCCGCCGAGGCTCCGCCTGCGTCCGGAAGCTTCCCCGGGAGCAGCCCTCAGACACGACCTCCACTTAACGTGACGCTGTCAGCCTGAGCAGTTCACAGGCTGCGCGCCTGTCCCCGGCTGGGGGGAAGCCCTGTGTAGAATTGGGCTCCGCCACGTCCCCGTCTGTCTTGGAAAGGCTACTACAAGCACAGCTTAGGACCTTGTCATCTGTCGTGTGTGTTTGAAGAGATTTCTAAAGTCTCACGTCTGGGGCGTGCGTTCCAGACGTTGTCACGACTGGTCAGCTCGTTGTACTAAATCCTTTATTTCAAGAAGCTGAGAGTATCGCTTAGAAAGCTTGTTTTTAAGAGTAACCAGTTCCAGACTCTATAAAGGCCTGTTTCTCCACGATGGTTGAGTGCTTGGGTTACAGAAGCCACAGTTTTAGATTTTTGTCTCCGTCGATCGCCCAGCTCCCGGCACTCTGCTCCTTAGAGGGAAGACGTGTCGCTGGAAAGGACACACGCCATAGCTACGTGACGCTCCTGCTGAACGCGGATTGAAGGACGAGCCCACGGCTGCCTCAGGAGCCATCCCCGGATCCATCCCGAATCGGGCCGCAAGGTGGTGGCCAGGCAAGGGGGCGGGGACTCAGCGAGGGGCGGGGACTCAGCGAGGGGGCGGGGACTCAGCGAGGGG
>PVHT020000120.1:0-10022 GCA_004024745.2 Catagonus wagneri
GGATCCTAATAATTCACTATGGGATAATCAGCCTGCCAAATAGGTTAAAAGTTTGTTAAAGTTTTACTTTCTGATGTTTCTGCCTATTACAGTTGTGATGGGCGTGGAACCAACCGTATTCCCCACAGATGATCGCACACACGGGATTACGCTGTTCTAAAGTGAACAGCTGTTACCAAGGAAACTTCAGAAAATACTACACTTGCAATAGTGTGAAAGGGGCTCAGAGGAGGATATATTTTGACTTTTTAATGACTCCTCAGCTTCACTCAACGTATGCGTTCAGGTTTTGCCCTCAGACATTCCAAAACATTCTACAATGAGCTCAAGAGACAACAAATGATGGATGCTAAAACCTCTCAGGAAAGCCTTCTCTAAGATGAAAGAGACAGGCATGCATGTACTGCATCTTGGAGAAGACAAGGCAGGGCAGACGGATGGAAGGCAGAAGGGTTTGGAATATGTGGGGAGGGACATCATTGCTGTGGAACAAAGGTCGTCTGCCATCCTTCTTGGTGAGTAGAATACAAGGAGCTGGTTTCCATGGCTTCCCCCACTTCTGGAGCCTGGTACCCTCTCGGGCTATCTGCAAGACATTCTGCTCAATCTCCTTGGCATCTGGTTCCCATGGAGGAAGTTATCCGTAATGCTTGTCCAATCAGTGACTTTCCGCACCCAAGTCATGGTTTCACACCCATTCCACTTTTTTGTTTGTTTGTTTTTTAGGGCCACACTGGTGGCATAAGGAAGTTCCCAGGCTAGGGGTAGAATCAGAGCTGCCTCTGCCGACCACAGCCACAGCAACATGGGATCTGAGCCGAGTCTGCAATCTATACCACAGCTCACGGCAATGCCGGATCCTGAACCCAGCTGGATCCTTAACTGTGTCCTCAAGGATACTAGTAGCCAGGGATCAAACCTGTGTCCTCAAGGATACTAGTAGAGTTCATTACCACTGGGCCACAATGGGAACTCCCTCCCACCCATTCCCTTATAGGCTTATGGGTGACTTGCCTGTGTACCATACAAGATATGCAGTTCCTTCCTTGATGCTTTCTGGAAACTCATCCGGAAAATAACATTCTACCTACCATTTATGCCATTCTCTGCGCAAAGAGATTACATTAAATGGGAAAGACAGCTGTGAAACCCTGTCATTTGTATATCAATGGGATGAGTTTGATCGGAGGAGGCCAGGCACAGGGTGCTAAAGGCAGACAGGCAGGAACATCACAGGTCCATCTGAAAGCCTCAGTCAAGGCACAGAGCTGGGCATTTGCCAGACACAGGCAGGGAAAGGCATTCTGGATAGAGAGAACGGTATATGCAAACTCAGAGACATGAAAAAAATGCCATATTTGGCCAAAAGCCAAAATGTCTGTGTTGTTTAATAAATGTGTGTGTGCGCACGCATGTGTGTGTCATATTCTTACACACACCATAAGGCCGGGCCAGGGTGGAAAGGCCACGTGTGCTGCCTTGGAATTTGCATTTGGTCCCACACCAGTGAGGTGGGCTTTCAAGCAGTAAAGTGACATAATCAGTTCTGAGGTCTAGCAAGGCCACCCTAGTGGCAGAGGGGTAGCAGGGGAAGAGACTGGAGGCAGGGAGGCCAGGAGGAAGCAGCTGCAGCAGTTGTGGAAATGACAGAGGACATCAGGCCCAGCCAAGGTGGACGGTGAGCCAGCAGTACTCAGGAGCACTAAAAAGGAAGACACCATTGTAAATAACCTAAGTGATGAACAAGGAGGGAGCACTGAATATCCCTGAGTGCTGCTTCCCTGAGAAGCCACTGCCAAGTAGGGGTCAAGAAAACCGTGTGTTCAAGAGGATCGTTATAGGAGTTCCCATTGTAGCTCAGTGGTTAACGAACCCGACTAGTATCCATGAGGACATGGGTTCGATCCCTGGGCTTGCTCAGTGGGTTAAGGATCTGGCATTGCCGTGAGTTGTGGTGTAGGTCACAGACGTAGCTCGGATCTGGCATTGCTGTGGCTGTGGCATAGGCGGGGCACTGTAGCTCCGATTTGGACCCTTAGTCTGGGAACCGCCATATGCCTCGAGTGTAGCTCTAAAAAGACAAAAAAAAAAAAAAAAAAAGAGTATCGTTATAAAGTGGGCAGAGAGTTTTGCATTTTTTGTTCTTTGAAAGGAATAGTAAAATAGTTCCTTAAGAAAGGTTTTAAGACCACTAGTTTTGTTTTTGTTTTTTAATCAAGTGTAACTTCTGATCAAAGAGGTCTAGCTTACAGGGACTGATAAGGTGGAGGTAGAATATTTCCTTATTTCACTTTAGCTGAAGACATTTCAGTATGCTTTCGCACTGTTTTTTTTTTTTTTTTTTCCCTGCAATTAATCTGCCACCTCGTGGCCTAATGAGAAATTTCAGTTTTCATAGACTGGATAGGGAGGATGGATGAAGTAGGAATCAGTATTCATTTGGCTAATAGAAGCATCAGTATAGTACTAACCATCATGAATAACCCATCAATACAGGAGGGCCTTCCTCTGGCTATAAAATGCCCCTCTTACCTGCTATCCAGAAAACATTTTGTAATTTCCCTTAGAACTCTTGGAATAAGAGCTTGACTCAAAGACACGTCTTACATCTATATGTTTTTGACTCCATTCAATAAAAACTAGAATATGCTTTATATTTTAATGGGAAGAGAAATTGCCCTAAAAGCTACAGGGGACCATCTGCTTATTTTCAACTTACAAAATATTGCTTAAAAGTAATAAGGTGAATTTATAAACATAGAAGAAACCTGGATACGAAGAAAACACCCATTAAACTAAAATAAAAAGTGAACACAAGCTGATGAACGGCATCTCTTTTCTCTGGCCAAGTCTTGAGATCAGTGTTTAATAACTGATCTCGAGAAACTGAGAGGAGTGCTTGTGTGGGACATGAGTGGTCCTTGAATGGAATCACTTGGATTCTACACAGAACAAATAAGCAAGGGTCCCCATCCAAAGGCATCTCCTTAGTCAGGAGTGCAGTGCAGCAAGGTGGGAATGGGGCGTGCCCAGGGTTCTGCTGGCCTCTGCTGTGCAGACCTTTAACCTTTTAGTTGTTGGATAACAGTGAGGCTAGGAGGGGAGTCCCAGAGAATGGATGGGCTGGGGCGCTGGAAAGCCAGACTAGTGTACACTGGCTGAGTCTTAGTCCTGCTCTTAGTTGCCTATTCTCAGCCCCCCAAATGCTGCCCAAAGAAAGGTGTCTTTTATTTTAATTGAGCGATAACTGCATATATAGTCCTGTTCGTTTCAAGTGTAAAACACGATTCGATATTTGCATATATTGCAAAATGATGAGAGATGTTTTTCAATAGTTATATTCTTCTAGTACCTTATTTACAATATAAAAATCACTAACATAGATGTGGCCAGTTTATTTTTGCTGTACTGTGAAGCAGGGGTATCCCAGGCCAATTAAAAGCACTAAAAGATTTTTAAAGGATATTTCAGCCATCTAGTTGCTAGTGATTTTCTGGTTTCTATTTCTTTTTTTAAAAATGATTTTATTTTTTCCATTTGAGTCAATTTACAGTTATTTCTTCTTCTTCTTCTTCTTTTTTCTTTTTACAGCTGTACCTGTGGCATACGGACGTTTCCAGGCTAGGGGTGAAATCAGAGCTGCAGCTCCCAGCCTATGCTACAGCCATTGAAACACCAGATCTGAGCCACATTCACGATCTAAAGAGAAGTTTGGGGTAATACAAGATCCTTAACCCACTGAGTGAGGCCAGGGATCTAGCCCGCATCTTCACAGAGACAAGGTTGGGTCTTTAACCTACTGTGCCACAGTGGGAACTCCTGTTTTTATTTCTGTATCTACATTTTAATATGATTACACAACTGTCATTAATTCTAACAACAATTTTGGTCAGTCCTCTTGTTTTCTAGGTCTGAGTATGTTGTTCACAGTGATAATTTAGTGTCCTCCATCCTAACAGTAATTTTCCAAATTTGTTAGCTATCTTAAGTAATCATAAACCGCATAACTTCTTCCTGAATTTGGTAATAGTTCATTAGCAACAAGACTCAATTACTCTTTTAATATACAAAAGGAATGAAATTTTGAGACATTGTATGATTTCTAATTTTTTTTCCCACTAATTTAGAGTATTGGCTTCCCCCTCTGTCCAGACGATCATGATGGTGATGATGATGATTTTTACTCTATTTACAACCTGTCAAAGATTGTGAGAGCTGGAAGGAAACTGAAAAGAAGCTGAGTCCACTCAGCTGCTGTTTAAGTCATGTCTGTTTTAAAAACCCTAGTTGGTTTTGATCCATTCTGTATAAACACTGATAGAAGGGACAGGGGAACCGATTAATATGTACAGAATCACAGAAAATATTACAGAAATGATATGGAAATAAAAGGGATGACTTGTGATCCCAGAAAGAGAAGAAAGTGAGGCAGCAGGCATGGCTGGAATTGGGTCCAGGAGGCTGGGACAGAGGTAGGTTGGCTGGAGGTGCAGGTAACAAAAGATGAAGGAAATCAGATAAGATGAAGGCTGTAGGTAAGCCTACATCTGGGTGAGCTAAGGGGCAAACAGCCTAGACTGGGGAAAGACACAAAGTAAGTACAGGGCTCAGTCACCTACCTTAGAGTTTATCATCTGTTGGGAAGCGTGTGTGGGTGAGGGAGGAAGTTTTACAGATTCTGCTCTCAGCAACGTAATGAAGTGGAAAAGCAGGTGGTGACCTGATGTAGATCAGAAATTCTCAAACTTGGGTGCAGATGAGAGTTTCTGGAGAGCTTTGAAAAAATCCTAGTGCCCGGCACCCTCCTCTCACTCTGGGAGTGGAACCTAAGCACTGCACTGTTTTTTTTTTTTTTTAAGCTCTTTGGGTGACTCCAGGGTTCAGCCAAAGCTGAGAACCTCGGGCGTAGAAAACATGAGATTTCTTCCCTTGGCAGGTAGAAGGGTGATGTCATCTTAGAAGATGAGAGGTGACATATCTATTGGCCTGCCCTTCCCAGCCCCAGAAAAGAGGTAGTCTTAACCTGAAAGTAGCACTTGATTCAATTCTGACCAAGTCCTGGACTGTATTAAGAGCTCAGTTCTTACGAGCTAGTGGGAGGGCTGGGACTAATCAGGCCATCATAAACACACACTTTATCCCCAGGGCATCTCCAGGCTCAGAGAGCCACAACATTTTCCCCTCTCCTAGTGTCCCCGTGACTGACGTTTCTTGCTTCATTCCTATACCTTCCGGAACTAGAATTGTGCTCAGCACGTGCTCAGCCAATGTTTACTGGGACTCCCTTCCCAAGGGCGGGTGGTGGTCCTTTGCTGCCGGTTACTAGCTGAGCACCTCCTGAAGCCTGATGGATGTCTTGTCTCCTCTGGATCACCAGATTGGACACATCTGGTGTTAATCCCAGCATGAAAAGAGCTGAGGTTCCAGAATCCCCTGGGAAAGGGGATTTGCGTGACCAGCCCCTTCCACTTGGGGCCATCCCATGTCTGAGTAATTTCCTGAACATCCCATGGTCTCAGTTGCCTCCCCCTTCCTACTGGCTCACTGCTACCTCAGAACTGAGGCCAAACGGTCAGAGCTCAAAATCAAGCCAGCCTAGCTCGTGGGAGGATAAAACCTGAGTGCTCCCGGGGGACTCGGTCTGGTGACTAAGAAAACTGTGAGATGGTCCTTGAAGGTCACACGGTGAATGCATCACCTAGAGTCACCCTGAAGGCTTCTGAAGGAAAGAAAAAGCTGGGGGCAAAGGAGATGTGAGTTATGAAAGTAAAAGAACTGCCAAGTAGAGAGGCACTCTGCTTAGAGGATTGTCTAAAGCAAAAGTACGGTGAGGCGCGATGGATCTTCCCATAACCACAGCAGACATCACATTGATTGCAACGTTCTTGCCTGCTGCACCCAGACTTGGACTTAAAATCTATCTCGAAATAGTCTTCCAGGTATTCACCACGAGACAGAGTTGTCCTACAAGTTGAAAACTAAGCACCACCCTGGATCTAAGTGAAGAAAACACCTTTGTTCTTCCTAAGCCGTCATAATATGGGCATGCATGGGAGAAGGCAGATGAGAAGAGGAAACCAGAGAAGAAGGCTGAGCTATGGAGAAGCAAACCCATTTATTAAAAAGAATTTAACACTTTTTCTATTTAATTAGGACCAAGTCACACAATCCCATAATCCCTTCCTTCTTTTATTCCCACCTCCTCCCCCCCCACCAAATGACTGATGTGCTGCTGAATGAAAAAGGAACACAGCTTCCCTCCTGGTGGCAGGCAGCCTGCCAAGTCTAGGTTGTGGACAGGAAAGGTGATTGCGGATAGTCACGGGACTCAGAAGCAGCCAATGGTGCCTTTTAGAATCTGACCTGTGATCCTGCCCCAACCTCTGCAAATGCTTTGGGTTCTGCAGGCACCAAATGTCCCCTGGGCATGTCCTTTTTCTCAAAGTCAAACAAAACAACAACAACAACAATAAAAACCCAGGAGGCTGTTTCACCCAGCCCCATGAAAGAGAAAGAAAAAAATACTAGAAGCTGAAAGACTGCATTCAGTGTAGTTTGACATAGGGATGGGGGTAGATTAAATTTAAATGCTTATACCATCCCTTTAGAAATTACCTAGTACAGCCCGGCAGGTATTCCTGATTAAGGCTGGTCCCATAACTCCAAAAGTTTGTACAATGTATCCACTTGGATGTCCTGTTGTCACCTGTGATACCACCATTCTCCCAATCACCCCAAACTGAAATTTCAGAGTCGTCACTGATACTCCTTTCTCCTTAATCTCCAGCATCTAACTGCCTCAATGTCCAATAGATTCTCCTCTCAAAATGTCTCTAGATCCACTCCTTTCTCTTTCTATCTATGACTGTCCGTATCCTCATTGCTTCATCCCTGGATTACCCTAGCCACCGGTCTCACTCACCCTCCAGCTTCAATCCCTCCGTCCCAGAGCAGTATCCCTAAACTCAAAATTTATCTTTTCACTACCATAATCAATACTCTCCAAGGGAGTTCCATGCTGACATTCTAAACCTAAAACCCTCTGGGCTGCCACCTCAATAATCAGTCACTACATTGCCTATGGACCTCATTTCTAACTTTTTCTTAATGGTGCACACGTGCTCCCCAAATCCTGTTTCCATATAGACAGTGAGCCCTTGCTTGATGTACAAGTGGCCTTCTGCCTGGCTTTTAGCACCAAGCGGAGGTTCAAGTGAGACTCCTGAAGCTTTGCATGTTTCTACAAGACCTCCCCGCCTTTACCTCACAACTACCATCATGGCTACTTTCATTCTGCTCTTGAATTGACGTTTTCAAGGAATACACTGAAAGCAAATTTTTGTTTCCTAAGCATTGTTTGTGTTTGTATCCTCAAAATATATGTAAGGCGCTAAAAGAAAAAAGCTGTCTATGCAGAGCTACACACTAGGATAAGGGGAGATTAAGAAGAGAGGAGGGGAAGTTCCTGTTGTGGCGCAGCACAAATGAATTTAGTATCCATGAGGATGCAGGTTTGATCCCTGGCCTTGCTCAGTGGGTTAAGGATCTGGACTTGCTGTGGCTGTGGTATATAGGCTGGCAGCTACAGCTCCGATTAGACCCCTAGCCTAATCCATATGCTGCAGGTGCAGCCTTAAAAACAACAACAACAAAAAAAAAAAAGAAAGAGAGGAGGGTGGGGGCAGCATCATACTGGCATAAGATATGCCTTTCTTTTTCTTTTTCATCACTTTATTTTTTTTTTATTAAAGTACAGTTCATTTACAATGTTGTGCCAATTTCTGCTGTAGAGCAAAATGACTTAGTTATACAAACATATAAATTCTTTTTTATTATGTTATACATATATATGTATAACATATTATATGTTATACATACATATACATTCTTTTTTATTATTAAAAAACAATGTTCTATCCAAGGAGATTAGATATAGTTCCCCGTGCTATACAGTAGGACCTGTACTGGTACCTGTACTTGATTATTCATTCTATATGTAATAGTTTGCATCTACTAACCCCAAACTCCCAGTCCATCCTACTTCCTCCCCCCTCCTTCTTGGCAGCCACAAGTCTGTTCTTTATGTCTGTCTGTCTCTTTCTGTTTTGTAGATGGGCTCATTTGTGCCATATTTTAGATTCCATATATAAGCAATAACATGGTACTCGTCTTTCGCTTTGTCTTACTTCGCTTAGTATAACTGCTAGTTGCATCCATGGTGCTGCAGATGGTGTTATTTTGTACTTTTTATGGCTGAGTAGTATTCCATTGTATGTATGTATATTCCACATCTTCTTAATCCATTTCCATGTCTTGGCTATTGTGAATAATACTGCCATGAACACACGAGTGCATGTATCTTTTTGAATTACAGTTGTGTCTGGATGTATGCCCAGGAGTGGGATTGCTGGATCATATGGTAGTTCTATATTTAGTTTTTGGAAGAACTTTCATACTGTTTTCCATACTGGTTATACCAGCATCCCTCAGTTTTGTCCCACCCCTCAACAACAACAGTGTAGTATCTATCCACAGACAGAAGTGCCTTTAAGGAAGCTATGGGATCCAGCATCATATGCCAAGGGGCCTGGGAGGAGTCTCACCCTCCAAAGGGTTGACAGACATTAGTTCTAGCTGTGAACGCTGTGGTGGCCCATGAACTGCCTTCTCTTGGTAATGATTTGGGAACCTCTGTGAAAATACTTGAGAGAATCATTAACTAATGAGAGAGACTTTGTGGAAGTTCCAGCTTCCAGAGGAGAAATTCCAGCACTCCAATGGAGGAAAAAAACAAATTAACTAATTTAAAAAATAGTTTTGGATGCACTGGAAAGGGTAAGAATAATTTGTCCTTACCTGCATCACCCCTTTCCCAAAATGGCACAGCTTAGGGTCCAGGAAGATGTTCCTTGGCCCTTGATTTATCCCGCAGGCGAAAAGGAGAGCATGTGACTGACACTCTGCTTTCCCCAGTGTGCAGGACACCTCCAAAGGGCTCCTTTATCTTACCCCACATGGGGTACTAAATTAAGAGCTCTATGATTTGGAGGGTGGGAAAAGGTAGAGAGAACAGCAGACAGAACTCTTAGAGTTCATGAAAGTGACACAGGTCCTAATTGCCTTGTGGATTCCATCCAGAAGCCCATCCATAGCTGCTGGGAGTGCCTTACCCATAAATTAACCTCAGCTGGCCCACAGGCACCCATAGTGCTCCACATGCTTCACCACCATCCATACCACCAAACCTGTGGCCAGCTCCTTGTGTGGCCTGAGTGAGCTTTGGCAGATTGCCAGTGAACACACACAGAAAGCTGGCTACCTTGTAGGCCAGAGGAGCTTTAGGGTCTCATGTGAGCAAACAAAAGAGAGGTTGTGAACATTGGGCCCGGTGCATTGCAGGATCCAGAGAAGGTGTACAGGCTTAAGACTTCTGCCACAAGAGGGAGCAAGAAGCACGGAGCAGATGTACACAGAAGGTCAGAAATAGCCTCAAAATTTCTATCAGGGTTGAGAGAAGGTACCTCTCTCCTAAATGCAGTTAGTAAAGAATGCAGGAGGTGGCTGGTACTTCAAGTACAGTGAAAAATGTCAAAGAACATGAAAAATCAAGGTAACATGACACCACGAAGGAATCACAACACTCTTTTGGTAATGAATCCAAAGATATAGAGAGCTTTAAAAAATATAAAAAAAGATATATCTATATCTATATAGATATAGATGTATAGATATAGATATAGATATCTAAATAGCTGGGTTACTTTGCTGTACAGCAGAAATTGACACAACACTATAGATCAACTATAATAAAAATGTTTTAAAAATATCCAAAGATAAAGAGAACTATGGTTTACCTGACAAAGAATTCAAAATAGCTGTTGAAAAGAAACTCAATGAGCCACAAGAAAACACAGAAAGACAATTCCTAAGACTTAAACAGGAAGGAATGGAAAATATAAACACGCAAATTACCAGCAATGAAACTGAATTAGTAGTTTAAAAATCTTTGAGGAAAAAAAAAA
>PVHT020000126.1:22962-45151 GCA_004024745.2 Catagonus wagneri
GATCCATGTGTGCATCATCGGCGATCATCGATCCGCGCGCATGTCATCCGCATTTGTCGATCTGAGTGCATGTCGTTGGCATTCGTCGATCCGCACGGTCATCATCGGTGATCGTCGATCCGCGCGAGTGTCATCCGCGATAGTCGACCTGAGTGTTGTCATTGGCGTTCGTCGATCCACGCACACGCGTCGTCCATGTTCGTCGATCCGCGCATGCGTCGTCGGCGTTTGTTGATCTGCGTGCCCATCCACGGCGTTCGTCCATCCACACATGCATCGTCGGCGATCATCGATCCGCGCGCGTGTCATCTGCGTTCATCGATCTGTGTGCACGTTGTTGGTGTTCATCGATCCGCGCACACGCGTCCTCCGTGTTCGTTGATCTGCATGCGTGACTTGTCGGCGTCGTTGATCCGTGCACACGCATCATCCGTGTTCATCGATCCGCAGGCATGACATCGGTGTTCGTCGATCCGCACGCACATCATCGGCGTTCGTGTGTCCGTGCGCGCGTCGTTGGCATTCACACTTCCGTGCGCGCGTCGTCGGCGTTCGTCGATCCGCGCGCACATCGTCGACTTTCGTCGATCCGCGCGGGCGTCATCAGCGTTCGTCGATCCGCGTGCACGTGTCATCGGCGTTCGTCGATCCGCGTGCACGTCATCGGTGTTTGTCAATCCGAACGCAGGCGTCATTGGCATTTGTTGATCTGCGCGCGCATTGATGCCGATCGTCGATCCGAAGTGCGCATCGTCGGCGATCGTCGATCAGCGCGTGCGTCATTGATGTTCATCGACCCGCACGCATGTCATCCGCGTTCGTCGAACTGAGCGCGTGTCGTTGGCGTTCGTCGATCCACGTGCGCGACGTCGGCGTTCGTCGATCCGCGCGCGCGTCATCCACGTTCGTCGATCTGCGCGCGCGTCATCCACGTTTGTCGATCTGCACGCGACGTCGGTGTTCGTCGATCCACGCGCGCGTCGTCGGCATTCATCAATAAGCGCTCGCGCGTCATTGGCGTTCGTCGATCCACACGCGCACGATGTCAGCGTTCATTGATCCGCCTGTGCGCGTCGTCGGCTTTTGTAGATAAGCGCGCATGCGTCATTGGCGTTCGTTGATCCGCCTGTGCGCGTCATCGGCTTTTGTCGATAAGCGCACGAGCGTCGTCGGCGTTCATTGATCCACGTGCGTGCGACTTTGACTTTCGTCTATAACCGCGCGTGTGTCTTCGGCGTTCGTCGATCCGCGCGTGCACATCTTTGGCGTTCGTCGATCTGCACGCGCGTCATCTGCGTTTGTCGATCCGCACGCGGCGTCGGCGTTCTTCGATCTGCGGGCGCATCATTGGTGATCGTTGATACTCGCGCGTGTCTTCGGGGTTCATCGATCCATGCACGCGCATCTTTGGCATTTGTTGATCTGCACGCGCGTCGTCCGCGTTCGTCGATCTGTGCGCGTGAGTCATGGGCATTCGTCGATCCGCATGCGCGTCATCGGCATTCGTCAATCTGCGTTCACGTCATCGGTGTTCATCGATAAGCACGCGAGCATCGTTGGTGTTCGTCGATCCGCTCGTGCGTCATCCATGTTCGTCAATCTGCACGCACGTTGTAGGCAATCGTCGATCTGCGCGCGCATCATCAGCGTTCGTCGATCCGCATGTGTGCGTCATCGGCGTTCGTCGATCCGCACGCGTGCGTCGTCGGCGTTCGTCGATCCGCACGTGAGCGTCATCGGTGTTCGTAGATCTGCGCGTGCGCATCGTTGGCATTCGTCGATCCGCGCGTGCATCATCGGCGATCATTGATCTGCGCATGCGTCATCCGCGTTCATCGATCTGAGTGCGTGTTGTTGGCGTTTGTCGATCCGCGCACACGCGTCCTCAGTGTTCGTCGATCCACGCGCGTGACTCTTCGGCGTTCGTCAATCCGTTCACACGCGTCATCCGTGTTCGTTGATCTGCACGTGCGACGTCGGCATTCGTTGATCCGCGCGCACATCAGCAGCGTTCGTGGGTCCGTGCGCGCATCGTCAGCGTTCACACATCTGCGTGTGCGTCATCGGCGTTTGTCGATCTGCTCACGCGTCGTCGACTTTCATCGATCCACGCGTGTGTCGTCGGCGTTCGTCGATCCGCGCGTGCGTGTCATCAGCGTTTGTCGATCCGCGCATGCACGTCTTCAGCGTTCGTCGATCCGCGTGCGCACGTCATCAGCGTTCATTGATCTGTGCGCACGTGTCGTCGGCATTCGTCGATCCGTGAGCGCATCGTCGGCGATTGTCGATCCGCAAGCGAGTCGTCGGCGTTCATCGATACGCGTGCGCGTCTTCGCCTTCGTTGATCCGCATGTCCGTCAAGGGCGTTTGTCGATCCGCGCGCACGTGTTGTCGGCATTCGTCGATAAGTGCGCGAGTGTCGTCGGCGTTCTTCGATCCACGCACGCGTCATCAGCAATCATCGATCCGCACGTGTGCATCATTACCGTTCATCGATAAGCACGCGTGCGCCATTGTCATTCGTCGATACGCACGCACATGTCATCGGCGTTCGTCGATAAGCACTCGCGGGTCATCGGCGTTCGTCGATCCGCGTGTCCACGACGTCGGCGTTCGTTGATCCAATCGTGCGCGTCGTCAGCATTCATCGATCCCCACGTGCGTGTCATCGGCTTTCGTCGATCCGCACGCTCGACGTCGGCGTTTGTCGATCCGCGCGCATGAGTTGTCGGCGTTCGTCGATCCATGTGCGCATCATCGGCGTTCGTCGATAAGTGTGCGAGCGTCGTCAGCGTTTGCCGATCCGCGTGTTCATCTTTGGTGATCATCGATCCACGCGAGTGTCATCTGCATTCATTGATCTGAGTGCGCGTCATTGGGGTTCGTCGATCCGCGCACACGCGTCATCCGTGTTCGTCGATTCACGCGCACATCGTCGGCGTTTGTCGATCCGCGAGCGCATCGTCGGCGTTCATCGATCCGTGTGGGTGTCGTCGGCGATCGTTGATCCGCGTGCGTGTCATCCGCGTTCGTCGACCTGAGTGCGTGTCGTTGGCGTTCGTCGACTCCCGCACACGCGTCATCCGTGTTCGTCGATCCGCATGCTCGTCGTCAGCGATCGTCAATCTGCTCGTGCGTCATCTCATTTGTCAAACTGCGTGTGCGTCGTCAGCGTTCATCCATCCACGCACGTGTCGTCAGCGATCATTGATCCATGTGTGCATCATCCGCATTCATCGATCTGCGTGCACGTTGTCGGCGTTCATCGATCCGCGCGGGCGTCGTTGGCGTTCATCGATCCGCGTACGCATCGTCGGCGTTCATCAATCTGTGCGTGCGCGAAGTCGGCGTTCGTTTATCTGCGTGCGCGTCGTCGGTGATCATCGATCAGCACGCGCGCTGTCGGCGTTCGTCGATCCGCATGCGCGTCTTCGCCTTCGTCGATCCGCACGTGCGTCATCAGCGATCGTCAATCCTCGCGTGCGTTGTGGGCGTTCGTTGATCCATGCGTGCGCGTCATCGGCATTCGTCGATAAGCGCACGAGTGTCGTCGGCGTTCTTCGATCTGCGCGCGTGTCGTCGGCGATCATTGATCCACGTTCGCGTGTCATTACCCTTCGTCAATAAGCACGCGTGCGCCGTTGGTGTTCATCGATCCGAGCGCACGCATCTTCGGCGTTCGTCAATCCGCGCACGCGTCGTCCATGTTCGTCGATCCGCACGTGACATCTGCGATCGTTGATCCGTGCGCGTGTCCGCATTCGTCGATCCGCGCATGTGAGTCATGGGCATTCATCGATCCGTGTGCGCGTCGTCGGCGATCGTCAATCTGCACGCGCGTCATCGGCATTCATCGATCTGTGTTCGTGTCGTTGGCGTTCATCGATAAGGGCGCGAGCATCATTGGCGTTCGTCGATCCGCTCGTACGTCGTCAGCGATCGTCGATCAGTGTGCGCGTCATCCACGTTCGTCGATCCGCGCGCACGTCGTAGGCAATCATCGATCTGTGCGTGCATCATCAGCGTTCGGTGATCCGCGCGTGCGCGTCGTTGGCGTTCGTCGAACCGCACACGCGCGTCATTGGCGTTCATCGATCCACACGCGTGCGTCGTCGGCGTTCGTCGATCCGCACGCGCGCATCATCGGCGTTTGTCGATCTGTGCGCGTGCGTCATCGGCATTCATCGATCTGCGCACGCGTGTCGTCGGTGTTCGTCGATCTGCGCGCGCATGTTGTCGGCATTCATCGATCCGCGAGCGCGTCGTCGGCGATCGTCGATCCGCAAGCGAGTCGTCGGCATTCGTAGATACACGTGCGCGTCTACACTTTCGTCGATCTGCGCGTGCGTCTTTGGCGATCGGAGATCCGCACGTGTGTCATGGGCGTTCGTCGATCCGCACGCACGCGTCGTCGGCGTTCGTCGATAAGCGCGCAAATGTCGTCGGTGTTCTTCGATCCACGCACGTGTTATCGGCGATCGTCAATCCACACGCGCGCGTCATTACCGTTCGTCGATAAGCACGCGTGCGCCATTGGCGTTCGTCGATACGCATGCGCATGTCATCGGCGTTCGTCGATAAGCGCTCGCGGGTCGTCGGCGTTCGTCGATCCGCGTGCACACGATGTCGGCGTTCGTCGATCCACTCGTGCGCATCGTCGGCATTCGTCGATCCCCACGCGCGCGTTATCGGCTTTCGTCGATCCGCATGCTTGATGTCGGTGTTGGTTGATCCGCGCGTGTGAGTCGTTGGCGTTCGTCGATCCATGTGCGCGTCATTGGCATTCGTCGATAAGTGTGCGAGCGTCATCGGCGTTTCTTGATCCGCGTGTGCATCGTCGGCAATCATCGATCTGTGCACCTGTCATCCGCATTCGTTGATCTGAGTGCGCGTCGTTGGGGTTCGTCCATCCGTGCACACGTGTCGTCTGTGTTTGTTGATCCATGCGCGCGTCATCGGCATTCGTTGATCCGCACATGCGTCGTCGGCATTCGTCAATCCGTGTGGGCGTCGTCGGTGATCATCGATCGCGCGCGTGTCATCCGCGTTCGTCGACCTGAGTGTGTGTTGTTGGCGTTCGTCGATTCCCGCACACTCGTCATCCGTGTTCGTCGATCCGTGCGTGCATCGTGGGCATTTGTTGATCCGCGCACCCGTCCTCGGTGTCTTCAATCCACGCATGCATCATCGGCGATCGTCGATCCGCACGCGTGTCATCCGCATTCGTTGATCTGAGTGTGCGTCGTTGGGGTTCGTCGATCCACGCACACGCGTCATCCATGTTCGTCGATCCGTGTGCACATCTTCGACGTACGTTGATCCGTGCATCCGTCATCGGCGTTCATCGATCCGCCCGTGCATCATCGGCGATCGACGATCCGCGTGCGTGTCAGCCATGTTCGTTGATCTGAGTGTGTGTCATTGGCGTTCGTCGATCCACGCACACGTGTCATCCGTGTTCGTCGATCCACACGTGTGAGTCGTCAGCGTTCATTTATGTGCGTGCGTGTCATCCGCGTTCATCAATCTGAGTGCATGTCATTGGCGTTCGTCGATCCGCGCACACGCATAATCCGTGTTCGTCGATCCACGCACACGTGTCATCCGTGTTCGTTGATCCGCACGTGCGTCATCTGCGTTCATCGATAAGCATGCAAGTATCGTCGGTGTTCGTCGATCCACACGCGCACGAGGTCGGCGTTCGTCGTTCCGCTCGTGCGCGTCGTCGGCGTTCGTCGATAAGCGCACGCACGTCTTTGGCATTTGTAAATCCACGCGCGCGTCGTCGGCGTTCGTCGATACATGCGCGCGACGTCGGCATTCGTCGATCCGCGTGCACGTCGTCGGCATTCGTCAATCCCCATGCGCGTGTCATTTGCGTTCATTGATAAGCGCACGAGCGTCGTCGGCGCTCGTCATTCCACGTGCCTGCGTCATCGACTTTAGTCTATAAGCGCGCGTGCATTTTCAGCATTCGTCGATCCGCGCGCGAGCGTCGTCAGCGTTCGTCGATCCACGTGCTCGTCATCAGCGATCGTCAATCTGCTCGAGCGTCATCGGTGTTCGTTGAACTGCGTGTGCATCGTCAGCGTTCGTCCATCGGCGCACGTGGCATCGGCGATCGTTGATCCACGTGTGCGTCATCCGCGTTCGTTGATCTGCGTGCGCGTCGTCGGCGTTCGTCGATCCCAACGCGTGCATCATCATCGTTCATCGATCCGCACTCGCGCATCATTACCGTTTGTCGATAAGCACGCGTGCGCCATTGGTGTTTGTCGATAAGCGCTCACGCGTCGTCAGCTTTCGTCGATCCGCACGCGCGTCATCCGTGTTTGTCGATCTGCACACGACGTCAGCGTTCGTAGATCTGTGGGCGCGTCGTTGGCGATCATCGATCCGCGCGCACGTCTTCGGCGTTTGTCGATCCGCACGCGCACGTCGTCGGCGTTCGTCGATCCGCACGCACGCATCGTCGGCGTTTGTCGATCCGCGAGCGCGTCATCAGCGATTGTCAATCCGCAAGCGAGTCGTCGGCATTCGTCGATAAGCGTGCGCATCTTCACCTTCGTCGATCCACGCGTGCATCGTTGGCGATCGTCGATCTGTGTGCGCGTCGTCGGCTTTCATCGATCCGCACGCTAAACATTGGCGTTTGTCAATCCGCGCGTGTGAGTCATCGGCGTTCGTCGATCCGTGTGCGCATCATCGGCATTCATCGATAATGTGCGAGCGTCGTCGGCGTTTGTCGATCCGCGTGTGCATCATCAGCGATCATCGATCCGCGTGAGTGTCATCTGCATTCGTTGATCTGAGTGCGCGTCGTTGGGGTTCGTCGATCCGCACACACGCCTCGTCTGTGTTCGTCAATCCACGCACGCGTCGTCGGCGTTCATCGATCCACGCGCACGTTGTCGGCATTCGTCGATCCGCATGGGTGTGGTCGGCGATCGTTGATCCGCATGCGTGTCATCCGAGTTTGTCGACCTGAGTGCGTGTCGTTGGCGTTTGTTGATTCCCGCACACGCGTCTTCCATGTTCGTCGATTGGTGCGCGCATCGTTGGCGTTTGTTGATTCACGCACCCGTCCTCGGCATTCGTCGATCTACACATGCATCATCGGCGATCATCGATCCGCACGCGTGTCGTCCGCGTTCGTCGATCTGAGTGCGCGTCGTTGGCGTTCGTCGATCCGCGCACACGTGTCGTCTGTGTTCGTCGATCCGCGTGCGCGTCTTCGGCATACGTTGATCCACATGCCCGTCATCAGCGTTCGTCGATCCGCGCGTGCATCGTCGGCGATCGTCGATCCGCATGCGTGTCATCCTCGTTCGTCGATCTGAGTGCGTGTCATTGGCGTTCGTCGATCCGCGCACATGCATAATCCGTGTTTGTCGATCTGCACGTGCAACGTCGGCGTTCATTGAACCGCTCGTGCGTGTCGTCGGCGTTCGTTGATACGCGCGCGCGACGTCGGCGTTTGTTGATCCGCGTGCATGTCGTCGGCGTTCGTCGATCCCCACGCGTGTGTCATTTCCGTTTGTCGATAAGCGCACGATCGTCATCAGCATTTGTCATTCCACGTGCCCGCATCGTCGACTTTCGTCTATAAGCGCGCGTGCGTTTTCGGCATTCGTCGATCTGCACGCGATCGTCGTCAGCGTTCGTCGATCCACGTGCTCGTCGTCAGCGATCGTCAATCTGCTCGCGCGTCATCTCGTTCGTCGAACTGCGTGTGCGTCGTCGGCGTTCGTCCATCTGCGCACGCGTCGTCGGCGATCGTTGATTCACGCGGGTTTCATCCGCGTTCGTCGATCTGCGCGCATGTTGTCTTCGTTCGTCGATCCGCACGGGCGTCGTTGCCGTTCGTCGATCCGCGTACGCGTCGTCGGCGTTCATTTATCTGCGTGCACGTCGTCGGTGATCGTCCATCCGCATGGGCGTCATTGGCGTTCGTTGATCCACGCTCGCGTGTCATTACCCTTCATCGATAAGCACGCGTGCGCCGTTGGCGTTCGTCGATCCGTGCGTGCGCATCTTCGGCGTTCGTCAATCTGCGTGCACGTCCTCCACGTTCGTCGATCCGCACACGACGTCTGCGATCGTTGATCTGCGCGCGTGTCCGCGTTCATTGATCCGTGCACGTGAGTCATGGGCGTTCATCGATCCGTGTGCGCGTCGTCGGCGATCGTCAATCTGCACGCACGTTGTCGGCGTTTGTCGATCTGCGTTCACGTCATCGGCGTTCATCATTAAGCGCGCGAGCGTCGTTGGCGTTTGTCGATCTGCTCATGCGTCATCGGCGATCGTCGATCCGCGTGCGCATCATCCGCGTTCGTCGATCCACGTGCACGTCATAGGCAATCATCGATCTGCACGCGCATCATCAGCGTTCGTTGATCTGCGCATGCGCATCGTCGGCGTTCGTCGATACACGCGTGCGCGTCATCGGCGTTCATCGATACACGTGCGCGCGTCGTCGGCATTCGTCGATCCGTGCGCGCGCGTCATCGGCGTTCGTCGATCCACGCGCGCGCGTCGTCGGTGTGTGTCGATCCGCGCGCACGCGTCGTCGGCGTTCGTCGATCCGCGAGCGCGTCGTCAGCGATCGTCGATCCACAAGTGAATCGTCGGCGTTCATCGATACGCGTGCACGTCTTCGCCTTCGTCGATCCGCGAGTGCGTCGATGGCGATCGTCGATCCACACATGCCTCATGGGCGTTCATCAATCCACGCGCACGCGTCGATGGCTTTCGTCGATAAGCACGCGAGTGTCGTTGGCGTTCTTCGATCCACGCGCACGTCATCGGCGATTGTCGAACCGCACACGTGCGTCATTACCATTCTTCGATAAGCACGCATGCACCATTGGTGTTCATCGATACGCGCGCGCATGTCATCGGCGTTCGTCGATAAGTGCTCGCGGGTTGTCAGCGTTCGTCAATCCGCGTGCGCACGACATCGGCGTTTGTCGATCCACTTGTGCGTGTCATCGGCGTTTGTCGATCCTCGCGCGTGCATCCTCGGCTTTTGTCGATCCGCATGCTCGATGTTGGCATTTGTCAATCCGCGCGCGTGAGTCATCGGCGTTCATCGATCCGTGTGCGCGTCTTCGGCGTTCGTCGATAAGTGTGCGAGCGTCATCGGCGTTTGTCGATCTGCGTGTGCATCGTCGGCGATCATCGATCCGCGCGCCTGTCATGGCATTCACTGATATGAGTGCACGTCGTTAGGGTTCGTCGATCCGCGCACACGTGTCATCCATGTTCATTGATCCGCGTGCGCGTCGTCGGCATTCGTCGATCAGCGTGGGCGTCGTTGGCGATCGTCGATCCGCGTGCGTGTCATCCGCGTTCGTCGACCTGAGTGTGTGTCGTTGGCGTTCGTCGATTCCTGCACACGTGTCATCCGTGTTCGTCGATCCGCGCGCGCATCGTCGGCGTTTGTTGATCCGCGGACCCGTCCTCGGCGTTCGTTGTTCCACGTATGCATCGTTGGTGATCGTCGATCCGCACGTGTGTCATCCGCGTTCGTCGATCTGAGTGCGCGTCGTTGGTGTTCGTCGATCCGCGCACACTCGTCATCCATGTTCGTCGATCAGTGCGTGCGTCTTCGGCGTACGTTGATCCGTGCGTCCGTCATCGGCATTCGTTGATCCGCGCATGCATCATCAGCGATCGTCGATCCACGTGCGTGTCATCCGCGTTCATCGATCTGAGTGTGTGTCATTGGCGTTCGTCGATCCAGGCACACGTGTCATCCGTGTTCTTCGATCCGCACGTGTGAGTCATCGGCGTTCATCGATCCACGTGTGTGTCATCTGCGTTCGTCGATCTGAGTGCGTGTCGTCGGCGTTCGTCGATCCGCGTGTGCACGATGTCGGCATTCGTCGATCGACTCATGTGCGTCATCGGCGTCCATCGATCCCCGATGCGTGTCCTCGGCTTTCGTCGATCCGCATGCTCGACATCGGTGTTTGTTGATCCGCGCGCGTGAGTCATCGGCGTTCGTCGATCCGTGTGCGCGTCTTCGGCGTTCATCAATAAGTGTGCGAGCGTCATCGGCGTTTGTCGATCCGCACATGCATCGTCGGCGATCATCGATCCGCGTGCCTGTCATTGCATTCGCTGATCTGAGTGCACGTCGTAGGGTTTGTCGATCCGCGCACACGTGTCGTCCGTGTTCATTGATCCGCGCGTGCGTCGTCAGCGTTCGTCGATCCGCGCACGTGTCGTCGGCGTTCGTCAATCCGCGTGGGCATCATCGGCGATCGTCGATCTGCATGCGTGTCATCCGCGTTCGTCGACCTGAGTACGTGTCGTTGGCGTTCATGGATTCCCGCACATGTGTCATCCGTGTTCGTCGATCGGCGCGTGCATCGTCGGCGTTTGTTGATCCACGCACCCATCTTCGGCATTCATCATTCCACGCATGCATCGTCAGCGATCCTCGATCTGCACGCGTGTCATCTGCGTTCATTGATCTGAGTGCGCGTCGTATGTGTTCGTCGATCCACACACACGCGCCGTCCATGTTCGTCGATCCGCATGTGCGTCTTCGGCATACGTTGATCTGTGCGTCCATCATCGGCGTTCATCGATCCGCGCATGCATCGTTGGCGTTCATTGATCCGCGTGCGTGTCAGCGGCGTTCCTCGATCTGAGTGCGTGTCGTTGGCGTTCGTCGATCCGGGCACACGTGTCGTCCATGTTCATCGATCCGCATGCGTGAGTCGTCCGCATTCGTCGATCCGCGTGCGTGTCATCCGCGTTCGTCGATCTGAGTGCGTATCGTTGGCATTCGTCGATCCGCGCACACGCATAATCCGTGTTCGTCGATACGACGCGCGACGTCAGCGTTCGTCGATCCGCACGCACGTCATCTGCGTTCGTCGATAAGCACGCAAGTGTCATCGGCGTTCATCGATCCACGCACGCACGAGGTCGGCATTCATCGATCCGCTCGTGCGCGTCATCGGCATTCATCGATAAGCACGAGCGCGTCTTCGGCATTTGTCAATCCGCGTGCGCGCGTCTTTGGCGTTCGTCGATACATGCGCGTGAGGTCGGCGTTCGTCGATCCGCATGCACGTCGTCGGCGTTCGTCGATCCCCGCACGTGTGTCATTTGCGTTCGTCGATAAGGGCACGAGCATCATCGGCGTTCATCGTTCCATGCGCCCGCATCGTCGACTTTCGTCTATAAGCGCGCGTGCATTCTTGGCATTCGTTGATCCACGCGCGAGCGTCGTCGGCGTTTGTCAATCCACATGCTCATCGTCAGCGATCGTCAATCTGCTCGAGCGTCGTCGGCATTTGTCGAATTGCGTGTGCGTCGTCGGCGTTCGTCCATCCGCGCGCGCGTCGTCAGCGATCGTTGATCCACGCGTGCGTCATCCGCGTTCACCGATCTGCGTGCGCGTCATCAGCGTTCGTCGATTACAACGCGCGCATCGTCATCGTTCATCGATCCGCGCTCGCGCGTCATTACCATTCGTCGATAAGCACACGTGCACGATTGGCGTTCGTCGATAAGCGCTCACACGTCATCGGCGTTCGTCGATCCGCACGCGCGTCATCCGTGTTCGTCGATCTGCACGCGACGTCAGCGTTCGTCGAAATGTGGGCGCGTCGTTGGCGATCATCGATCTGCGTGCACGTCTTTGGCGTTCGTCGATCCGCGCACGCACGTCGTCGGTGTTCGTCGATCCGCGCGCACGCGTCATCAGGGATTGTCGATCCACAAGCGAGTCGTCGGCGTTCGTCGATACGCGTGCGCGTCTTCACCTTCGTCGATCCACGCTCACGTCATTGGCGATTGTTGATCCGCATGTGTGTCATGGGCGTTCGTCGATCCGCACACACGCGTCGTCGGCATTCATCGATAAGCACGCGAGTGTCGTCGGCATTCTTCTATCCATGTGCGTGTCATCAGTGATCGTTGATCCGCATGCGCGTGTCATTACCGTTCGTCGATAAGCATGCCTGCACCATTGGCGTTCGTCGATACGTGCGCGCATGTCATCGGCGTTCGTCGATCCAATCGTGCACGTCATCGGCGTTCGTCAATCCCCACACTCGCGTCATCGGCTTTCGTCGATCCGCACACTCGACGTCGGCGTTTTTCGATCCACGCGCGTGAGTCGTCGGCATTCGTCAATCCGTGTGCGTGTCATCAGCGTTCATCGATAAGTGTGCGAGCATCGTTGGCGTTTGTCGATCCGCGCGTGCATCGTCGGTGATCATCGATCCGCGTGAGTGTCATAGCATTCGTTGATCTGAGTGCGCATCATTGGGGTTCGTCGATCCACACACACGCGTCGTCCGTGTTCGTCAATCTGTGTGCGCGTCCTCGGCGTTCGTCGATCCGCGTGCGCATCATCGGTGTTCGTCGATCCGCGTGGGCGTTGTCGGCGATCGTCGATCCGCGCACGTGTCATCCGCGTTCGTCGACCTGAGTGCGTGTCGTTGGCGTTCGTCGATTCCCGCACACGCATCATCCGTGTTCGTCGATCGGCGGGTGCATCGTCGACGCTTGTTGATCCGCGCACCCGTCCTCAGCCTTCGTCGATCCACACATGCATCATCGGCGATCATAGATCCGCACGCGTGTCATCCACGTTCGTTGATCTGAGTGCGCGTCGTTGGCGTTCGTCGATCCGCGCACACGCTTCGTCCGTGTTCGTCGATCCACGTGCGCGTCTTCGGCATACGTTGTTCCGCGCACCCATCATCGGCGTTTGTCGATCCATGCGTGCATCGTCGGCGATCGTAGATCCGCGTGCGTGTCATCCGCGTTCGTCGATCTGAGTGCGTGTCGTTGGCATTCATCAATCCGCGCACACGTGTCATCCGTGTTCGTCGATCCACACGCGTGAATCATCGGCGTTCCTCGATCCACGTGCGTGTCATGCGCGTTCGTTGACCTGAGTGCGTGTCGTTGGCGTTCGTCGATCAGTGCACACGCATAATCCATGTTCGTCGATCCACACGTGTGACGTCGGTGTTCATCGAACCGCTCGTGCTCATCGTCGTTCATCGATAAGCACGCGCACGCCTTCGGCATTCATCAATCCACGCGCGCGCGTCGTCTGCATTCGTAGATATGCGCGCGCGTCGTCTGCGTTCATAGATACGCGCACGCGATGACTGCGTTCGTCGATCTGTGTGCATGTTGTCGGCGTTCGTCGATCCCCACGCGTGTGTCATTTGCATTCGTCGATAAGCACACGAGCGTCAACGGCGTTCATCATTACATGTGCCCGCGTCATCAACTTTCGTCTATAAGTGCACGTGCGTTTTCGGCATTCGTCGATCCGCGTGCGAGCGTCGTCGGCGTTCGTTGATCCACGTGCTCGTCATCAGCGATCGTCAATCTGCTTGCACGTCATCTCGTTCGTCGAACTGTGTGTGCGTCATCGGCGTTCGTCCATCCACGCGTGTGTCATCGGCGATTGTTGATCCACGCGTGCGTCATCCACGTTCGTCGATCTGCACGCACGTTGTTGGCGTTCGTCGATCCGCACGGGCATTGTTGGTGTTCGTCAATCCGCGTACGCGTCGTCGGCATTCATCAATCTGTGCATGCGTGACATCGGCGTTCGTTTATCTGCGTGCACGTCGTCGGTGATCGTCAATCCGCACGCCCGTCAACGGCGTTCGTCGATCCGTGCGTGCATCGTCAGTAATCGTTGATCCGCGTGCGTGTCATCCACGTTCGTCGATCTGAGTGCGTGTCATTGGCGTTCGTCGATCCGCACACACGCATAATCCGTGTTCGTCAATCCGCATGTGCGTCGTCGGCGATCGTCGATCCACGTGTGTGTTGTGGGCGTTCGTTGCTCCACGCGCACGCGTCGTCGGCGTTCGTCGATAAGCGCGCGAGTGTCGTCGGCGTTCTTTGATCTGCGCACGTGTCGTCGGCGATCGTGGATCCGCGCTCGTGCGTCATTACCCTGCGTCGATAAGCACGCGTGCGCTGTTGGCGTTCATCGATCTGAGCGCGTGCATCTTCGGCGTTCATCAATCCGCGCGCGCGTCGTCCACGTTCGTCGATCCGCACGTGATGTCTGCGATCGTTGGTCCACACGCGTGTCCGCGTTCGTCGATCCACGCACGTGAGTCATGGGCATTCATCGATCCGCGTGCGCGTCGTCGGCGATCGTCAATCTGCATGCGCGTTGTCGGCGTTCGTCGATCTGCGTTTGTGTCATCGGCATTCATCGATAAGCGCGTGAGCGTCGTTGGCGTTCGTTGATCCGCTCATGCGTCATCGGCGATCGTCGATCCGTGTGTGCGTCATCCGCGTTCGTCGATCCGCGCACAGGTCGCAGGCAATCGTCGATCTGCGCACGCATCATCATCGTTCATTGATCCACGCGTGCGCGTTATCGGCGTTCGTCGATCCGCGCGCGCGCGTCTTCGGCGTTCGTTGATCCATGTGCTCGTCGTCAGCGATCGTCAATCTGCTCGAGCATCGTCGGCGTTCGTCAAACTGTGTGTGCATCATCGGCGTTTGTCCATCCATGCGTGCGTCATCAGCAATCATTGATACACGCATGCGTCATCCGCGTTCGTCGATCTGCGTGTGCGTCGTCGGCGTTCGTCAATCCCAACATGCGCATCATCATCGTTCGTCGATCCGCGCTCGCGTGTCATTACCATTCGTCAATAAGCACGCGTGCACCATAGGCGTTCGTCGATAAGCGCTCGCGCGTCATCGGCGTTCGTCGATCTGCGCGTGCGTCATCCGTGTTCGTCGATCCGCATGCGACATCGGCGTTCGTTGATCTGTGGGTGCGTCGTTGGCGATCATCGTTCCGCGTGTACGTCATCTGCGATCGTCGATCCGCGTGCATGCCATCCGCGGCGTTCGTCATCGGCGTTCGTCGATCCGCGCGCGTGACGTTGGCGATCATCATTCTGCACGTGCATTGTCGGCGTTCATCGATCCGCATGCGCACGACGTCGGCGTTCGTCGATCCACTCGTGCGCGTCGTCGGCGTCCGTCGATCCCCGCGCGCATGTCCTCGGCTTTCCTCGATCCGCATGCTCGACGTCAGCATTTGTCAATCCGCGTGCGTGAGTCGTCGGCGTTCGTCGATCCGTGTGCACGTCTTCATTATTCGTCGATAAGTGTGCGAGCGTCATCGGCGTTTGTCGATCAGCGCGTGCATCGTCAGCGATCATCGATCCGCGTGCCTGTCATTGCATTCACTGATCTGAGTGTGCGTCGTTGGGGTTCATTGATCCGCGCACACGCGTCATCCGTATTCATTGATCCACACGCGCGTCATCGGCGTTCGTCTATCCGCGCGCGTGTCGTCGGCGTTCGTCAATCCGCGTGGGCATCGTCGGTGATCGTCGATCCGGGTGCGTGTCATCCGCGTTCATCGACCTGAGTGCGTGTCGTTGGCGTTCGTGGATTCCCACACATGCATCATCCGTGTTCGTCGATCGGCGCGCGCATCATCGGCGTTTGTTGATCCGCGCACCCGTCCTCGGCGTGCGTCGTTCCACGCATGCATCGTCGGCGATCATCGATCTGCACGCGTGTCATCCGCGTTCGTCGATCTGAGTGTGCGTCGTTGGCATTCGTCGATCCGCGCACACGCGTCGTCCGTCTTCGTCGATCCACGCGCGCGTCTTCATTGTACGTTGATCCGTGCGTCCGTCATCGGCGTTTGTCGATCTGCGTGCATCGTCGGTGATCGTCGATCCGCGTGTGTGTCATCGGCATTCGTCGATCTGAGTGCGTGTCGTTGGCGTTCGTCGATCCAGGCACAGGTGTCATCCGTGTTCGTCGATCCGCACGCGTGAGTCATCGGCGTTCATCGATCCGCATGCGTGTCATCTGCGTTCGTCGATCTGAGTGCGTGTCGTTGGCATTCGTCGATCCGCGCACATGCATAATCCGTGTTCATCGATCCGCACGCGCGACGACGGCGTTCGTTGATCCGCACGCACGTCATCTGCGTTCGTCGATAAGCGCGCAAGTGTCATCGGCGTTCGTCGATCCACGTGTGCACGAGGTCGGCGTTCGTCGATCCGCTCGTGCGCATCATCGGCGTTCTTCGATAAGCGCGCACGCGTCTTCAGCATTTGTCAATCCGCGCACGCGCATCGTCGGCGTTCGTCGATACGCGCGCGTGACGTCAGCGTTCGTCGATCCGCGTGCACGTCGTCGGCGTTCGTCGATCCCCGCGCGTGTGTCATTTGCGTTCGTCGATAAGCGCACGAGCGTCGTCGGCGTTCGTCGTTCCACGAGCCCGCGTCGTCGACTTTCGTCTATAAGCGCGCGTGCATTATCGGCATTCGTCGATCGGCGCGCGAGCGTCGTCGGCATTCGTCGATCCACGTGCTCATTGTCAGCGATCATCAATCTGCTCGAGCGTCGTCGGCGTTCATCGAACTGCGTGTGCATCCTTGGCGTTCGTCCATCCGCGCGCGCGTCGTCAGCATTTGTTGATCCACGTGTGCGTCATCCGCGTTCGTCAATCTGTGTGCGCGTCATCAGCGTTCATCGATCCCAACACGCGCATCATCATCGTTCATTGATCCGCGCTCGCGCGTCATTACCATTCGTCGATAAGCACGCATGCGCCATTGGCGTTCGTCGATAAGCACTCGCGCGTCGTTGGCATTTAATCGATCTGCGCGCGCTTCATCCGTGTTCGTCGATCCGCACGCGACGTCAGCTTTCATCGATCTGTGGGCGTGTCGTTGGCGATCATCGATCCACGCGCACGTCTTCGCCATTCATCGATCCGCGCGCGCTTGTCTTCGGTGTTCATCGATCCGCGCGCATGCGTCGTCGGTGTTTGTTGATCCGCGAGCACGTCGTTTGTGATTGTCGATCCGCAATCGAGTCGTCGGCATTCATCGATACGCGTGCGCGTCTTCACCTTCGTCGATCCGCGCGTGCGTCATTGGCGATCGTCGATCCGCACGTGCGTCATGGGCGTTTGTCCATCCGTGCGCATGCGTCATCGGCATTTGTCGATAAGCGCACGAGTGTCATCGGCGTTCTTCGATCCACGTGCGCGTCATCAGCGATCGTCGATCCGCATGCGCACGTCATTACCGTTCATCGATAAACACGCGTGCGCCATTGGCGTTCGTCGATACGTGCACGCATGTCATCGGCGTTCGTCGATAAGCACTCACGGGTCATCGGTGTTCGTCGATCCACATGCGCACGACGTCGCCGTTTGTCGATACAATAGTGCGCGTCATCGGCGTTCGTCGATCCCCGCGTGCGCGTCATCGGCTTTCATCGATCCGCACGCTCGACGTCGGCGTTTGTCGATTCACGCGCGTGAGTCGTCGGCATTCGTCAATCCGTGTGTGCGTCATCGGCGTTCATCGATAAGTGTGCGAGCGTCGTCGGCGTTTGTCGATCCGCGTGTGCATCGTCGGTGATCATCGATCCACGCGAGTGTCATCTGCATTCATTGATCTGAGTGCGCGTCATTGGGGTTCGTCGATCCACACACACGCGTCGTCCGTGTTCATAAATCCGCGCGCGCGTCGTCGGCGTTCGTCGATCCGTGCACGCGTCGTCGGCGTTTGTCGATCCGCGTGGGCGTCGTCGGCGATCGTTGATCCGCGCACGTGTCATCCGTGTTCGTGGACCTGAGTGCGTGTCGTTGGCGTTCGTCGATTCCCGCACACGCGTCATCCGTGTTCGTCGATCGGCGGGCGCATATCGGCTTTTGTTGATCTGCGGACCAGGCCTCGGCCTTTGTCGATCCACGCATGCATCGTCGGTGATCATCGATCCGCACGTGTATCATCCGCGTTCGTCGATCTAAGTGCGCATCGTTGGCGTTCGTCGATCCGTGCACACGTGTCGTCCGTGTTCGTCGATCCGCACGCGTGAGTCATCGGCGTTCGTCGATCCACGTGCGTGTCATCCGCCTTCGTCGATCTGAGTGCGTGTCATTGGCATTCGTGAATCCGCACACACGCATAATCTGTGTTCGTCGATCCACACGTGCAACGTCGGCATTCGTCGAACCGCTCGTGTGCATCGTCGTTCGTCGATAAGCGCACGCGCGTCTTCGGCATTCGTCAATCCGCTTGCACGCGTCGTCTGCGTTCGTCGATACGCGCGCGCGACGTCGGCATTCGTTGATCCGCGTGCATGTCATCGGCGTTCGTCGATCCACGCGCGCACGATGTCGGCGTTCGTCGATCCGCTCGTGCGCATCGTCAGCGTTCGTCGATACCTGCGCGCACGTCATCGGCGTTCGTCGATAAGCGTGCGTGTCGTCAGCATTAGTCGATCCACACACGCAACGTCGGCATTCATCGATCCTCGCGCGCGTAGACGGCATTCGTCAATGCGCGCACACGTCATCCGCGTTCGTCAATCTGTGCGCGACATCAGCGTTCGTCAATCCGCGCACGCGTCATCGGCGTTCATCTATCCGCGCATGCGTGACATTGGCGTTCATCGATCCGCATGCGCGTCGTCGGCGATCGTCAATCCACGCGCGCATCATCAGCAATCGATCTGCGCGTGCCTCGTCCGCATTTGTCGATCCATGCGTGCGTCGTCCACGTTCGTCAATCCGCGTGTGAGAGTCGTCGGCATTCGTCGATCTGCGTGCGCGTCGCTGGCATCATCGATAAGTGTGCGAGCGTCATCAGCGTTCATCGATCTGCGCGTGCATCATCGGCGATCGTCAATCCACGTGCGTGTCATCCGCGTTCATTGATCTGAGTGCGCGTCGTTGGCGTTTGTTGATCTGTGCACACACTTCCTCCGTGTTCGTCGATCTGAGCGCACGACGTCGGCGTTCGTCGATATGCACGTGCGTCGTCACTGTTCGTCGATCCGTGCACACGTGTCGTCGGCATTCGTCGATCCGCGTGGGTGTCATCGGAGTTCGTCGATTAGTGTGCGAGCGTCAATGGCATTCATCGATCTGATCGCGCATTGTCTGCGTTCATCGATCTGTGCCCACGACATCAGCGTTCGTCAATTTGCACGCGCACATCGTCGGCGTTCGTCGATCCGCACGCGCGCGTCGTCGGCGTTCGTCGATCCAACACGCACGTCTTCGGTGTTTGTCGATCCGCACGCGTGCGTCGTCGGCATTCGTCGATCCGCATGCGTGTGTCATTGGCGTTCGTTGATTCGCGCGCGCGCGTCCTTGGCGTTCGTCGATCCGCACGCGCGCGACCTCGGCGTAAGTCGATCCGCTCGTGCGCGTCATCAGCGTTCGTCGATCCCAGCGCGCACGTCATCGGCGTTCGTCGATCCGCGCGCACGTGTCATCGGCGTTCGTCGATCCGCGCGTGCATGTCATCGGCGTTTGTCGATCCGCTCGCGCACGTCGTCGGCGTTCGTCAATTCGCGTGCAATCGTTGTCGGCGTTCGTCGATAAGCACGCACGCGTCATCGGCGTTCATCGATCCGCGCGTGCGTCGTCTGCGTTCGTCGATACGCGCACGTGTCATCCGCGTTCATTGATCTGTGTGTGTAATCGGCGTTCGTCGATCCGCGGGTGCATCGTTGGCGATCGTCGATCCACGCGTATGTCGTCTGCGAACGTCGATCCACGCGCGTGTCGTCCGCACTCGTCGATCCATGCGCGTGAGTCATCGGTGTTCGTCAATCCACGCGCGCGTCTTCGGCATTCGTCGATAAGCACGTGAGCTTTGTCGGCGTTCATTGATCCATGTGCGCATCTTCAGGGATCGTCAATCTGCAAGCGTGTCATCGGCGTTCGTCGATCTGCGTGCGCGTCGTCGGCGTTCATCGATAAGCGCGCGAGTGTCGGCATTCGTCGGTCCGCGCGTGCATCGTCGGCAATCGTCAATCTGCGCACATGTCATCCACGTTCATCGATCTGAGCGCGCATCATCGGCGTTCATCGATCCACACACGCATCGTCGGCATTCGTCGATCCGTGCAAATGTGTCAACGGCGTTCGTCGATCCGCGCGGGCGTCGTCAGCGTTCATCAATTATTGTGCGAGCGTCGTCGGCGTTCGTCGATCTGAGCGCGCATTGTCGGCATTCGTCGATCCGCGCGCATGTCGTCGGCGTTCGTCGATCCGCACGTGCGTCCTCGGCGTTCATCGATCCATGCAAACGTGTTGTCGGCGTTCGTTAATCCACGTGGGCATCGTCGGCCTTCATCAATTAGTGTGCGAGCGTCGTCGGCGTTCGTCGATCTGAGCGCGCATTGTCGGCATTCACCCATCCGCGTGCACGTCGTCGGCATTCGTCGTTCTGCGCGCACGTCATCGGCATTCATCCAACCAATGTGCGCGCATCATCGGCGTTCGTCGATCCCCATGCGCATGTCCTCGGCATTCGTCGATCCGCGCACACACGTCGTCGGCGTTTGTTGATAAGCACGCGCGCGTCGTCGGTGTTTGTTGATCCGCTCGTGCACATTGTCAGTGTTCGTCGATCCCCACGCGCGCGTCATCGGCATTCGTCAATCCGCACGCGCGTGTCGTTGGCGTTTGTCGATAAGTGCGTGCGTGTCGTCGGCGTTCGTCCATCCGCACGTGCGATGTCGGCGTTCATCGATCTGCGTGTGCATCGTTGGCGTTCGGCGATACACGTGCGCGTCGTCCGCGTTCATCGATCTGTGCGCGACATCGGCATTCATCGATCCATGGGCGCATCATTGGCGATCGTCGATCCGTGCGTACATCATCTGCGATTGTCGATCCACGCGCGTGTCATCCGTGTTCGTCGATCCACGCACGTGAGTCATCGGTGTTCGTCAATTCGCGCGCGCGTCTTCGGGTTTTGTCGATAAGCACGTGAGCTTCATTGGCATTCGTCGATCCGTGTGCGCGTCATCAGGGATCATCAATCTGCAAGCGCGTCATCGGCATTCGTCGATCTGCGTGCGCGTCGTCGGCGTTCATCGATAAGGGCGCGAGCGTCGTCGGCTTTCATCGATCCGCGGGCGCGTCGTCGGCAATCGTCGATCCGCGCGTGCATCATCCGTGTTTGTCGATCTGTGTGCACGTCGTCGGCATTCGTCGATAAGTGTGCGAGCGTCATCGGCGTTCGTTGATCCGCACGTGCATCATCGGTGATTGTCGATCCGCGCACCTGTCATCCGCGTTCATCGATCTGAGTGCACGTCGTTGGTGTTCGTCGATCCGCGCACACGCGTCTTCCGTGTTCGTCGATCTGAGCACGCATCATCGGCGTTCGTCGATCCGCGTGGGCATCATCGGCGTTCGTAGACCCACGCACGCGCGTTGTCGGCGTTCGTTGATACGCGCACGTGCGTCATGGGCGTTCGTCGATCCACGCGCATGCGTCATCGGCGTTCATCGATAAGCGCGCGAGTGTCCTTGGCGTTCTTCGATTCACACACGTGTCATCAGCTATTGTCGATCCGCGTGCGCGCATCATTAGCGTTCATTGATACGCACACGCGCATTGTCGGCGTTCATCGATAAGCACTCGTGCGTCGTTGGCGTTCATCTATCCGCGCGTGCACGACGTCAGCGTTCGTCGATCTGCGCGCGTGTCATCTGCGTTCATCGATAAGTGCGCAAGTGTCGTTGGCGTTCTTCGATCCGCGCGTGTGTCATCAGCTATCATCGATGCGCGCGCGTCATTAGCGTTCGTCAATACGCGCGTGCGCGTCATTGGCGTTTGTTGATAAGCGCTTGCACGATGTTGGCGTTCATTGATCCACGCGCGCATGACATCGGCGCTCGTCGATCCATTCGTGCGCGTCGTTGGCATTCGTCGATCCCTGCGTGCGCGTCATCAGCGTTCGTCGATAAGCGCGCACACGTCATCGGCGTTCATTGATCCGCATGCGTGACGTTGGCGTTCGTCGATACTCGCGTGCGTCATCGGCGTTCGTCGACCCGCGCGTGCGTCATCTGCATTCATTGATCTGCGTGTGACATCGGTGTTCGTCGATAATCGTGCGCGTTGTCGGCGTTCATTGATCCGCGCGCGTGTCATCCGCGTTCGTCGATCTGCGTGTGACATTGGCGTTCGTCGATACTCACGCGCATCATCGGCGTTCATCGACCCGTGCGCGCGTCATCCGTGTTCATCAATCTGCATGCGACATCGGCATTCATTGATCCGCATGCACATCATCGGTGTTCATCGATCCATGCATCATCCGCATTCGTCGATCTGCACGAGACATCGGCGTTCGTCGATACTCGTGCGTGTCGTCGGCGTTC
>PVHT020000126.1:56991-104514 GCA_004024745.2 Catagonus wagneri
TCGGCGTTCGTCGATATGTGTGTGAGCGTCGTCGGCGTTTGTCGATCCGCGCGTGCATCATTGGCGATCGTCGATCCATGCGCGTGAGTCATCGGCGTTCGTCGATCCGCGTGCGTGTCGATGGCGTTTGTCTATCCGCGCATGCGTGACATTGGCGTTCATCGATTCGCGCACGCGTCATCGGCGATCGTCGATCCGCGCACGCATCATCAGCAATCGTCGATCCGAGTGTGCCTCGTCTGCGTTCGTCGATCCGCACATGCGTCATCTGTGTTCGTCGAACCGCGCGCGTGAGTCATCGGCGTTCATCGATCCGTGCGCGCGTCGTCGGTGTTCATCGATAAGTGTGTGAGCGTCGTCAGCGTTTGTCGATCCATGTGTGCATCATCGGCGATCATCGATCCGCGCGCATGTCATCCGCATTTGTCGATCTGAGTGCATGTCATTGGCATTCGTCGATCCGCACGGTCATCATCGGTGATCGTCGATCCGCGCGAGTGTCATCCGCGATAGTCGACCTGAGTGTGTGTCATTGGCGTTCATCGATCCACGCACACGCGTCGTCCATGTTCGTCGATCCGTGCGTGCGTCGTCGGCGTTTGTTGATCTGCGTGCCCATCCACGGCGTTCGTCCATCCACACATGCATCGTCGGCGATCGTCGATCCGCGCGCGTGTCATCCGCGTTCATCGATCTGTATGCGCATTGTTGGTGTTCATCGATCCGCGCACACGCGTCCTCCGTGTTCGTTGATCTGCATGCGTGACTTGTCGGCGTCGTCGATCCGTGCACATGCATCATCCGTGTTCATCGATCCGCAGGCATGACATCGGTGTTCGTCGATCCGCACGCACATCATCGGCGTTCGTGTGTCCGTGCGCACGTCGTTGGCATTCACACATCCGTGCGCGCATCGTCGGCGTTCGTCGATCCGCGCACACATCGTCGACTTTCGTCGATCCGCGTGGGCATCATCGGCGTTCGTCGATCCGCGTGCACGCGTCATCGGCGTTCGTCGATCCGCGTGCACGTCATCGGTGTTTGTCAATCCGAACGCAGGCGTCATTGGCATTTGTTGATCTGCGCGCGCATTGATGCCGATCGTCGATCCGAATTGCGCATCAACGGCGATCGTCGATCAGCGCGTGCGTCGTTGATGTTCATCGACCCGCACGCATGTCATCCGCGTTCGTCGAACTGAGCGCGTGTCGTTGGCGTTCGTCGATCAGCGCGTGCGTCGTTGATGTTCATCGACACGCACGCATGTCATCCGCGTTCGTCGAACTGAGCGCGTGTCGTTGGCGTTCGTCGATCCACGTGCGCGACGTCGGCGTTCATTGATCCGCGCGCGCGTCATCCACGTTCGTCGATCTGCGCGCGCGTCATCCACGTTTGTCGATCTGCACGCGACGTCGGTGTTCGTCGATCCACGCGTGCGTCGTCGGCATTCATCAATAAGCGCTCGCGCGTCATTGGCGTTCGTCGATCCACGCGCGCACGATGTCAGCGTTCATTGATCCGCCTGTGCGCGTCGTCGGCTTTTGTAGATAAGCGCGCGTGCGTCATTGGCGTTCGTTGATCCGCCTGTGCGCGTCGTCGGCTTTTGTCGATAAGCGCACGAGCGTCGTCGGCGTTCATTGATCCACGTGCGTGCGACATCGACTTTCGTCTATAAGCGCGCGTGTGTCTTCGGCATTCGTCGATCCACGCGTGCACATCTTTGGCGTTCGTCGATCTGCACGCGCGTCATCTGCATTTGTCAATCCGCACGCGGCGTCGGCGTTCTTCGATCTGCGGGCGCATCATTGGTGATCGTTGATACTCGCGCGTGTCTTCGGGGTTCGTCGATCCGTGCACGCGCATCTTTGGCATTTGTTGATCTGCACGCGTGTCGTCCGCGTTCGTTGATCTGTGCGCGTGAGTCATGGGCATTCGTCGATCCGCATGCGCATCATCGGCATTCGTCAATCTGCGTTCACGTCATCGGTGTTCATCGATAAGCACGCGAGCATCGTTGGTGCTCATCGATCCGCTCGTGCGTCATCCATGTTCGTCAATCTGCACGCACGTTGTAGGCAATCGTCGATCTGTGCGCGCATCATCAGCATTCGTCGATCCGCATGTGTGCGTCATCGGCGTTCGTCGATCCGCACGCGTGCGTTGTCGGCGTTCGTCGATCCGCACGTGAGCGTCATCGGTGTTCGTAGATCTGCGCGTGCGCATCGTCGGCATTCGTCGATCCGCGCGTGCATCATCGGCGATCATTGATCTGCGCATGCGTCATCCACGTTCATCGATCTGAGTGCGTGTTGTTGGCGTTTGTCGATCCGCGCACACGCGTCCTCAGTGTTCGTCGATCCACGCGCGTGACTCTTCGGCGTTCGTCAATCCGTTCACACGCGTCATCCGTGTTCGTTGATCTGCACGTGTGACGTCGGCATTCGTTGATCCACGCGCACATCAGCAGCGTTCGTGGGTCCGTGCGCGCATCGTCAGCGTTCACACATCTGCGTGTGCGTCATCGGCGTTTGTCGATCTGCTCACGCGTCGTCGACTTTCATCGATCCACGCGTGTGTCGTCGGCGTTCGTCGATCCACGCGTGCGTGTCATCAGCATTTGTCGATCCGCGCATGCACGTCTTCAGCGTTCGTCGATCCGCGTGCGCACATCATCAGCGTTCATTGATCTGTGCGCACGTGTCGTCGGCATTCGTCGATCCGTGAGCGCGTCGTCAGCGATTGTCGATCCGCAAGCGAGTCGTCGGCGTTCATCGATACACGTGCGCGTCTTCGCCTTCGTTGATCCGCATGTCCGTCAAGGGCGTTTGTCGATCCACGCGCACGTGTTGTCGGCATTCGTCGATAAGTGCGCGAGTGTCGTCGGCGTTCTTCGATCCACACACGCGTCATCAGCAATCATCGATCCGCACGTGTGCATCATTACCGTTCATCGATAAGCACACGTGTGCCATTGTCATTCGTCGATACGCACGCGCATGTCATCGGCGTTCGTCGATAAGCACTCGCGGGTCATCGGCGTTCGTCGATCCGCGTGTCCACGATGTCGGCGTTCGTTGATCCAATCGTGCGCGTCGTCAGCATTCATCGATCCCCACGTGCGCGTCGTCGGCTTTCGTCGATCCGCACGCTCGACGTCGGCGTTTGTCGATCCGCGCGCATGAGTTGTCGGCGTTCGTCGATCCATGTGCGCATCATCGGCGTTCGTCGATAAGTGTGCGAGCGTCGTCAGCGTTTGCCGATCCGCGTGTTCATCTTTGGTGATCATCGATCCACGCGAGTGTCATCTGCATTCATTGATCTGAGTGCGCGTCATTGGGGTTCGTCGATCCGCGCACACGCGTCATCCGTGTTCGTCGATTCACGCGCACATCGTCGGCGTTTGTCGATCCGCGAGCGCATCGTTGGCGTTCATCGATCCGTGTGGGTGTCGTCGGCGATCGTTGATCTGCGTGCGTGTCATCCGCATTCGTCGACCTGAGTGCGTGTCGTTGGCGTTCGTCGACTCCCGCACATGCGTCATCCGTGTTCGTCGATCCGCATGCTCATCGTCAGCGATCGTCAATCTGCTCGTGCGTCATCTCATTTGTCAAACTGCGTGTGCGTCGTCAGCATTCATCCATCCGCGCACGTGTCGTCAGCGATCATTGATCCATGTGTGCGTCATCCGCATTCATCGATCTGCATGCACGTTGTCGGCGTTCATCGATCCGCGCGGGCGTCGTTGGCGTTCATCGATCCACGTACGCATCGTCGGCGTTCATCAATCTGTGCGTGCGCGAAGTCGGCGTTCGTTTATCTGCGTGCGCGTCATCGGTGATCATCGATCAGCACGCGCGCTGTCGGCGTTCGTCGATCCGCATGCGCGTCTTCGCCTTCGTCGATCCGCACGTGCGTCATCAGCGATCGTCAATCCTCGCGTGCGTTGTGGGCGTTCGTTGATCCATGCGCGCGCGTCATCGGCATTCGTCGATAAGCGCACGAGTGTCGTCGGCGTTCTTCGATCTGCGCGCGTGTCGTCGGCGATCGTTGATCCACGTTCGCGTGTCATTACCCTTCGTCAATAAGCACGCTTGCGCCGTTGGTGTTCATCGATCCGAGCGCACGCATCTTCGGCGTTCGTCAATCCACGCACGCGTCGTCCATGTTCGTCGATCCGCACGTGACGTCTGCGATCGTTGATCCGTGCGCGTGTCCGCATTCGTCGATCCGCGCATGTGAGTCATGGGCATTCATCGATCCGTGTGCGCGTCGTCGGCGATCGTCAATCTGCACGCGCGTCATCGGCATTCATCGATCTGTGTTCGTGTCGTTGGCGTTCATCGATAAGGGCGCGAGCATCATTGGCGTTCGTCGATCCGCTCGTACGTCGTCGGCGATCGTCGATCAGTGTGCGCGTCATCCACGTTCGTCGATCCGCGCGCACGTCGTAGGCAATCATCGATCTGTGCGTGCATCATCAGCGTTCGGTGATCCGCGCGTGCGCATCGTTGGCGTTCGTCGAACCGCACACGCGCGTCATTGGCGTTCATCAATCCACACGCGTGCGTCGTCGGCGTTCGTCGATCCGCACGCGCGCATCATCGGCGTTTGTCGATCTGTGCGCGTGCGTCATCGGCATTCGTCGATCTGCGCACGCGTGTCGTCGGTGTTCGTCGATCTGCGCGCGCATGTTGTCGGCATTCATCGATCCGCGAGCGCGTCGTCGGCGATCGTCGATCCGCAAGCGAGTCGTCGGCATTCGTAGATACACGTGCGCGTCTTCACTTTCGTCGATCTGCGCGTGCGTCTTTGGCGATCGGAGATCCGCACGTGTGTCATGGGCGTTCGTCGATCCGCACGCACGCGTCATCGGCGTTCGTCGATAAGCGCGCAAGTGTCGTCGGTGTTCTTCGATCCACGCGCGTGTTATCGGCGATCGTCGATCCACACGCACGCGTCATTACCGTTCGTCGATAAGCACGCGTGCGCCATTGGCGTTCGTCGATACGCGTGCGCATGTCATCGGCGTTCGTCGATAAGCGCTCGCGGGTCGTCGGCGTTCGTCGATCCGCGTGCACACGACGTCGGCGTTCGTCGATCCACTCGTGCGCATCGTCGGCATTCGTCGATCCCCACGCGCGCGTTATCGGCTTTCGTCGATCCGCATGCTTGATGTCGGTGTTGGTTGATCCGCGCGTGTGAGTCGTCGGCGTTCGTCGATCCATGTGCGCGTCATTGGCATTCGTCGATAAGTGTGCGAGCGTCATCGGCGTTTGTTGATCCGCGTGTGCATCGTCGGCAATCATCTATCTGTGCACCTGTCATCCGCATTCGTTGATCTGAGTGCGCGTCGTTGGGGTTCGTCCATCCGTGCACACGTGTCGTCTGTGTTTGTTGATCCATGCGCGCGTCATCGGCGTTCATTGATCCGCACATGCGTCGTCGGCATTCGTCAATCCGTGTGGGCGTCGTCGGTGATCATCGATCGCGCGCGTGTCATCCACGTTCGTCGACCTGAGTGTGTGTTGTTGGCGTTCGTCGATTCCCGCACACTCGTCATCCGTGTTCGTCGATCCGTGCATGCATCGTGGGCATTTGTTGATCCGCGCACCCGTCCTCGGTGTCTTCAATCCACGCATGCATCATCGGCGATCGTCGATCCGCACGCGTGTCATCCGCATTCGTTGATCTGAGTGTGCGTCATTGGGGTTCGTCGATCCACGCACACGCGTCATCCATGTTCGTCGATCCGTGTGCACATCTTCGACGTACGTTGATCCGTGCATCCGTCATCGGCGTTCATCGATCTGCCCGTGCATCATCGGCGATCGACGATCCACGTGCGTGTCAGCCGTGTTCGTTGATCTGAGTGTGTGTCATTGGCGTTCGTCGATCCACGCACACGTGTCATCCGTGTTCGTCGATCCACACGCGTGAGTCGTCAGCGTTCATTTATCTCGTGCGTGTCATCCGCGTTCATCAATCTGAGTGCATGTCATTGGCGTTCGTCGATCCGCGCACATGCATAATCCGTGTTCGTCGATCCACGCACACGTGTCATCCGTGTTCGTTGATCCGCACGTGCGTCATCTGCGTTCATCGATAAGCATGCAAGTATCGTCGGTGTTCGTCGATCCACACGCGCACGAGGTCCGCGTTCGTCGTTCCGCTCGTGCGCGTCGTCGGCGTTCGTCGATAAGCGCACGCATGTCTTTGGCATTTGTAAATCCGCGCGCGCGTCGTCGGCGTTCGTCGATACATGCGCGCGACGTCGGTGTTCGTCGTTCTGCGTGCACGTCGTCGGCGTTCGTCAATCCCCATGCGCGTGTCATTTGCGTTCGTTGATAAGCGCACGAGCGTCGTCGGCCCTCGTCATTCCACGTGCCTGCATCATCGACTTTAGTCTATAAGCGCGCGTGCATTTTCAGCATTCGTCGATCCGCGCACGAGCGTCGTCAGCGTTCGTCGATCCACGTGCTCGTCATCAGCGATCGTCAATCTGCTCGAGCATCATCGGCGTTCGTTGAACTGCGTGTGCATCGTCAGCGTTCGTCCATCGGCGCACGTGGTGTCGGCGATCGTTGATCCACGTGTGCGTCATCTGCGTTCGTCGATCTGCGTGCGCGTCGTCGGCGTTCGTCGATCCCAACGCGTGCATCATCATCGTTCGTCGATCCGCACTCACGCATCATTACCGTTTGTCGATAAGCACGCGTGCGCCATTGGTGTTTGTCAATAAGCGCTCACGCGTCGTCAGCTTTCGTCGATCCGCACGCGCGTCATCCGTGTTTGTCGATCTGCACACGACGTCAGCGTTCGTAGATCTGTGGGCGCGTCGTTGGCGATCATCGATCCGCGCGCACGTCTTCGGCGTTTGTCGATCCGCACGCGCACGTCGTCGGCGTTCGTCGATCCGCACGCACGCATCGTCGGCGTTTGTCGATCCGCGAGCGCGTCATCAGCGATTGTCAATCCGCAAGCGAGTCGTCGGCATTCGTCGATAAGCGTGCGCGTCTTCACCTTCGTCGATCCACGCGTGCATCGTTGGCGATCGTCGATCTGTGTGCGCGTCGTCGGCTTTCATCGATCCGCACGCTAAACATTGGCGTTTGTCAATCCGCGCGTGTGAGTCATCGGCGTTCGTCGATCCGTGTGCGCATCATCGGCGTTCATCGATAATGTGCGAGCATCGTCGGCGTTTGTCGATCCGCGTGTGCAACATCGGCGATCATCGATCCGCGTGAGTGTCATCTGCATTCGTTGATCTGAGTGCGCGTCGTTGGGGTTCGTCGATCTGCACACACGCCTCGTCTGTGTTCGTCAATCCACGCACGCGTCGTCGGCGTTCATCGATCCACACGCACGTCGTCGGCATTCGTCGATCCGCATGGGTGTGGTCGGCGATCGTTGATCCGCATGCATGTCATCCGCGTTTGTCGACCTGAGTGCGTGTCGTTGGCGTTTGTCGATTCCCGCACACGCGTCTTCCATGTTCGTCGATTGGTGCGCGCATCGTTGGCGTTTGTTGATTCACGCACCCGTCCTCGGCATTCGTCGATCTACACATGCATCGTCGGCGATCATCGATCCGCACGCGTGTCGTCCGCGTTCGTCGATCTGAGTGCGCGTCGTTGGCGTTCGTCGATCCGCGCACACGTGTCATCTGTGTTCGTCGATCCGCGTGCGCGTCTTCGGCATACGTTGATCCACATGCCCGTCACCAGCGTTCGTCGATCCGCGTGTGCATCATCGGCGATCGTCGATCCGCATGCGTGTCATCCTCGTTCGTCGATCTGAGTGCGTGTCATTGGCGTTCGTCGATCCGCGCACATGCATAATCCGTGTTCGTCGATCTGCACGTGCGACGTCGGCGTTCATTGAACCGCTCGTGCGCGTCCTCGGCGTTCGTCGATACGCGCGCGCGACGTCGGCGTTTGTTGATCCGCGTGCATGTCGTCGGCGTTCGTCGATCCCCACGCGTGTGTCATTTGCGTTTGTTGATAAGCGCACGATCGTCATCAGCATTTGTCATTCCACGTGCCCGCATCGTCGACTTTCGTCTATAAGCGCGCGTGCGTTTTCGGCATTCGTCGATTTGCACGCGAGCGTCGTCAGCGTTCGTCGATCCACGTGCTCGTCGTCAGCGATCGTCAATCTGCTCGCGCGTCATCTCGTTCGTCGAACTGCGTGTGCGTCGTCAGCGTTCGTCCATCTGCGCACGCGTCGTCGGCGATCGTTGATTCACGCGGGTTTCATCCGCGTTCGTCGATCTGCGCGCATGTTGTCTTCGTTCGTCGATCCACGCGGGCGTCGTTGCCGTTCGTCGATCCGCGTACGCGTCGTCGGCGTTCATTTATCTGCGTGCACGTCGTCGGTGATCGTCCATCCGCATGGGCGTCATTGGCGTTCGTTGATCCACGCTCACGCGTCATTACCCTTCATCGATAAGCACGCGTGTGCCGTTGGCGTTCGTCGATCCGTGCGTGCGCATCTTCGGCGTTCGTCAATCTGCGTGCACGTCCTCCACGTTCGTCAATCCGCACACGACGTCTGCGATCGTTGATCTGCGCGCGTGTCCGCGTTCATTGATCCGTGCACGTGAGTCATGGGCATTCATCGATCCGTGTGCGCGTCGTCGGCGATCGTCAATCTGCACGCACGTTGTCGGCGTTTCTCGATCTGCGTTCACGTCATCGGCGTTCATCATTAAGCGCGCGAGCGTCGTTGGCGTTTGTCGATCTGCTCATGCGTCATCGGCGATCGTCGATCCGCGTGCGCGTCATCCGCGTTCGTCGATCCACGCGCACGTCATAGGCAATCATCGATCTGCACGCGCATCATCAGCGTTCGTTGATCTGTGCATGCGCATCGTCGGCGTTCGTCGATACACGCGTGCGCGTCATCGGCGTTCATCGATACACGTGCGCGCGTCATCGGCATTCGTCGATCCGCGCGCGCGCGTCATCGGCGTTCGTCGATCCACGCGCGCGCGTCGTCGGTGTGTGTCGATCCGCGCGCACGCGTCGTCGGCGTTCGTCGATCCGCGAGCGCGTCGTCAGCGATCGTCGATCCACAAGTGAATCATCGGCGTTCATCGATACGCGTGCACGTCTTCGCCTTCGTCGATCCGCGAGTGCGTCGATGGCGATCGTCGATCCACACATGCCTCATGGGCGTTCATCGATCCACGCGCACGCGTCGATGGCTTTCGTCGATAAGCGCGCGAGTGTCGTTGGCGTTCTTCGATCCACGCGCACGTCATCGGCGATTGTCGAACCGCACATGTGCGTCATTACCATTCTTCGATAAGCACACATGCACCATTGGTGTTCATCGATACGCGCGCGCATGTCATCGGCGTTCGTCGATAAGTGCTCGCGGGTTGTCAGCGTTCGTCAATCCACGTGCGCATGACGTCGGCGTTTGTCGATCCACTTGTGCGTGTCATCGGCGTTTGTCGATCCTCGCGCGTGCATCCTCGGCTTTTGTCGATCCGCATGCTCGATGTTGGCGTTTGTCAATCCGCGCGCGTGAGTCATCGGCGTTCATCGATCCGTGTGCGCGTCTTCGGCGTTCATCGATATGTGTGCGAGCGTCATTGGCGTTTGTCGATCTGCGTGTGCATCGTCGGCGATCATCGATCCGCGCGCCTGTCATGGCATTCACTGATATGAGTGCACGTCGTTAGGGTTCGTCAATCCGCGCACACGTGTCGTCCGTGTTCATTGATCCGCGTGCGCGTCGTCGGCGTTCGTCGATCAGCGTGGGCGTCGTTGGCGATCGTCGATCCGCGTGCGTGTCATCCGCGTTCGTCGACCTGAGTGTGTGTCGTTGGCGTTCGTTGATTCCTGCACACGTGTCATCCGTGTTCGTCGATCCGCGCGCGCATCGTCGGCGTTTGTTGATCCGTGGACCCGTCCTCGGCGTTCGTTGTTCCACGTATGCATCGTTGGCGATCGTCGATCCGCACGTGTGTCATCCGCGTTCGTCGATCTGAGTGCGCGTCGTTGGTGTTCGTCGATCCGCGCACACTCGTCATCCATGTTCGTCGATCAGTGCGCGCGTCTTCGGCGTACGTTGATCCGTGCGTCCGTCATCGGCATTCGTTGATCCGCGCATGCATCATCGGCGATCGTCGATCCACGTGCGTGTCATCCGCGTTCATCGATCTGAGTGTGTGTCATTGGCGTTCGTCGATCCAGGCACACGTGTCATCCGTGTTCTTCGATCCGCACTGTGAGTCATTGGCGTTCATCGATCCACGTGTGTGTCATCTGCGTTCGTCGATCTGAGTGCATGTCGTCGGCGTTCGTCGATCCGCGTGTGCACGATGTCGGCATTCGTCGATCGACTCATGTGCATCATCGGCGTCCATCGATCCCCGATGCGCGTCCTCGGCTTTCGTCGATCCGCATGCTCGACATCGGTGTTTGTCGATCTGCGCGCGTGAGTCATCGGCGTTCGTCGATCCGTGTGCGCGTCTTCGGCGTTCATCGATAAGTGTGCGAGCGTCATCGGCGTTTGTCGATCCGCACGTGCATCGTCGGCGATCATCGATCCGCGTGCCTGTCATTGCATTCGCTGATCTGAGTGCGCGTCGTAGGGTTTGTCGATCCGCGCACACGTGTCGTCCGTGTTCATTGATCCGCGCGTGCGTCGTCAGCGTTCGTCGATCCGCGCACGTGTCGTCGGCGTTCGTCAATCCGCGTGGGCGTCATCGGCGATCGTCGATCTGCGTGCGTGTCATCCGCGTTCGTCGACCTGAGTACGTGTCGTTGGCGTTCATGGATTCCCGCACATGTGTCATCCGTGTTCGTCGATCGGCGCATGCATCGTCGGCGTTTGTTGATCCACGCACCCATCCTCGGCGTTCATCATTCCACGCATGCATCGTCGGCGATCCTCGATCTGCACGCGTGTCATCTGCGTTCATTGATCTGAGTGCGCGTCGTATGTGTTCGTCGATCCACCCACACGCGCCGTCCATGTTCGTCGATCCGCATGTGCGTCTTTGGCATACGTTGATCCGTGCGTCCATCATCGGCGTTCGTCGATCCGCGCATGCATCGTTGGCGTTCATTGATCTGCGTGCGTGTCAGCGGCGTTCCTCGATCTGAGTGCGTGTCGTTGGTGTTCGTCGATCCGGGCACACGTGTCGTCCATGTTCATCGATCCGCATGCGTGAGACATCGGCATTCGTCGATCCGCGTGCGTGTCATCCGCGTTCGTCGATCTGAGTGCGTATCGTTGGCATTCGTCGATCCGCACACACGCATAATCCGTGTTCGTCGATACACACGCGCGACGTCAGCGTTCGTCGATCCGCACGCACGTCATCTGCGTTCGTCGATAAGCACGCAAGTGTCATCGGCGTTCGTCGATCCACGCACGCACGAGGTCGGCATTTGTCGATCCGCTCGTGCGCGTCATCGGCATTCATCGATAAGCACGAGCGCGTCTTCAGCATTTGTCAATCCGCGTGCGCGCGTCTTTGGCGTTCGTCGATACGTGCGCATGAGGTCGGCGTTCGTCGATCCGCGTGCACGTCGTCGGCGTTCGTCGATCCCCGCACGTGTGTCATTTGCGTTCGTCGATAAGGGCACGAGCATCATCGGCGTTCATCGTTCCATGCGCCCGCATCGTCGACTTTCGTCTATAAGCGCGCGTGCATTCTTGGCATTCGTTGATCCATGCGCGAGCGTCGTCGGCGTTTGTCAATCCAAATGCTCATCGTCAGCGATCGTCAATCTGCTCGAGCGTCGTCGGCATTTGTCGAACTGCGTGTGCGTCGTCGGCGTTCGTCCATCCGCGCGCGCGTCGTCAGCGATCGTTGATCCACGCGTGCGTCATCTGCGTTCACCGATCTGCGTGCGCGTCATCAGCATTCGTCGATTACAACGCGCGCATCGTCATCGTTCATCGATCCGCGCTCGCACGTCATTACCATTCATCGATAAGCACGCATGCACGATTGGCGTTCGTCGATAAGCGCTCACACGTCATCGGCGTTCGTCGATCCGCACGCGCGTCATCCGTGTTCGTCGATCTGCACGCGACGTCAGCGTTCGTCGAAATGTGGGCGCGTCGTTGGCGATCATCGATCTGCGTGCACGTCTTCGGCGTTCGTCGATCCGCGCATGCACGTCGTCGGTGTTCGTCGATCCGCGCGCACGCGTCATCAGGGATTGTCGATCCACAAGCGAGTCGTCGGCATTCGTCGATACGCGTGCGCGTCTTCACCTTCGTCGATCCACGCTCGCGTCATTGGCGATTGTTGATCCGCACGTGTGTCATGGGCGTTCGTCGATCCGCACACACGCGTCGTCGGCATTCGTCGATAAGCACGCGAGTGTCGTCGGCATTCTTCCATCCACGTGTGCGTCATCAGTGATCGTTGATCCGCATGTGCGTGTCATTACCGTTCGTCGATAAGCATGCCTGCACCATTGGCGTTCGTCGATACGTGCGCGCATGTCATCGGCGTTCGTCGATCCAATCGTGCACGTCATCGGCGTTCGTCAATCCCCACACGCGCGTCATCGGCTTTCGTCGATCCGCACACTCGACGTCGGCGTTTTTCGATCCACGCGCGTGAGTCGTCGGCATTCGTCAATCCGTGTGCGCGTCATCAGCGTTCATCGATAAGTGTGCGAGCATCGTTGGCGTTTGTCGATCCGTGCGTGCATCGTCGGCGATCATCGATCCGCGTGAGTGTCATAGCATTCGTTGATCTGAGTGCGCGTCATTGGGGTTCGTCGATCCACACACACGCGTCGTCCATGTTCGTCAATCTGTGTGCGCGTCGTCGGCGTTCGTCGATCCGCGTGCGCATCATCGGCGTTCGTCGATCCGCGTGGGCGTCGTCGGCGATCGTCGATCCGCGCACGTGTCATCCGCGTTCGTCGACCTGAGTGCGTGTCATTGGCGTTCGTCGATTCCCGCACACGCATCATCCGTGTTCGTCGATCGGCGGGCGCATCGTCGGCGCTTGTTGATCCGCGCACCCGTCCTCAGCCTTCGTCGATCCACACATGCATCATCGGCGATCATAGATCCGCACGCGTGTCATCCACGTTCGTTGATCTGAGTGCGCGTCGTTGGCGTTCGTCGATCCGCGCACACGCTTCGTCCGTGTTCGTCGATCCACGTGCGCGTCTTCGGCATACGTTGTTCCGCGCACCCATCATCGGCGTTCGTCGATCCATGCGTGCATCATCGGCGATCGTAGATCCGCGTGCGTGTCATCCGCGTTCGTCGATCTGAGTGCGTGTCGTTGGCATACATCGATCCGCGCACACGTGTCGTCCGTGTTCGTCGATCCACACGCGTGAGTCATCAGCGTTCCTCGATCCACGTGCGTGTCATGCGCGTTCGTTGACCTGAGTGCGTGTCGTTGGCGTTCGTCGATCAGTGCACACGCATAATCCGTGTTCGTCGATCCACACGTGCGACGTCGGTGTTCATCGAACCGCTCGTGCTCATCGTCGTTCATCGATAAGCACGCGCGCGCCTTCGGCATTCATCAATCCACGCGCGCGCGTCGTCTGCATTCATAGATATGCGCGCGCGTCGTCTGCGTTCATAGATACGCGCACGCGATGACTGCGTTCGTCGATCTGTGTGCATGTTGTCGGCGTTCGTCGATCCCCACGCGTGTGTCGTTTGCATTCGTCAATAAGCACATGAGCGTCAACGGCGTTCATCATTACATGTGCCCGTGTCATCAACTTTCGTCTATAAGTGCACGTGCGTTTTCGGCATTCGTCGATCCGCGTGCGAGCGTCGTCGGCGTTCGTTGATCCACGTGCTCGTCATCAGCGATCGTCAATCTGCTTGCACGTCATCTCGTTCGTCGAACTGTGTGTGCGTCATCGGCGTTCGTCCATCCACGCGTGTGTCATCGGCGATTGTTGATCCACGCGTGCGTCATCCACGTTCGTTGATCTGCACGCACGTTGTTGGCGTTCGTCGATCCGCACGGGCATTGTTGGTGTTCGTCAATCCGCGTACGCTTCGTCGGCATTCATCAATCTGTGCATGCGTGACATCGGCGTTCGTTTATCTGCGTGCACGTCGTCGGTGATCGTCAATCCGCACGCCCGTCAACGGCGTTCGTCGATCCGTGCGTGCATCGTCAGTGATCGTCGATCCGCGTGCGTGTCATCCACGTTCGTCGATCTGAGTGCGTGTCATTGGCGTTCGTCGATCCGCACACACGCATAATCCGTGTTCGTCAATCCGCATGTGCGTCGTCGGCGATCGTCGATCCATGCGTGTGTTGTGGGCGTTCGTTGCTCCACGCGCACGCATCGTCGGCGTTCGTCGATAAGCGCGCGAGTGTCGTCGGCGTTCTTTGATCTGCGCACGTGTCGTCGGCGATCGTGGATCCGCGCTCGTGCATCATTACCCTGCGTCGATAAGCACGCGTGCGCTGTTGGCGTTCATCGATCTGAGCGCGTGCATCTTCGGCGTTCATCAATCCGCGCGCGCGTCGTCCACGTTCGTCGATCTGCACGTGATGTCTGCGATCGTTGGTCCACACGCGTGTCCGCGTTCGTCGATCCACGCACGTGAGTCATGGGCATTCGTCGATCCGCGTGCGCGTCGTCGGCGATTGTCAATCTGCATGCGCGTTGTCGGCGTTCGTCGATCTGCGTTTGTGTCATCGGCATTCATCGATAAGCGCGCGAGCATCGTTGGCGTTTGTTGATCCGCTCATGCATCATCGGCGATCGTCGATCCGTGTGTGCGTCATCCGCGTTCGTCGATCCGCGCACAGGTCGTAGGCAATCGTCGATCTGCGCGCGCATCATCATCGTTCATTGATCCACGCGTGCGCGTTATCGGCGTTCATCGATCCGCGCGCGCGCGTCTTCGGCGTTCGTTGATCCATGTGCTCGTCGTCAGCGATCGTCAATCTGCTCGAGCATCGTCGGCGTTCGTCAAACTGTGTGTGCATCATCGGCGTTTGTCCATCCATGCGTGCGTCATCAGCAATCATTGATACACGCATGCGTCATCCGCGTTCGTCGATCTGCATGTGCGTCGTCGGCGTTCGTCAATCCCAACATGCGCATCATCATCGTTCGTCGATCCGCGCTCGCGCGTCATTACCGTTCGTCAATAAGCACGCGTGCACCATAGGCGTTCGTCGATAAGCGCTCACGCGTCGTCGGTGTTCGTCGATCTGCGCGCGCGTCATCCGTGTTCGTCGATCCGCATGCGACATCGGCGTTCGTCGATCTGTGGGTGCGTCGTTGGCGATCATCGTTCCGCGTGTACGTCATCTGCGATCGTCGATCTGCGTGCGTGTCATCCGCGGCGTTCGACATCGGCGTTCGTCGATCCGCGCGCGTGACGTTGGCGATCATCATTCTGCACGCGCATTGTCGGCGTTCATCGATCCGCATGCGCACGATGTCGGCGTTCGTCGATCCACTCGTGCGCGTCGTCGGCGTCCGTCGATCCCCGCGCGCATGTCCTCGGCTTTCCTCGATCCGCATGCTCGACGTCAGCATTTGTCAATCCGCGTGCGTGAGTCGTCAGCATTCGTCGATCCGTGTGCACATCTTCGTTATTCGTCGATAAGTGTGCGAGCGTCATCGGCGTTTGTCGATCAGCGCGTGCATCGTCGGCGATCATCGATCCGCGTGCCTGTCATTGCATTCACTGATCTGAGTGTGCGTCGTTGGGGTTCATTGATCCGCGCACACGCGTCATCCGTGTTCATTGATCCACGCGCGCGTCGTCGGCGTTCGTCTATCCGCGCGTGTGTCGTCGGCGTTCGTCAATCCGCGTGGGCATCGTCGGTGATCGTCGATCCGGGTGCGTGTCATCCGCGTTCATCGACCTGAGTGCGTGTCGTTGGCGTTCGTGGATTCCCGCACATGCATCATCCGTGTTCGTCGATCGGCGCGCGCATCATCGGCGTTTGTTGATCCGCGCACCCGTCCTCGGCGTGCGTCGTTCCACGCATGCATCGTCGGCGATCGTCGATCTGCACGCGTGTCATCCGCGTTCGTCGATCTGAGTGTGCGTCGTTGGCGTTCGTCGATCCGCACACACGCGTCGTCCGTCTTCGTCGATCCGCGCGCGCGTCTTCATTGTACGTTGATCCGTGCGTCCGTCATCGGCATTTGTCGGTCTGCGTGCATCGTCGGCGATCGTCGATCCGCGTGCGTGTCATCGGCATTCGTCGATCTGAGTGCGTGTCGTTGGCGTTCGTCGATCCAGGCACAGGTGTCATCTGTGTTCGTCGATCCGCACGCGTGAGTCGTCGGCGTTCATCGATCCGCATGCGTGTCATCTGCGTTCGTCGATCTGAGTGCGTGTCGTTGGCATTCGTCGATCCGCGCACATGCATAATCCGTGTTCATCGATCCGCACGCGCGACGACGGCATTCGTTGATCCGCACGCACGTCATCTGCGTTCGTCGATAAGCGCGCAAGTGTCATCGGCGTTCGTCGATCCACGCGTGCACGAGGTCGGCGTTCGTCGATCCGCTCGTGCGCATCATCGGCGTTCTTCGATAAGCGCGCACGCGTCTTCAGCATTTGTCAATCCGCGCACGCGCATCGTCGGCGTTCGTCGATACGCACGCGCGACGTCAGCGTTCGTCGATCCGCGTGCACGTCGTCGGCGTTCGTCGATCCCCGCGCGTGTGTCATTTGCGTTCTTCGATAAGCGCACGAGCGTGGTCGGCGTTCGTCGTTCCACGAGCCCGCGTCGTCGACTTTCGTCTATAAGCGCGCGTGCATTATCGGCATTCGTCGATCGGCGCGCGAGCGTCGTCGGCATTCGTCGATCCACGTGCTCATTGTCAGCGATCATCAATCTGCTCGAGCGTCGTCGGCGTTCGTCGAACTGCGTGTGCATCATCGGCGTTCGTCCATCCGCGCGCGCGTCGTCAGCATTTGTTGATCCACGTGTGCGTCATCTGCGTTCGTCAATCTGCGTGCGCGTCGTCAGCGTTCATCGATCCCAACACGCGCATCGTCATCGTTCGTTGATCCACGCTCGCGCGTCATTACCGTTCGTCGATAAGCACGCATGCGCCATTGGCGTTCGTCGATAAGCACTCGCGCGTCGTTGGCATTTAATTGATCTGCGCGCGCTTCATCCGTGTTCGTCGATCCGCACGCGACGTCAGCTTTCGTCGATCTGTGGGCGTGTCATTGGCGATCATCGATCCACGCGCACGTCTTCGCCATTCATCAATCCGCGCGCGCTTGTCTTCGGTGTTCATCGATCCGCGCGCATGCGTCGTCGGTGTTTGTTGATCCGCGAGCACGTCGTTTGTGATTGTCGATCCGCAATTGAGTCGTCGGCATTCATCGATACGCGTGCGCGTCTTCACCTTCGTCGATCTGCGCATGCGTCATTGGCGATCGTCGATCCGCACGTGCGTCATGGGCGTTTGTCCATCCGTGCGCATGCGTCATCGGCATTTGTCGATAAGCGCACGAGTGTCATCGGCGTTCTTCGATCCACGTGCGCGTCATCAGTGATCATCGATCCGCATGCGCACGTCATTACCGTTCATCGATAAACACGCGTGCGCCATTGGCGTTCGTCGATACGTGCACGCATGTCATCGGCGTTCGTCGATAAGCACTCACGGGTCATCGGTGTTCGTCGATCCACGTGCGCACGACGTCGCCGTTTGTCGATACAATAGTGCGCGTCATCAGCGTTCGTCGATCCCCGCGTGCGCGTCATCGGCTTTCATTGATCCGCACACTCGACGTCGGCGTTTGTCGATCCGCGCGCGTGAGTCGTCGGCATTCGTCAATCCGTGTGTGCGTCATCGGCGTTCATCGATAAGTGTGCGAGCGTCTTCGGCGTTTGTCGATCCGCGTGTGCATCGTCGGTGATCATCGATCCACGTGAGTGTCATCTGCATTCATTGATCTGAGTGCGCGTCATTGGGGTTCGTCGATCCACACACACGCGTCGTCTGTGTTCATAAATCCACGCGCGCGTCGTCGGCGTTCGTCGATCCGTGCACGCGTCGTCGGCGTTTGTCGATCTGCGTGGGCGTCGTCGGCGATCGTTGATCCGCGCACGTGTCATCCGTGTTCGTGGACCTGAGTGCGTGTCGTTGGCGTCCGTCGATTCCCGCACATGCGTCATCCGTGTTCGTCGATCGGCGGGCGCATATCGGCTTTTGTTGATCTGCGCACCAGGCCTCGGCCTTTGTCGATCCACACATGCATCGTCAGTGATCGTCGATCCGCACGCGTATCATCCGCGTTCATCGATCTAAGTGCGCATCGTTGGCGTTCGTCGATCCGTGCACACGTGTCATCCGTGTTCGTCGATCCGCACGCGTGAGTCATCGGCGTTCGTCGATCCACGTGCGTGTCATTGGCATTCGTGAATCCGCGCACACGCATAATCTGTGTTCGTCGATCCACACGTGCAACGTCGGCATTCGTTGAACCGCTCGTGTGCATCGTCGTTCGTCGATACGCGCACGCGCGTCTTCGGCATTCGTCAATCCGCGTGCACGCGTCGTCTGCGTTCGTCGATACGCGCGTGCGACGTCGGCATTCGTTGATCCGCGTGCATGTCATCGGTGTTCGTCGATCCCCACGCGTGTGTCATTTGCGTTCGTCGATAAGCGCACGACCGTCGTCGCCGTTCGTCATTCCAAGTGCCCGCATTGTCGACTTTCGTCTATAAGCGCGCGTGCGTTTTCGGCATTCGTCGATCCACGCGCAAGCATCGTCGGCGTTTGTCGATCCACGTGCTCGTCGTCAGAGATCGTCAATCTGCTTGCGCGTCATCTCGTTCATCGAAATGCGTGTGCATCATCGGCGTTCGTCCATCCGCCTGTGCGTCATCGACGATCGTTGATCCACGCGTGCGTCATCCGTGTTCGTCGATCTGCGCGCATGTTGTCGGCAATCGTCGATCCACACGGGCGTCATTGGCCTTCGTCGATCTGCGTACACGTCATCGGCGTTCATCAATCTGTGCATGTGCGACATCGGCGTTCGTTTATCTGCATGCACGTTGTCGGTGATTGTCGATCCGCATGTGCGTCGTCGGCGTTCATCGATCCGCATGCGCATCTTCGCCTTCGTCGATCCGCACGTGCATCATCGGCGATCGTCGATCCTCGCGAGCGTTGTGGGCGTTCATTGCTCCACGCGCGCACGTCATCGGCATTCGTCGATAAGTGCGCGAGTGTCATCGGCGTTCCTCGATCTGCACGCTTGTCGTCGGCGATCATCGATCCGCGCTCGCGCGTCATTACCCTGCATCGATAAGCACGCGTGCGCCGTTGGCATTCGTCGATCTGATTGCGCACATCTTCGGCATTCGTCAATCTGCACGCGCATCGTCCATGTTCGTCCATCCGCACGTGACGTCTGCGATCGTTGATCCGCGCGTGTGTCCGCGTTCATCGATCCGCGCATGTGAGTCATGGGCGTTCGTCGATCCACATGCGCATCGTCGGCGATCGTCAATCTGCACGCGCGTTGTCGGCGTTCGTCGATCTGCGTTCGTGTCATCAGCGTTCATCGATAAGCGCGCGAGCGTCATTGGCGTTCGTCGATCCGCTCATGCGTCGTCGGCGATCATCTATCCGCGCGCGTGTCATCCACGTTCCTCGATCCGCATGCACGTCATAGGCAATCGTCGATCTGCACGCGCAACATCAGCGTTCGTTGATCCGCACGTGTGCGTCGTCGGCGTTCATCGATCCACGCGCGTGCGTCGTTGGCATTCGTCGATCCACGTGCTCATCGTCAGCAATCGTCAATCTGCTCGAGCATCGTCAGCGTTCGTCAAACTGCGTGTGCGTCGTTGGCGTTCATCCATCTGCGTGCGCATCATCAGCAATCATTGATAAACGCGTGCATCATCCGTGTTCGTTGATCTGCGTGCGCGTCGTCGGCGTTCGTCAATCCCAACGCGCGCATCATCATCATTCATCGATCTGCACTCGTGCGTCATTACCGTTCGTCGATAAGCACACATGCACCATTGGAGTTCATCGATAAGCACTCGCGCGTCATCGGCGTTCGTCGATCCGCACGCGCGTCGTCCATGTTCATCGATCCGCACGCGACATCGGCTTTCATCGATCTGTGGGCGCATCGTTGGTGATCATCGATCCGCGTGTACATCATCTGTGATTGTCGATACACGTGCGTGTCATCTGCGGCATTTGTCATCCGCGTTCGTCGATCCGCGTGCGCGACGTTGGCGATCGTCATTCTGCACACGCATCGTCGGCGTTCATCGATCTGCGTGCGCGTCTTCGGCGTTCATCGATCCCAACGAGCGCATCGTTGTCGTTCGTCGATCCGCCAGCGCGTCGTTGGCGTTCTTCGATCCGCGCAGGCGTCATTGGCGTTCGTCGATCAGCATACGTGTCATCAGCGTTCGTCAATCTTCGCGTGCGCGACGTCAGCATTCTTTAATCTGCATGCGTGTCGTCGGTGATCATCGATCTGCATGCGCGTCGTCAGTGTTCGTCGATCTGCTTGCACATCTTCGCCTTCGTCGATCCGTGCTTGCGTCGTCGGCGTTCGTCGATCCGCTTGTGCACGTCGTCAGCGTTCGTCGATCCGCACGTGTAACGTCAATGTTTGCCGATCCATGCGCGCGTTGTTGGCATTCGTCGATACGCACGTGATCTGACTGCGTTCATCGATCTGCGCGCGACATTGGCATTCGTCAATACACGTGTGCATCGACGGCGTTCATCTATCCATGCACGCGTGAAGTTGGCGTTCATCGATCCGCACTCACGTCGTTGGCAATCGTCGATCCACGTGCGTGTCGTCAGCAATCGTCGATCCGCACATGCCTCATCCGCATTCGTCAATCCGCACGTACGTCATCCGCATTCGTCGATCTGCGCGCGTGAGTCATCGGCATTCGTCGACACACGCGCGCGTCGTCGGCATTCGTCGTACCACGTGGGAATCATCAGCATTCGTCAATCCGCGCGCGCATCGTCGGCATTCGTCGATACGCGTGCACGTCATCCATGTTCGTCGATCTGCGTGTGACATCGGCATTCGTCGATACGCGCGCGCGTCGATGGCGTTCGTCTATCCGCGCATGCGCTACGTTGGCGTTCATCGATCCGCACGCATGTCATCGGCGATCGTCGATCCGCACGCGCGTCGTCAGCAATCGTCGATCCGCGCGTGCCTCGTCCGCGTTCATCGATCCACGCGCGCGTCATCCGCGTTCATCGATCCGCGCGCGTGAGTCGTCGGCGTTCGTCGATCCGTGTGCGCGTCATCGGCGTTCATCGATCCGCGCGGATGTCATGGGGTTTCATCGATCCATGCATGCATCATCAGCAATCGTCGATCCGTATGCGTGTCATCCATGTTCGTCTATCTGAGTGCGCGACGTTGGCGTTCATTGATCTGTGCACACACATCGTCCGTGTTCGTCGATCTGAGCGGGCATCATCGGCGTTTGTCGATACGCATGGGCGTTGTCAGCGTTCATCGATCCGCGCGTGCGCGTCGTCGGCGTTCGTCGATCCGCACGCGCGACGTCGGCGTTCATCGTACCGCGTGCTCGTCGTCGGCGTTCATGGACATGCGCACGCGTCATCCGCGTTCGTCGATCTGCACGCGACATCGGCGTTCGTCGATCCGCGCGTGTCGTGGGCGTTTGTCTATCCACGCACGCGCGATGTTGTCATTCATCGATCTGCACGCGCGAAGTCGGCATTCGTCGATCCGCATGCGTGACGTCGGTGTTCGCCAATCCGCACACGCATCGTCGGCGTTCATCGATACCCACGCGCGACCTCGGCGTTCGTCGATCCACGCGCTCATCGTCGGCGTTCGTCGACACACGCGCTCATCATCCGTGTTCGTCGATCTGCACGCGACATCGGCATTCGTCGATCCGCACGTGTCATCGGCGTTTGTCTATCCGTGCACGCGTGACGTTGGCGTTCATCGATCCGCACACGCGACGTCGGCATTCGTCGATCCGCGCGCTCGTCGTCGGCGTTCATCGACATGCGCGTGTGTCATCCACGTTCGTCGAACTGCACGTGACATCGGCGTTCGTCGATCCATGCGTGTCATCGGCGTTTGTCTATCCGCGCATGCGCGACGTTGGCGTTCATCGATCCGCATGCGCGTCATCGGCGATTGTCGTTCCGCGCGCGGGTCATCCGCCTTCATCGATCCGCGCGCGTGAGTCATCAGCGTTCGTCGATCCAAACTCACGCGTCTTCGGCGTTCTTCGATAAGTGCACGAGCGTCGTCGGCTTTCTTCAATCTGCGTGCGCGTCGTCAGCGATCATCATTCTGCACGCACGTTGTCCGCGTTCGTCATCCGCACGTGTGAGACATCGGCATTCGTCGATCTGCACGCGCGTCGTCGGCGTTCGTCGATAAACGCGCGAGCGTCGTAGGCGTTCTTCGATGCACGTGCGCATCGTCGGCGATCGTCAATGTGCACACACATTGTCAGCAATTGTCGATCCGAGCGTGCCTTGTCTGTCGTTGCCGATCATCGATCCAAAGCGTGGGTTGTTGGCGTTCGTCGATCTGAGCGTGCGTTGTTGGCGTTCGTCAATCCACGCACACGCGTCATCCGTGTTCGTCGATCTGAGCACGCGTTGTCGGCGTTCGTCGATCCGCGTGCACGTCAATGGCATTCATCGATCCGCACGCACGTCATCAGCGTTTGCCCATACGCACGCACGTCATTGGCATTCGTCCATCCGCACGCGCATCGTCGGCGTTTGGTGATCAACGCGGGCATCGGCATTCATCGATTCGCGCGCGTGCCATTCGCGTTCGTCGATCTGAGCGTGCGTTGTCGGCGTTCATCAATCCACATGCACGTCATCGGCGTTCGCCCATACGCACGCACGTCATCGGCATTCGTCCATCCACACACGCATCGTCAGCATTCGTCGATCCACGCAGGCGTTGGTGTTCATCAATTCACGCACGCGCATCGTCAGCCCTCGTCGAACTGCACGCGCGCGTCGTTGGCATTCGTCGATCCACACGGGCGTCGTCGGCGTTCGTCGATCCGCGCATGCGTGTCGTCGGCCCGTGTCGATCTGCATGCGTGCGTCGTCAGCCCTCATCGATCCGCGCGTGCGCGTCATCGGCGTTTGTCGATCCGCGCGCATGACGTCGGCGTTCGTTAATCCACGCGCATGACATCGGCGTTCATTGATCCACGCGCGCGTCGTCGGCTTTCGTCGATCCGCGAGCGTGTCATCCACGTTTGTCGATCCGAACACGACATCGGCGTTCATCGATCCACGGGCAGGTCATTGGTGATCGTCGATCTGCACGTACGTCATCTGCGATCGTCGATCTGCGCGCATGTCATCCGTGTTCTACAATCCGGACGCATGAGTAATCAGCGTTCGTCGATCCACGCGCGCGACATCGGCGTTCATCAATAAGCGTGCGAGCGTCTTCGGTGTTCGTCGATCCGCGTGCGCATCGTCAGCGATCATCAATATGCGTGCGCGTCGTCGGCATTCATCGATCTGTGTGCGCATCGTCGGCGTTCATCAATAAGCGCGCGAGCATCGTTGGTGTTCGTCGATCCGCGCATGCGTCATCGGCGATCGTCGATCCGCGTGCGTGTCTTCCGGGTTCATCGATCGGCGCACACGTCGGCAATAGTCAATCTGCACGCGGTGACGGCGTTGGTTGATCCGTGCACGCGCGTCATTGGCGTTCGTCGATCCACGCGCGCGTCGGTGAATGTCGATCAGCACGTGCATTGTCGACGTTCATCGATCCGCGTGCGCGACTTTGGTGTTCGTTGATCCATGTGCGCGCATCGTCGACGTTCGTCGATAAGCTCGAGAGCGTCGTCGGTGATTATCGATCCACATGCACATCTTCTAGGTTCGTCGATCCGCGCGCACGTCATCGGCAATAGTAAATCTGCACGCGCATCATCGGCGTTGGTCAATCGGCGCGCGCGCGTCATCAGCGTTCGTGGATCCGCACGCGCGCATCGTCGGCGTTTGTCGATAAGCACACACGCGTCATCAGCATTCGTCGATAAGCGCACGTGCGTCGTGGGCGTTCGTCGATCCGCGGGCACGTCATTGGTGATTGTCAATCCACGCATATGTCGTCTGCGATCGTTGATCCGCAAATGTGTCATCCGCATTCATCGATCCGTGCGCGTGAGTAATCTGCGATCGTCAATCCGTGCACGTGCATCATTAGTGTTCATCGATAAGCACACATTCGCCATTGGCATTCGTCGATACACGCGCGCTACGTGGGCGTTCGTCAATAAGCGCTCTCGCGTCATCGGCATTCGTCGATCCACGCGTGCACGATGTCGGCGTTCGTTGATCCGCTCTTGCACGTCATCAGCATTCGTCGATCCCCACACGCACGTCATTGGCATTCGTCAATAAGCGCTCACACGTCATCGGCGTTCGTCGATCCGCGCGCGCACCACATCGGCGTTCGTCGATACGCGCGCACGTCATCGGCGTTCATCGATCCGCATGCACGTTGTCGGCGTTCGCCCATACGCGCGCACGTCGTCGGCATTCGTCCATCCGCACGCGCATCGTCGGCGTTCATCGATCCACGCGGGCGTCGGTGTTCATCGATTCGCACGCGTGTCATCCGTGTTAGTCGATCTGAGCCCGCGTGGTTGGCTTTCATCGATCCATGCACACGCGTTGTCCGTGTTCGTCGATCTGAGCGCGCATTGTCGGCGTTCGTCGATCCGCGTGCACGTCGTCGGCGTTCGTCGATCCGCACGCATGTCGTCGGCGTTCGCCCATACGCACGCACGTCATCGGCATTCGACCATCCACACGCGCATCGTCCGCCTTCATCGATCCACGCGGGCATCGGCATTCATCGATTCACGCACGCGCATCGTCAGCCCTTGTCGAACCGCACGCGGGCGTTGTCAGCGTTCGTTGATACGTGCGGGTGTCGTCAGCATTCGTCGATCCGCGTGTGCGCGTCGTCGGCCCTCGTCGATCCGCACGCGCGCGTCGTCAGCCCTCATCGATCCACGGGTGCGCATCATCAGCATTTGTTGATCCACGTGCGCGACGTCGGCATTCGTCAATCCACGTGCATGACATCAGCGTTCATTGATCCGTGCGCGCGTCGTCGGCTTTCGTCGATCCGCGGGCACGTCGTTGGCGATCGTCGATCTGCGCGTACATCTTCTGCGATCGTCGATCTGCGCGCGTGTCATCCGTGTTCTATGATCCGGGTGCGTGCATAATTGGCGTTCGTCGATCCACGCGCACGACATCGGCGTTCATCGATAAGCGTGTGAGCGTCTTCGGTGTTCGTTGATCCGCATGTGCATCATCAGCGATCATCAATCTGCGTGCGCGTCGTCGGCGTTCATCGATCTGTGTGCGCATCGTCGGCGTTCATCAATAAGCGCGTGAGCATCGTTGGCGTTCGTCGATCCGCGCGTTCATTGTCGGTGATCGTCAATCCGCGCACGCATCTTCCAGGTTCGTCGATCCGCGCGAACGTCATTGGCAATAGTCAATCTGCGCACGCGTCATTGGCATTCGTCGTTCCGCTCGTGCGTGTCATCGGCGTTCGTCGATCCCTGCATGCGCGTCATCAGCGTTCGTCGATCCATGTGCGTGCGTCGTCAACTCTCGTCTATAAGCGTGCGTGCGTCATCGGCGTTCGTTGATCCGTGCGCGGGACGTCAGGGTTCGTCAATCCGCGAGCGCGTTGTCGGCATTCATCGATATGCGCACACGTCGTCCGCGTTCGTCGATCTGCGCGTGACATTGGTGTTCGTCGATCCGCGGGCATGTCGTTGGCGATCGTCGATCCGCGCGTACGTCATCTGCGATCGTCGATTCGCGCGCGTGACGTCCGCGTTCCTCGATCCGGGCGTGTGAGTCATCGGCGTTCGTCGATCCGCACACGCGTCGTCGGCGTTCGTGGAAAAGCATGCGAGCATCGTCGGCATTCATCGATCCGCGTGCGCCTCATCGGCGATCGTCAATCTGCTCGGGCATCATCGGCGATTGTCAATCTGCGTGTGCTTCGTCAGCATTTGTCGATAAGCGCGCTAGCGTCGTTGGCATTCGTCGATCTGCACGTGCATCTTTGGCGTCCGTTAATACGTGCGCGCGTGTTGTCGGCATTCGTTGATAAGCATGTGAGCGTCGTCGGCGTTCGTCGATCCGCGCGCGCACGTAGTCGGCGTTCGTCGATCCGAGCGCGCGTCATCGGCGTTCGTCGATCCACACACGCGTAGTTGGCTTTCATCGATCTGAGCGTGCGTCATCCGCGTTCGTCAATCCACGCGTACATCGTCCGCGATCGTCAATCCGCGTGCATGTCGTCCGCATTCATCATCCGCACGTGTGAGTCATCGGCGTTCGTCGATAAGCGCGCGAGCGTCGTCGGCGTTCTTCAATGCACGTGCACGTCGTCGGCGATAGTCAATCTGCGCACGCGTTGTCGGCGTTCGTCGATCTGCGTACGCGTCGTCGCCATTCGTTGATAAGCGTGTGAGCGTCATCAGCGTTCGTCGATCCGCGCACGCGTCGGCGATCGTCGATCCACACGCGTGTCGTCAGTGATCGTCGATCTGCGCGCGCATTGTCCACGTTCGTCGATCCGTGGGCGCGTCTTTGGTGATCATCGAACCGTGCGTGTGTCGTGGGCGTTCGTCGATCCGCGCGTGCACGTCATCGGCATTCGTCGATAAGCACGCGAGTGTCATCGGCGTTCTTCAATCCGCGCAGGCAACGTCGGCGATAGTCGATCTGCGCGTGCGCATCATTAACGTATATCGATAAGCGCACGTGTGCCGTTGGCGTTCATCGATACATGCGCGTGTGTCCTCAGCGTACATCGATAGCACTCACACGTCATCGGCGTTCATCGATCCGCACGTGCACGATGTCGGCGTTCGTTGATCTGCTCGTTTGCGTCGTCAGCGTTCATTTATAAGTGCGTGAGCGTCATCAGCGTTCGTCGATACACACACGCGCATCGTCGACTTTCAACTATAAGCGCGCGTGCGTATTCAGTGTTCATCGATCCGCGCGCACGCGTTGTAGGCGTTCGTCGATCCGTGCGCGCGTCATCAGCAATCGTCGATCCATGCGTGCCTCGTCTGCATTGGTCGATCCACATGCGGGTCGTCTGCGTTCATCGATCCACGCGCGTGAGTCATCAGTGTTCGTTGATCTGCGCGCGCGTTGTCGGCATTCATCGATCCGCGCACACGTCATCAGCGTTCGTTGATCCGTGTGCGCGTCGTCAGCGTTAACACATCCGCGCGCGCGTTGTCGGCGTTTGTTCATCCACATGCGCGTCGTTGGCGTTCGTCGATCCGCACGTGTGCGCCATTGGCGTTCGTTGATCCGCGAGCGCGTCATTGGCGTTCGTCGATCCGCGCACGTGCTTTGTCAGCGTTGGTCGATCCACGCGCATGTGTCGTCGGCGTTCGTCGATCCGTGCGCGCAATGTTGGCGTTCGTCGATCCGCACGCGTGTTGTCGGCTTTTGTCGATCCGCGTGCGTGTCATCCGTGTTCGTCGATTCGTGCCCGTGAGTCATCGGCGTTCATCAATCCACATGCGACGTCGGTGTTTGTCAATCCACGGGAGCATTGTTGGCGATCGCCAATCTGCGCGTACGTTTTCTGCGATCGTCGATCCGCGTGTGTGTCCTCCGCGTTCGTCGATCCGCGCACGTGAGTCATCGGCATTCATCGATCCGCATGTGCCTCATCAGCATTCGTTGATCCGCGCGTGCGCATCATCGGCGTTCCTCGATCTGCGTGCGTGACGTCGGCGTTCGTCGAACCACGCACGAGTGTGGTCGGCTTTCGTCGATCCGCACGTGCGTCGTCTGCGTTCTTCGATCCGCACGCTACGTCGGTGTTTGACGATCCGTGGGCATGTCGTTGGTGATCGTCGATCCGCGCGTACGTCATCTGCGATCGTCAATCCGTGCACGGGTCGTCCACGTTCATTGATCCGCGCGCGTGAGTCAGTGGCGTTCGTCGATCCGCACGCATGTCATCAGCATTTGTCGATAAGTGCATGAGCGTCATCAGCTTTATTCGAACCGTGTACGTGTCGTCGGCGACGTCATTCTGCGCGCGCATCGTCGGCGTTCGTCAATCTGCATGTGCATCATCGGCGTTCATCGATAAGCGAGCGAGCGTCATCGGCGTTCGTCTATCCACGAGCACGATGTCGGTGATCGTCGATTGCGTGTGCGTCATCCGCTTTCGTCGATCTGCGTGCACGTCATGAGCAATCGTCGATCTGCGTGCACGTCTTCGGCATTTGTCCATCTGCGCGTGCATTTTCCACGTTCGTCGATCTGCGTGTGCATCATCGGTGATCATCGATAAGTGCGGGAGGGTCGTCGGCGTTCTTCGATCTGCGTGCGCGTCGTCGGAGTTCATCAATGCACACGCGCACGTTGTCGGCGTTCGTCGATCCATGCGCGCGCATCGTCAGCATTCGTCGATCTGTGAGTGCATCATCGGCGATCGTCTATCCGCGCACGCGCGTCCTTAGCGATCGTCGATAAGCGCGCGTGCGCCGTTGGCGTTCGTCGATCCACGCGCACGTCGTCCGCGTTCGTCGATCCGTGTGGGCGTCGTCGGGGTTGGTCGATCCGCGCACACGTCATTGTCTTTCGTCAGTCCGCACGCGCGTGTCGTCAGCAATCTTCGATCTGTGCGCGTGCATATTCGGCATTTGTTGATAAGCGCACGAGCGTCATCAGCATTCGTTGATCCGTGCGCGCGTGTCATCGGCGTTCATCGATAAGCTCACGAGAGTCGACGGCGTTCGTCAATCTGCACGCGTGGGACGTCGACGTTCATCGATCCCCGCCTTCGTCGTCAGCGATTGTCGATCCGCGCAGGAGTCATCGGCGTTCGTTGATCCAAACACATGCGTCGTCGGCGTTTGTCGAACAGCACGCGCGTCATTGCCGATCGTTGATCCGAAACGTGGGTCATTGGTGTTCGTCGATCTGAGCGCGCGTTGTTGGTGTTCATCGATCCACGCACACGCGTCATACGTGTTCGTCGATCTGAGTGCGCGTTGTCGGCGTTCGTCGATCTGAGCGCACGTCATCGGCGTTCTTCGATCCACACGCACGTCGTCGGCGTTCGCCCATACGCGCGCACGTCGTCGGAATTCGTCCATCTGCACGCACATCGTCGGCGTTCGTCGATCCACGCGGGCGTCGGTGTTCATCGATTCACACGCATGTCATCCGCGTTCGTCGATCTGAGCCCGCGTTGTTGGCTTTCGTTGATCCATGCACACTCGTCGTCCGTGTTCATCGATCTGATCGCGCGTTGTCAGCGTTCGTCGATCCGTGTGCACGTCGTCGGCGTTCGTCGATCCGCATGCACGTCGTCGGCGTTCGCCCATACACACGCACGACGTCGGCATTCGTCCGTCCACACGCGCATCATCGGCATTCGTCGATCCACGTGGGCGTCGGCGTTCATCGATTCACGCACGCGCATCTTCAGCCCTCATCGAACCGCACGTGCGCGTCGTCGGCGTTTGTCGATCCACGCGGGCGTTGTCGGCGTTCGTCGATCAACGTGTGCGCGTTGTCGGACCTCGTCAATCTGCACGCACGTGTCATCAGCCCTCATCAATCCGCGTGTGCGCGTCATTGGCGTTTGTCGATCTGCGCGCGCGATGTTGGCGTTCGTCAATCCACGCGCACGACATCGGCGTTCATTGATCCGTGCGTGCGTCGTCAGCTTTTGTCGATCCGCATGCGCATCAACCACGTTCGTCGATCCGCACGCGACGTCGGCGTTCGTCGATCCATGGGCATGTCATTGGTGATCGTCGATCTGCACGTATGTCATCTGCGATCGTCGATCCGCACGCGTGTCCTCTGTGTTCTTCCATCTGGGCGCGTGAGTAGTCGGCGTTCGTCAATCCACACGCGTGACGTCGGCGTTCGTCGATAAGCGTGTGAGCATCTTCGATGTTCATCGATCCGCGTGCGCATCATCAGCGATCATCAATCTGCACGCGTGTCGTCGGCGTTCATCGATCTGTGTGCGCGTCGTCGGTGTTCGTCAATAAGCGCGTGAGCATCGTTGGCGTTCATCGATCCACGCGTGCGTCGTTAGCGATCGTCGAACCGCACGCGTGTCTTCCGGATTCATCAATCCGCACACACGTCGTTGGCAATAGTCAATCTGCGCGCGCGTCGACGGCGTTGGTCGATCCGTGCACGCGTGTCATTGTTGTTTGTTGATCCGCGTGCGGGTCGGCGATCGTCGATCAGTGAGCGCATCATCGACGTTCGTCGATCCGCGCGCGCATTTTTGGCATTCATTGATCCGTGTGCGCACATCGTCAATGTTCATCGATAAGTGCGAGAGCGTCGTCGGCGATCATCGAACCACGCGCACATCTTCTAGGTTCGTCAATCCGCACTCACGTCGTCGGTGTTCACACATACGCACACACGTCGTCGGCATTCGTCCATCTGCATGCGCATCGTCGGCCCTCGTCCATCCGCGCGCGCGCGTCGTCGGCGTTCGTCGATCGACACGGGCGTTGTCGGCGTTCGTCGACACACGCGCGCGCGTCATCGGCCCTCGTCGATCCGCGCGTGCGCGTCATTGGAGATCATCGATAAGTGCGCGAGCATATTTGGCATTCGTCGATAAGCGCACGAGCATCGTCGGCGTTCGTCAATAAGCGTGCAAGCGTCGTCGGCATTCGTCGATAAGCGCACGAGCGTCATTGGCATTTGTCGATAAGCGTGCGAGCATCATCGGTGTTCGTCGATAAGTGCACGCGCGTCGTTGGCTTTCGTCGATCCATGCGCGCGTTGTCCGCCTTCGTCGATCCGGGCACATGAGTCATCGGCGTTCGTCGATCCGCGTGCGCGACGTCGACATTGGTCGATTTGCACGCACGTCGTTGGCTTTCGTCGATCCGCGCACGCGTCGTCCGCGTTCGTCGATCCGCACGTGGCTTCAGCGTTCATCGATCCACGGGCGCATCGTTGGCGATCGTTGATCCGCGCGTACATCGTCTGCGATCATCGATCCGTGCGTGTGTCATCCACGTTTGTCGATCCGTGTGCGTGAGTCATCGGCATTCGTCAAACCACGCGTGCGATGTCGGCGTTCATTGATAAGCGCGTGAGCGTCGTCGGTGTTCATCGATCCGCGTGTGCATCATCGGCGATCTTCAATCTGCGCGTGCGTCGTCGGCGTTCGTCGATCTGTGTGCGCGCCTTCGGTGTTCATTGATAAGCGCGCAAGAATCGTTGGCATTCGTCGATCCACGCACGCATCATCCGCGTTCGTCGATCTGCGTGCATGTCAACAGCACTCATCGATCTGCGTGTGCTTCGTCGGCGTTGGTCGATCCGTGCGTGCGTGTCATCGGTGTTCATCGATCCATGCGCGCGTCAGCAATCGTCGATCAGCACGCACATCATCGATGTTCGTCGATAGGCACGCGCGTCTTTTGCGTTCGTTGATCCGTGGTTGCGCGTCGTCGGCGTTCGTCGATCTGCACGCACGCGTTGTCGGCGTTCGTCGATAAGCGTGCGCACGTTGTTGGCGTTCATCGATAAGCGTGCACACATCATCGGCGTTCGTCGATCCATGCACGCGCGTCTTCAGCATTCGTCGATAAGCACGCGCACGTCATCAGCGTTTGTTGATCTGCATGTGTGCATCGTCAGCGTTCGTCGATCTGCGTGTGCGATGTCAGCATATGTCGATCCGTGGGCACGTCGTTGGTGAACGTCGATCCGCGCGTACGTCATCTGCGATCGTCGATCTGCACGTGTGTCATCCACATTCGTCGATCCACGCGCGTGAGTCATCGGCGTTCATCGATCCATGCGCGCGTCGTCAGTGTCGATAAGAGTGCGAGCGTCATCGGCGTTCTTCGATCCACGTGCGCGTCGTCGGCGATCATCGATAAGCACGCGAGCGTCATTGGCGTTCTTCGATCCGCGTGCGTGTCATTGGCGATTGTCAATCTGCACACACGTCGTCGGCGTTCGTCAATCTGCATGCGCGTTGTCGGCGATCGTTGATAAGCACTCGAGCGTTGTCGACATTCTTTGATCTGCGTGCGTGTCATCGGATTTCATCAATCCGCACGTGCGCATCATCAGCGTTCGTTGATCTGCGCGTGCGCGTCATCAGCGTTCGTCGATCCACGAGTGCGTCGTCAGCGATCGTCGATCCGTGTGCATGCGTCATTAGCGATCGTCGATAAGCACGCGTGAGCCGTTGGCGTTCGTCGATCCGTGCGCACGTCGTCCGCGTTCGTCGATCCATGTGGGCGTCATCGGCGTTTGTCGATCCACGCACGCGTCATTGTCTTTCATCGGTCCGCATGCGCGGGTCGTCGGCGTTCTTAGATCCGTGTGCGTGCGTAGTCGGCTTTCATCGATAAGCGCACAAGCGTCGTCAGTGTTCGTCGATCCAGGCACGCGGGTCATCGGCATTCATTGATCCATGCGCGCGCGTCATCGGCGTACATCGATAAGTGCACGAGCATCGTCGGCATTTGTCGATCCACGCGCGAGGGACGTCGACGTTCGTCGATCCCCGCACACGTCGTCGGTGATCATCGATCTGCGTGGGCATCATCGACGTTCGTCGATCTGAACACATGCATCATTGGCGTTTGTCGATCCACGTGTGCGTTGTTGCCGATCGTCGATCCGAAGTGTGGGTCATCGGCGTTGGTCGATCTGCGCACGTGTCATCTGCGTTCGTCAATCTGAGCATGCGTTGTTGGCGTTCGTCGATACACGCACACGCGTCGTCCATGTTCGTCGATCTGAGCGCACGTTGTCGGCATTCATCGATCCGCGTGCACGTCGTCGGCATTCGTCGATCCGCACACACGTCGTCGGCGTTCGCCCATACACGCGCACGTCATCAGCATTCGTCCATCCGCACGCACATCGTCAGCGTTCGTCAATCCATGCGGGCGTCGGGGTTCAGCAATTCGCACGCACGCATCGTTGGCCCTCATCAATCCGTGCGTGCACGTCGTTGGCGTTCATCGATCCACAAGGGCGTCATTGGCGTTCGTCGATCCGCGCATGCGCGTCATCGGCCCTCGTTGATCCGTGCGCGCGCGTCATCGGCATTCGTCGATAAGCACACGAGCATCGTCGGCGTTCATCGATAAGCGCACGAGCATCGTCGGCGTTCGTCAATAAGCACGCGAGCGTCGTCGGCGTTCGTCGATAAGCGCACGAGCGTCATTGGCGTTCGTCGATCCGCACGCGCGTCGTCGTCGATCGTCGACCCGCGCGGGCATCATTGGCATTCTTCGATCCGCATGCGCGTCTTCGGTGATCTTCAATCTGTGCGCGCGTCGTTGGCATTCGTCGATCCGCTCGTGCGTGTCATCGGCGTTCGTTGATCCCCACGCGCGCATCGTCAGCATTCGTCGATCCACGCGTGCGCGTCATTAACTTTCGTCTATAAGCCTGTGTGCATCGTCGGCGTTCGTCGATCCGTGTGCACGACGTCGGCGTTCGTCAATCCGCGAGCGCGTTGTCGGTGTTCGTCGATACGCGCACGCGTCGTCCGCTTTCGTCGATCTGCGCGTGACATCGGCGTTCGTCGATCCACGGGCGTGTCATTGGCGATCATCGATCCACGCGTACGTCATCTGCGATCATCGATCGGCACGCGTGATGTCCGCGTTCGTCGATCCAGGTGCGTGAGTCATTGGCGTTCATCGATCCACATGCGCGTCGTCGGCGTTCATCGAAAAGCACGCGAGCATCGTCGGCGTTCGTCGATCCGCGTGCGCGTCACCGGAGATCGTCAATCTGCTCGGGTGTCATCAGCGATTGTCAATCTGCGTGTGCGTCATCGGCATTCATCGATAAGCACGCTAGCGTCGTTGGCGTTTGTCGATCCGCGCATGCATCTTTGGCGTTTGTTGATACGTGTGCGCGCGTTGTCGGCGTTCATTGATAAGCACGTGAGCGTCGTCAGCGTTCGTCAATCCGCGTGCGCGTTTGGCATTCATCGATCCACGCATGCGCTTCATCAACTTTTGTCTATAAGCGTGCGTGTGTGCGTCGTCGGCGTTCATCGATCCGTGCGCGCGACATCGGCGTTCGTCAATCCACGAGCGTGTTGTCGGCATTCGTCGATATGCGCACGCATCGTCCGCATTCGTCGATCTGCACGTGACATCGGCATTCATCGATCGGTGGGCGTGTGGTTGGCGATCATCGATCCACGCGTACGTCATCTGCGATCGTCGATCCGCGCGCGTGACGTCCGTGTTTGTCGATCCAGGCGTGTGAGTCATCGGCATTCATCAATCCGCACGCGCGTCGTCGGCGTTCGTCAAAAAGCACGCGAGCATCGTCGGCGTTTGTCGATCCGTGTGCGCGTCTTCGGCGATTGTCAATCTGCTCGGGCGTCATCGGCGATTGTCAATCTGTGTGTGCATCATCGGCGTTCGACGATAAGCACGCGAGCGTCGATCTGCACGCGCAGCTTTGGCGTTCATTGATACGCGCATGCGTGTTGTCGGCGTTCGTTGATAAACACGTGAGCGTCGTCGGCGTTCGTCGATCAGCGTGCACACGTTGTCGACATTCGTCGATCTGAGCGCGCTTCCTTGGCGAACATTGATCCGTGTTTACATCGTCGGCATTCGTCGATCCGCTCGTGCGCGTCATCGGCGTCCCTCGTTCCCCGCATGCGCGTCGTCGGCGTTCATCGATAAGTGCGTGAGCGTCATCGGCATTCGTCGATCTGCGTGCACACGATGTCGGCGTTCGTCAATCTGCTTGTGCGCGTCATCGGTGTTCTTCGATCCCCGCACGCGCATCATCAGCGTTCGTCGATCCACACGCGCGTGTCGTCAACTTTCATCTATAAGCACGCCTGCGTCTTTGGCGTTCGTCGATCCGCGCATGCGCATCGTCGGCATTCGTTTATCCGTGTGTGGGACATCGGCGTTCATCAATCTGCACGCGCGTTGTCGGCGATCGTCGATCCACGCGGGCGTCATGGGCATTCTTCGATCCACGTGCGCGTTTCGGCATTCATCAATCTGCGTGCGCATCGTTGGCGTTCGTCGATCCGCTCGTGAGCGTCATCGGCGTTCGTCGATCCCTGCGCGCACATCATCAGCATTCGTGGATCCACGCGTGCGCATCATCAACTTTCGTCTATAAGCGCGCATGCGTCTTCATCATTCATCGATCCGCGCACGCGCGTTGTCGGCATTCGTCGATCCGTGCGCGTGATGTCGGCGTTCGTCAATCCGTGAGCGCGTTGTCGGCATTCATCGATACGCGCGCGCGTCATCCTCGTTCGTCGCTCTGTGCGCGACATCGGCATTCATCGATCCGCGCGTGCGTCTTTGGCATTCATCTATCTGCGCACGCATCGTCGGCAATCGTCAATCCTCACGTGCCTCGCCCGCGTTCGTCGATCCACCCGCGCATCGTCCGCATTCGTTGATCTGCGTGTGCATCGTCCGCGTTCGTTGATCCACGCGCATGAGTCGTCGGCGTTCGTCAGTCCGTGTGCGCGTCATTGGCGTTCATCGATACGTGTGCGAGTGTCATCGGCGTTCATCGATCCAGGCGTGCATCGGCGGCGATCAGCGATCCGCGCGAGCGTCATCGGCATTCGTCGATCCAAGTGCACGTCGCTGGCGTTCGTCGATCCGCGCGTATGTCGTCGGCGATCGGCGATCTGCACGCGAGTCTTTGGCAATGGTCGATCCTTGTGCGTGCGTCATCGGCATTCGTCAATCCGCGCACGCGTCGACGATCGTCAATCAGCGCACGCATCATCAACGTTCATCAATCTGCGCACGAGACTTTGGCGTTCGTTGATCCGTGCGCACGCGTCGTCGGTGTTCATCGATAAGCACGTGAGCGTCATCGGCATTCGTCGATCTGTGCACATGCGTAGTTGGCGTTCGTCGATAAGCGCATGAGCGTCATCGGCGTTCATTGATCCGCGTGCGCATCGTCGGCGTTCATCGATCCGAGCGCATGCGTCATCGGCATTCGTTGATCCATGTGCGCGCGTAGTCGGCATTCTTCGATAAGCGCACGAGCGTTGTCGGCGTTCGTCGATCTGCGCGCGTGTCATCCGCGTTCGTCAAACTGAGCGTGCGTCGTTAGCGTTCATCGATGCGCGCAAATGCATTGTCCGTGTTCGTCGATCTGAGCGCCACGTTGTCGGCGTTTGCCGATCCGCGCGTGTGTCATCGGCGTTCGTCTATCCGCACGAGCGCATCATCGGCGTTCATCGATCCGTGCGAGCGCTTCGTCGGTGTTGGTCGATCCACGCGCGTGCATTGTAGACGTTCGTCGATCCGCGCACGCGAAGTCGGCGTTCGTCGATCCGTGCGCGTGTCATCGGATTTCATCGATCCGCGCATGCGTCATCTGTGTTTGTCGATCCGCATGCGATGTCAGCATTCATCGATCCACGCGCACATCATCGGCGTTCGTTGATCCACGTGCGCGTCGTCGGCGATCGTCATTCTGCACGTGTCATCGGCATTCATCGATAAGCATGCGAACGTCATCGGCGTTCGTCGATCCACGCACACGACATCGGTGATCGTCGATCCGCGTGCGTGTCATCCGCTTTCATCGATCCGTGCACATGTCATCGGCTATTGTCGAACGGCATGCGTGTCGTCGGCGTTCGTCGATCTGCGTGTGCATTTTCCACGTTCGTCGATCCGTGTACGTGTCGTCCGCGTTCGTCGATCCGCATGCAATGTCGGCATTCGTCGATCCGCGGGCACGTCATTGGCGATCATCGATCCGCGCGTACGTCGTCTGAGATCATCGATCCACGCGCGTGTCATCCACGTTCGTCATCCGCACGCGTGAGTCATCGGCGTTCGTCGATCCGCGCGTGCATCGTCGGTGTTTGTTAATAAGCGCGCGAGCATCGTCAGCATTCTTCGATGCGCGTGCGCTTCTTTGGCCATCGTCAATCTGCACATGCGTCATTGGCGTTCGTCGATCTGCGTGCGCGTCGTCGCCGTTCATTGATAAGCGCGTGAGCGTTGTTGGCGTTCATCGATCCGCACACGCATCATTGGCGATCATCGATAAGCCTGCGTGTCATCCGCGTTCGTCGCTCCGCGCGCATGTCGTCGGCAGTCATCGATCTACGCGTGCGACATTGGTGTTCGTCGATCAGTGTGCGTGTCGTCAGCGTTCGTCAATCCGCACGGGCATGTCGTTGGCATTCATCGATCCATGCGTGCACGTCATCGTCATTCATCGATCCGCGAGGCATCATCGGTGATCGTCGATCTGCGTGCGCTTTGTCCACATTCGTCGATCTGCACGCGCGTCATCGGCGTTCGTCGATCCGCGCACGCATCGTCGGAGTTCATCGATCCGCGTGCGCATCGTCCACGTTCATCGATCTCCATGCAAGTCATCGGCGTTCATCGATCCACACGCACACGTCATCAGTGTTCGTGGATCAGCGCGCATGCATCATCGTCGTTCGTCGATCCGCGAGCGCGTTGTCGGCGATCGTCGATCCGCACGCATGTCATCGGTGATCATCGATCTGTGCGCGCATTGTCCACATTCGTTAATCCATGCACGCGTCTTCGGTGTTCGTCGATCCGCACGGGCGTCGCCAGCGTTCATTTATCCGCGAACGCATCGTCGGCATTGGTCAATCTGCGCGTGCGCGACATCAGCGTTCATTTATCTGCACGCATGTCGTCGGTGATCGGCGATCCGCACGCGCATCGTCGGCGTTCATTGATCCGTGTGCGCGTCTTCGCCTTCGTCGATCCACAAGTGCATCGTCGGCGATCGTCGAGCTGCATGCGCGTCATCGGCATTCGTCGATAAGTGCGCGAGTGTCATTGGCATTCTTCGATCCGCGTGCACGTCGTCAGCGATCGTCGATCCGCACGTGCGCATCATTAATGTACATCGATAAGTGCGCGTGCGCCATTGGCATTCGTCGATCCACGCGTGCACATCATCGGCGTTCGTCGATCCGCTCGTGCGCGTCGTCGGCATTCGTCAATATGTGCATGAGCATCATCAGCGTTCATCGAAACACACACGCGCGTCGTCGACTTTCGTCTATAAGCGCGCGTGCGTATTCGGCATTCTTCGATCCACACGTGCCTCGTCTGCGTTCGTCGATCCGCGCGTGTGAGTCGTCGGCGTTCGTTGATCCACGCACACGTAGTCGGCGTTTGTCGATAAGTGTGCGTGTGGTCGGCGATCGTCAGTCCACACATGCATCGTCGGCGATTGTCGATCCACGCGAGCGTCATCGGTGTTCGTAGATACTCGCGCACGCGTCGTCGTCCTTCATTGATCCGCGTGCACGTCGTCGGCGTTTGTCAATCCGCGTGCATTTCGTCCGCGTTCGTTGGTACGCATGCGCAGGTCCTCGGCGTTCTTCAATCCGTGTACATGCGTAGTAGGCGTTCGTCGATAAGCGCAAGAGTGTCATCGGCATTCGTCGATCCGCACGCACTGGACATCTATGTTCGTCGATACACCCACGCGTCGTCGGCGATTGTCGATCCACGCGGGCGTCATCGGCGTTCATCGTTCTGAATGCAAGCGTCATCGGTGTTTGTCGATTCGTGCGTGCGTCGTTGCCGATCGTTGATCTGAAGCGCGCGTCGTCGGCGTTCATTTACACGTGCGTATCATCAGCGTTCATCAATCTGAGCGCGCGTTGTTGGCATTCGTCGATCCGTGCACACGCGTCGTCCGTGTTCGTCGATCTGAGCGTGCCTTGTCAGCGTTCGTTGATCCGCGCGCACATCGTCGGCGTTCATCAATCTGCACGTGCATCGTCGGCATTCACCCATACACGTGCAAACGTCAGCATTCGTCGATCCACGTGGGCGTCATCAGCGTTCGTCCATGCGCACGCGCGTCGTCGGCCCTCTTCGATCCGCACGCGCACGTCGTCTGCTTTCGTCGATCCACACACGCACGTTGTCGGCGTTCGTCGATCTGCGCGCGCGTCATTGGCAATCATCAATACGCGCGCTTGTCGTCGTCGTTCGTCGATCCGCACGCGTCGTCGTCGTTCGTCAATCCACGTGCGCGACATCGGCGTTCGTCGATCCGCACGTGCGACTTCGGCTTTCGTCGATTCGCACACGCGTCACCCACGTTCGTTGATCCACACGCGATGTCGGTGTTCGTCGATCCGTGGGCGTGTCATTGGCGATCGTCAGTCCGCATGTACGTCGTCTGCGATCGTCGATCCGCGCGCGTGTCATCCGCATTCGTCGATCCGCACGGGTGAGTCATTGGTGTTCGTCGATCCACGCGCGTGTCGTCAGCGTTCGTTGATAAGCACACGAGCGTCATCGGTGTTCATCGATCAGCGTGCACATCGTCGGCGATCATCAATCTGCGTGCGTGTCATCGGTGTTCGTCGATCAGCGTGCACATCATCGGCGATCATCAATCTGCGCGCGTGTCATCGGGGTTCGTCGATCTGCGTGCGCGTCGTCGGCGTTCATCAATAAGCGCACGAGCGTCGTTGGCGTTCGTCGATCTGCACGCAGGTCGTCGGCAATCGTCGATCACCGTGCGCGACATCGGCATTCATCGATCAGCACGTGCGTCGGCGATCGTCGATCAGCACGCGCATCGTCAACATTCGTCGATCTGCGCGCGCATCTTTGGCATTCGTTGATCCGTGCGCACGCATCATCGGCGTACATCGATAAGCACGTGAGCGTCATCGGCGTTCATCGATCCGCGCGCGCACATCATCAGCCTTCATCAATAAGCACGTGAGTGTCGTCGGCGTTAGATGATCTGCGTGCGCATCTTTGGTGTTCGTTGATCCGTGCGCACGTGACTTCGGCTTTCGTCGATCCATGCGCGCATTGTCTGCGTTCATCGATCCGCACACGACGTCGGCACTCGTCGATACGTGGGCATGTCGTTGGCGATCGTCGATCCGCAGTTACATCGTCTGTGATCATCGATCCACGTGTGTGTCGTCCGTGTTGCTCGATCCATGTGCATTAGTCATCAGGGTTAATCGATCTGCGCGCGTGTCATCGGCGTTTGCCTATAAGCACACGAGCGTCGTTGGCATTCGTCGATCTGCGTGCGCGTCGTCAGCATTCGTCAATAAGCGCTCGTGCATCGTTGGCATTGGTCGATCCGTGCGCGCACGACATCGGCGTTTGTCGATCCGCTCGTGCGCATCATCGGCCTTCATTGATCCCCGTGCGCGCAACGTCAGCGTTCGTCGATCCGCTCGTGCGCATCGTCGGCGTTCGTCAATCCGCGCACTCACGACATTGGCATTCGTCGTTCCGCTCGTGTGCATCGTCGGCATTCATCGATCCACGCGCGCACGATGTCGGCCCTCGTCGATCCGCATGCGCGCGTCGTCGTCGTTCATCGATCCGCGAGTGCGCGTCGTCGGCGTTCGTCGTTCCACATGCAAAAAAATAGCGTACGTCGATCCGTGCATGCGTCTTTGGCTTTCGTCTATCCACACGCACGTCAACCGCGTTCGTCGATCTGCACGCGATGTCGGCGTTCGTCGATCCACGGGCGTGTCTTTGGAACATCGATCCGCGCGTACGTCGTCTGCGATCGTCGATCCATGCGTGTGTCTTCCGCATTCGTCAATCCAAGCGCGTGAGTCATCGGCGTTCATCGATCTGCACGTGTGACGTTGGCGTTCATCGATAAGTGCGTGAGCGTCGTCGGCATTCATCGAACCACGTGCACGTCATCGGCCATCGTCAATCTGCATGGGCGTCGTCTGCATTCGTCAATCCGTGCGCGCATCGTCCGCGTTCGTCGATCTGCGTGCAAGTTGTCGGCGTTCATCGATCCACACGAACACTTCATCGGTGTTCGTCGATCCGCGCGCGTGCATCGTCATCGTTCGTCGATCCGCGAGCGCGTTGTCGGCAATCGTCGATCCGCGCATGTGTCATCGGTGATTGTCGATCCACGCGCGCATTGTCCACATTCGTCAATCCACGTGCGTGTCGTCGGCATTCGTCGATCCGCACGGGTGTCGTCGGCGTTCGTTTATCCGCGTACGTGTCGTCGGCATTGGTCAATCTGAGCGTGTGTGACGTCGGCATTCATTTATCTGCGCGCGCGTCATCGGTGATCGTCGATCCGCAGGCACGTCATCGGCGTTCATCGATCCACGTGCGCGTCTTCGCCTTCATCGATCATCGAGTGCATCTTCGGCAATCGTCGAACCGCGCGTGCGTCGTGGGCGCTCGTCGATCCACGCGCGCGCGTCTTCAGCATTCATCGATAAGTGCACGAGTGTAATCGGCGTTCTTCGATCCGCACGGGCATCATCAGTGTTCGTCGATCCGAACGCACGCATCGTTGGCGTTTGTCGATCCGCGCGCGCGTCGTCACCAATCATCGATCCGAAGCGCGCGTCGTCGGCGTTCATTGACGCGCGCGTGTCATCCGCGTTCGTTGATCTGAGAGCGCGTTGTTGGCATTCGTTGATCCGCGTACACGTGTTGTCCGTGTTCGTCAATCTGAGCATGACTTGTCGGCGTTCGTTGATCCGCGCGCACGTTGTCGGTGTTCACAACCCGCACACGTGTCATCGGCGTTCGCCCATACGCGCACACGTCATCAGCATTCGTTGATCCACGCGCAGGTCGTCGGCATTCGTCGATCCACGGGGGCGTCGTCGGCGTTCGTCGATCCACGTGTGCGTCTTCAGCTTTCGTCGATCTGAGCGTGCATCACCCACGTTCGTCGATCCACACGCGACGTCGGCGTTCGTCGAACCGCATGCGCATCATCGGCCATCGTCAATCTGCATGGGCGTCGTCCGCGTTCGTCAATCCATGCGCGCGTCGTCCGCATTCTTCGTTCCCCACGCGACGTCGGCGTTCATCGATCCGCGCGCCCGTCGTCGGAGTTCGTCGATCTGTGCGTGCATCCATCCGCGTTTGTCGATCTGCGTGCAAGTCGTCGGCGTTCGTCGATCCACACGCACACGTCATTGGTGTTCGTCGATCCGCACGCAGCACCGTCGTCGTTCGTCGACCCACGAGCGCATTGTCGGCGATCGTCGATCCACGCACATGTCGTCAGTGATCGTCGATCCACGCACACATTGTCCACGTTCATCGATCCGCGCGCACGTCATCGGCGTTCGTCGATCCGCACGGGTGTCGTCGGCGTTCATTTATCCACGTACGCGTCGTCGGCATTGGTCAATCTGCGCGTGTCAACGTCGGCATTCGTTTATCTGCACACGCATCATCGGTGATCATCGATCCGCACGTGAGTCGTCGGCGTTCGTCGATCCACATGCTCGTCTTCGCTTTCATCGATCATCGAGAGCATCTTCGGTGATGGTCGATCCGCGCGCGTGTCTTCAGCTTTCGTCAATCCGCATGCGCGTCGCCCACGTTCGTCGATCCACACGCGACGTAGGCGTTCGTCGATCCGCGGGCGCGTTGTTGGCGATCGTTACTCCGCGCGTACGTCGTCTGCGATCGTCGATCCGCGCGCGTGTCATCCGCGTTCATCGATCCACACGCGTGTGTCATCGGCGTGTGTCGATCCATGTGAGCGTATTCGGCGTTCGTCGATAAGCTCGCTAGCGTCGTCGGTGTTAGTCGATCCGTGTGCGCATCGTCGGCAATCATCAATCTGCACGTGTGTCGTCTTCGTTCGTCAATCTGCATGCGTGTCGTCGGCGTTCGTCAATAAGCGCGCGGGTGTCGTTGGCGTTCGTCGATCCATGCGGGTCGTCGGCGATCGTTGATCCGTGCACGCGTCTTCCGCGTTCATCAATCTGCGTGCACGTCATCGACAATCGTCGATCACCGCGCGTGTCACTGGCGTTGGTCGATCCGTGCACGGGTGTCATCGGCGTTTGTCAATCAGCGCGCACGTCGGCGATCGTCGATCAGTGCGTGCATCATCGACATTCGTTGATGCGCGCGCACGTCTTTGGCGTTCGTTGATCCTTGCGCGCACATCATCGGCGTTCGTCGATAAGCACGTGAGCATCATCGGCATTCGTCGATCCGTGCGTGCATGTCATCAGCCTTCGTCGATAAGCACGTGAGCGTCGTCGGCGTTAGTCGATCCGCATGTGCGTCTTTGGCGTTCGTTGATCCGTGTGTGCCTGTCATCGGCGTTCGTCGATCCACGCGCGCGCATCATCAGTGTTCTTCGATCCGCGTGCGTGTCATCGGCTTTCGTCGATCCACGCATGCATCATCTGCGTTCGTCGATCCGCAAATGACGTCAGCATTCATCGATACGTGGGCGCATCATTGGCGATCATCGATCCACGTGTACATCATCTGTGATCATCGATCCACGCGCGTATCATCCGCGTTCGTTGATCCACGTGCGTTAGAAATCGGTGTTCATCGATCCGCGCGCGCGCGACATCGGCGTTCGTCGATCCGCTCGTGTGCATCATCGGCATTCATTGATAAGCGTGCAAGCATCGTCAGCGTTCGTCGATACACACGCGTGTCTGTGACTTTTGTCTATAAGCGCGCATGCGTATACGGCATTCGTCGATCTGTGCGTGCATGTTGTCGGCGTTCGTCGATCCACGCGCACGTCATCAGCAATCATCGATCCACGTGTGCCTCGTCTGCGTTCGTTGATCTGTGCGCGGGTCGTCTGTGTTCGTCGATCCGCGCACGTGAGTTGTCTTCGTTCGTTGATCCGCGCGTGCGTAGTCGGCGTTTGTCGATAAGTGTGTGAGGGTCGTCGGTGATCATCGATCTGCACATGAATCATCAGCGATCATCGATCCGTGTGAGCGTCGTCGGCGTTCATAGATAATCACATGCGCTTTGTCATCCTTCATTGATCCGCGTGCACGTCGTCGGCATTTGTCAATCCATGCACATGTCATCTGCGTTCGTCGGTACGCACATGCGGGTCGTCGGCGTTTTTGATCCGCGCACGTGCGTATTCGGCGTTCATCAATAAGCGCACGAGCGTTGGCGTTCATCGATCCACATGCGTGGGACGTCTATGTTCATCGATCGGCCCACGCATCATCGGCAATCGTCAATCCGCGTGGGCGTCATCGGCGTTCGTCGATCCGAATGCACGCGTCGTCGGCGTTTGTCGATCTGCATGCGCGTCGTCGCCGATCGTCGATCCGAAGAGCACGTCGTTGGCGTTCGTTGACGCGTGCGTGTCATCCACGTTCGTCAATCTGAGTGTGTGTTGTTGGCGTTCTTCGATCCGCGCACACGCGTCATCCGTGTTCGTCGATCTGAGCGTGCCTTGTCGGCGTTCATTGATCCGTGCGCACGTCATCGGCATTCATCAATCCACACGCACGTCTTCGGCGTTCGCACATACGCGCACACGTCGTCAGCATTCGTCGATCCGCGTGCGCGTCTTCGGCCCTCGATGATCCGCGCGCGCGTGTCGTCTGCGTACGTCAATCCGCGCACGCACGTTGTCAGCGTTCATCGATCTGAGCGCGCGTCATTGGCGATGATCGATCTGCGCGTGCGTCGTCGGCATTCATCGATCCGCTCGTGCGCGTCGTCGGTGTTCGTTGATCTGCGAACGCACGACGTTGGCGTTCGTCGTTCCACTCATGCGCGTCATTGGCATTCGTCGATCCGCGCACGCACGACGTTGGCCCTCGTCGATCCGCGCGCGCGCGTCATCAGCGTTCGTCGATCCGCGAGTGCGCGTCGTCAGCGTTCGTCGTTCCGCGCGCACAACAATGGCGTACGTCGATCCGCGCGCGCGTTTTCGGCTTTCGTCTTTCCGCACACACGTCATCCACGTTCGTCGATCCGCACGCGACGTCGGCGTTCATTGATCCGCGGGCGTGTCGTTGGCGATCATCGATCCGCGCGTACATCGTCTGCGATCATCTATCCACGCGCGTGTCGTCCGTGTTCGTCGATCCGAGCGCGTGAGTCATCGGCGTTCGTCGATCCGCGTGCACGACATTGGCGTTCATCGATAAGCGCGTGAGCGTCGTCGGTGTTCGTTGATCCACGTGCGCGTCGTCGGCCATCGTCAATCTGCGTGGGCGTCGTCCGCGTTCATCGATCCGCACGCGCGTCGTCCGCGTTCTTCATTCCGCACGCGACGTCGGCGTTCGTCCATCCGCGTGCGCGTCGTCGGAGTTCGTCTATCCGCGCACGCGTCGTCCACGTTCTTCGATCTGTGTGCAAGTCGTTGGCGTTCATCGATCCACACGCACACGTCATCGGTGTTCGTGGATCAACACGCGTGCATCATCGTCGTTCGTCGATCCGCGAGCGCGTTGTCGGCGATCATCGATCTGCGCGCGTGTCATCAGTGATCATCGATCCGCACGCGCATTGTCCACGTTCGTCGATCCATGCGTGCGTCTTCGGCGTTCGTCGATCCGCACGGGCGTCGTCAGCATTCGTTTATCTGCGTACGCATCGTCGGCGTTGGTCAATCTGCACTGCGCAACGTCGGCGTTCGTTTATCTGCATGCGTGTCGTCGGTGATCGGAGATCCGCACGCACGTCGTCGGCGTTCGTCAATCTGCGTGCGCGTCTTCGCCTTCATCGATCCACAAGTGCGTCGTCGGCGATCGTCGAGCCGCGCGTGCATCGTGGGCGTTCGTCAATCCACGCGTGCGCATCGTCGGCATTCGTCGATAAGCACGCGACTGTCATCGGCGTTCTTCGATCCGCACACGTGTCGTCGGTGATCATCGATCTGCGCGTGCGCATCATTAACGTACATCGATAAGCACGTGTGCGCCATTGGCATTCGTCGATCCACTCGTGCACGTCGTCGCCGTTCGTCGATCCGCTCGTGCGCGTTGTCGGCGTTCGTCGATAAGCGCGTGAGTGTCATCAGCGTTCATCGATACACACACGCGCATCATCAACTTTCATCTATAAGCGCGCATGCGTATTCAGCGTTCTTCGATCCACGCGTGCCTCGTCTGCGTTCGTCGATCCGCGCGCGTGAGTCATCGGTGTTTGTTGATCCGCGCGCGCGTAGTCGGCGTTTGTCGATAAGTGTGCATGTCGTTGGCGATTGTCGATCCACACATGCATCGTCGGCGATAGTAGATCCACGCGAGCATCGTCGGCGTTCGTAGATACTCGCGCGCGCGTCATCGTCCTTCATTGATCCGCTTGCACGTCGTCGGCGTTTGTCGATCTGCGCGCATGTCATCTGCGTTCGTTGGTACGCATGCGCAGGTCCTCGGCGTTCTTCGATCCGTGTACATGCGTAGTCGGCGTTCATCGATAAGCGCACGAGCGTCATCGTTGTTCGTCGATCCGCATGTGCTGGACATCTATGTTTGTCGATCCACCCATGCGTCGTCGGCGATCGTCCATCCGCGCAGACGTCATCGGCGTTCGTCGATCTGAATGCACGCGTCGTCAGTGTTTGTCGATCCGCGTGCGAGTCGTTGCTGATCGTCGATCCGAAGCGCACGTCGTCGGCATTCGTTGACGCGTGCGTGTCATCCGCGTTCATCGATCTGAGCACGCGTTGTTGGCGTTCGTCGATCCGCGCACACGCGTCGTCTGTGTTCAGTGATCTGAGCACGCCTTGTCGGCGTTCGTTGATCCGCGCGCACGTCGTCGGCGTTCGTCAATCCGCACGCGCATCATCGGCATTTGCCCATACACGTGCACGTCGTCAGCATTCGTTGATCCGTGCACGCGTCGTCGGCATTCGTCGATCCACGCGGGCGTCATCAGCTTTCATCGATGCGCACGCGCGTTGTCGGCCCTCTTCGGTCCGCACGCACGCATCGTCTGCGTTCGTCAATCCGTGCACGCACGTTGTCAGCGTTCATCGATCTGAGCGCGCGTCATTGGTGATGATCGATCCGCGTGCGCGTTGTCGGCATTCATCGATCCGCTCGTGCGCGTCGTCGGTGTTCGTCGATCTGCGAACACACGACGTTGGCGTTCGTCGTTCCACTCGTGCGCATCATCGGCATTCGTCGATCCACACACGCACGACGTTGGCCCTCGTTGATCCGCGCGCGCGCATCGTCAGCGTTTGTCGATCCGCGAGTGCGCGTCGTCGGCGTTCGTCGTTCCGCGCGCACAACAATGGCGTACGTCGATCCGTGCGCGCGTTTTCGGCTTTCGTCATTCCGCACACACGTCATCCACATTCGTCGATCGGCACGCGAAGTCGGCGTTCATTGATCCGTGGGCGTGTCATTGGCGATCGTCGATCCGCGTGTACATCATCTGCGATCATCGATCCACGCGCGTGTCATCCGTGTTCGTCGATCCGAGCGCGTGAGTCATCGGCGTTCATCGATCCGCGCGCACGACATTGGCATTCATCGATAAGCACGCGAGCGTCGTCGGCGTTCATTGATCCACGTGCGCGTCGTCGGCCATCGTCAATCTGTGTGGGCGTCATCCGCGTTCATCGATCCGCGTGCGCGTCGTCCGCATTCTTCATTCCGCACGCGGCGTCGGCGTTCGTCCATCCGCGTGCGTGTCGTCGGAGTTCATCTAACCGCGCACGCGTCGTC